>CM022548.1:13232404-13832404 GCA_012273795.1 Dendrolimus punctatus
TCAAAATAAGTTCCACTGGAGAACACTTTTTGAAGGTCATAAATATAGGTTAAAATTTTATTTTACTTCATAGTCTATGTACACCTCTTCGAAACGTGTTATTGCTGTTAAGGAGAAGAAGCGGCAAGAAACTCCCCAGCAACACGTCTAGCTAAAAATTATTTTATAAAAGATAGATAGATAACACTTTATTGCACACCAAAATATAGACCATATTTACAATATTTTCTAGGCAATACTATAGGCTACCTTATCGCTCAAAGCGATCTCTTCCAGGCAACCTAAATGTGAAAAATTTGACTGACTTAAACATATATAAATAAAGCATTATATAAATATAAATAATATAAAGATAATCTTTGTTCACTGCGATTTTGTTATTATCGAAAGTTGTATGTTCAGACTGTAGCGTAGCTTGCCTTAGACGGGCCTTGTATCAAAATGTGGGGGGAGGGGGGGGAAGGAAGAGTATTTTTTCTATAAAAGAAACTAAAATGCTCGAATTGAATTTAAATGATTATTATATACTAGCTGATGCCAGACCCGATGCCAGCAACTTAATCCGCGTGGTGCGATTTTTTTTAATTATACCACGGGAACTATTTATAATATAAGCTACCAAAATACAAAATTTCATTTAAATCAGCCCAGTTGTTTTGGAGATTAGCCCAGACAAACGGAGAAACAATTGAAAAAATCTATATAAGTTACTACTTACAAACCCCTGACTCGGTTTTTATATTCTTGTTCATTGCAAAAATTCAACCTCTACAGTTTTATTATATGTAAGAATTAAATTAAAATTATTATATACTAGCTGAACCCCGCGGTTTCTCCCGCGTGGTGGTTGAAAATCGTCATGATTCCAAAATAAACGATTTTTCTAAAATAAAAATAGCCTATGTCACTACTTATTACACCATCTGCCTGCCAATAAAAGTCCCTCAGAATCGGTCGAGCCATTTCAGAGATTAGCCGGAACAAACAGACAGACAAAAATTGTAAAAATGTTATTTTGGTGTATATACCGTATATATAGATAGATAACCTTTATTGTACACCAATACAAACATGAACTTACCGTATATTATTCATATGCATGTAGTAAAAAGCGGTTATTTTAATATTACAAATAGACACTCCAATTTTATTTATATGTAACTAGCTGTCCGGCAGACGTCGTCCTGCCGGTAAAATAGGGTTTGTCGCAGAGGGTTAATAATTTAGGGTTGTATTTTTGTATGTTGTATCATAAAAAATAGAAATTAAAAATTTGTCTAAAAAAAAAAAAAAATTAGGGTGACTACCCTAACATTAGGGGATGAAAAATAGATGTTGCCGATTCTCATAGATACGATAAGCACAAAAAATTCATCAAAATCGTCAAGCGTTTCGGAGATAACGAAAACTGTGACACGAGAATTTATATATTAGATTATAATGAATGAATGAATATGCTTTATTGCGTTTGAAAAGATATAGTTAACAGAAATAAAATTTTATATTGCAATTATTCATTTATTCGTAATTTTGACGTGTTTTTTTTTTGTATGAACCCTTCTCTGAATTAAAACGTATTTTAGGAATTCATAGTTTTATTGTTTAGAGTCATAAGTGCACGTTTTCCGGTCAGAATTCGAAAACATGCCCTTTGAGTTTGAAACGCGAGAGCGTTAACTACTGCTAATATTCAAACCTACACCGTTAGAACAAGACGCTTGTTTCTTAGCTTACTGAACCACCACGACTGGTTCTTGTAAATGGATATTCAAAAGACCAAATTGATTCATCTTCAAACGAAACTGAAATAAAGGAAGACAGTACACTTTTAGTAACTGTCATAAATATATCAAATTATTAGTTCCCCTATTACATTTATCATCTTATCACCAACTGGTTATTACACCTACCTATGTATAAAACAATTAAAAAAACATTTGCATCTCTTATCATAAAATCAGGGCCATTAAGACCGGTGTAATATAAAGAGCATTGATGTTTCATATTTGCAGATGCGTGAAAATGCTATGAGGAACTTAAAACTTGTAGGATAAAAACTAAAGTTTATTTTGAAGCTCGTTTTGTAGAAATACTCATTTCTAAATCGAATTTTAGTACGAAAACTTGTGTTGTTTGATATTTTTGAATTTGATATTTTTTATTGCGAAGCGATTATATGTATTTAAAAAAAATAGATAGTTACAAAACGATATCAATAACTATAGAACATTAAATCAAAACCAACTTTCGAAGCTGGTAATTAAAAGTAAATTATTAAAGTATTTTACTTAGATTTAAGTTTTTTTTAATAAGCCTTATATACTTACGTTGTTATTCATATTGACTTAGAGTAAGTTTAAAGGCTTCTTTAAGAACCATAAAGAAACTTACTCTAACTTCTATTACTACTACTATTCATCCCTGCTGGAGGAAAACTAATATAATATTATTATCCACGCGGAACGGAGAAAGAATATAATTTCTTGCGTCCGGGTGGCCAGTCGTAATAGACGACAAAAATACCCATAGCCAGGTGGTAGGGTATTTGCCCATCTGAATGGCTACCACGCCTGGTCTAGAGTCTGCCGCCATAACAACCTTGAGTTGTATTCCAGTAAAAGTAGCTAGCTTCCAGTCTGTTTTAAGAGAGCATCAGCGCATTTCATAGCACCTTTGATGTTGCAAATGCAAATGTCCATAGGCAATGGTAACAGCTTACCATCAGGAGAATTCTGTATTTCTGCTGAACTCATAATTAAAAAAAATAAAAAACAAAGATAGAATTGTTCTTTTATGCTATCAATTCTAAAAACGGTTAACTTAACATCGAACACAGTTTACGCGAGCAATTTTAGCACAAAGCTTTTAGTACGGTAATATAAAAATATAATGTAATCTCGCCGTATCTGCACGAAATAAAAGTCATTGCAAAACGTCACTTTTCCCGCGCTCCTCGTCAAGGCAGCCAGCCACTAACAGACTACGCATGTCTCTCTCAGTATTGAATTGAATGAGAAACACTGTGTCCATCTAGCTTGGCGGACCTATCGATTTTCCTTACATTGTGCTGAAATAACACTGAAAAACAATTCAGTTGATCCGTCAAAAAACGTAGTGTGTTTTTATATTTAAAAAAAACTAAGTGCCTTTGTGTATAAAAACGGTTAAAAAAGAAAAATAACGTTTCCGGTAAGTGGGTCAAATGTTTATAATTCGGAAAAATTGTGTTGTTATTTCGAACGGTTTTCTTTGAGGGTGTTTAATTGTGTTTTTCATTCCGTTGGTTTTTACCTGTTTTTACAGAGGTTGAATGCCTTGTTTTTGTTTACTTGAGACGAGACGGTATTGATTGAGCTTCTGCTGTTACGACGGGAATATCGGAAGGACAAAAATAGAACAATTATAATATAATAATACCAAGAACAATAATTGGAACAAGAACAATAAGTTTATTATTTGCATTACTTTGAATAATTATAAAATTACATACAATTGAATACAATGTAAGAATACTTACTTATTTGTATTGTATTCTACCCATAGTCCCTTAATACTAGAAGTAGAATGCTGATAGAATAATAATTGAACAATAATAAATATAATTTCTTGGATATATATTTTCTTTTACATGTTTTTATTTAAAAAAAGTATTCTTTACATAAAATTAATATCTATGCTATATTAATTACTTATTTATATTACAAATAAATATTTCTTTTGTGTTTCATTCTTTAATATGCTAAATAAGTATATAAGTAATGCTATTTTAATAACGTATTTTCAAACAAAACATCTAAAATCTTTCATATCATTAATATATAGGTACCAATGTCTGTTTGTATGGCTGTTATAATACCCATTAATAGTAAAATATACTAAATGATATATGCTATAATATATATATTAAGAGCTCTAGTATTCTTATCCTTATCTATAAAAATAACACGAAAATGTCTGTTTGTGGTTTCAAAGTAAATGCTATGTGCAAATGCTATTTATACAACACGACATTTTATGAAATATGACAGACAGTCTTAAGAATATCTGAAAGTTTGTCTCATGTATAATCTGAAGTAGTTTAACAGTTTAATGATAATTTCAAGGATTAGAAAGGACATTATGTCTTGATTTTTATCTATATTTGATACAACATTGAGGTATTTTCCAAAATTGGGTACATATAAATGTGACTGTGTGAATTTAGATAAATAGTGGTCTTCCTGTAGTGGAAATTCGACTATAATTCATTTGAATTATAATTTTGTACATGTATTTATTTATTGTCAAAAATTTTACATTTTTTTAAAAAATATATAAAGATATTTTTTTATAAAAAAATAAATTACATTATTCTTTTACAAAAATACATCATAATTTTGTACATTATTAAGGTTTTGTTGTCAAAACTATACTTTTATAATCAGAGATTTCGCCAAGTTGATTTGACTTTAACAATAAACCAAAGAGTATATATGCGTGTGTGTGTCAAATACATGGTAGTGTGTGTAATGTTTGTTTTATTGTGTTAATGTATTTTTTATGCATATTTTCTTTAGCATTTTGCACTCGTTCTCCATAGAAACTATGTGTGTGAAATTTCATACACCTCCTTCCGCGCATTTTTCGTAAAAAGAGGTACAAAGTTTTTGATGTGTTTTTGCTTCACGTATTAATATAATGAAACTGAAGTAAAACGCTGGAAAACGATCGTGAAAAAACATATCGAGGGCTTCATAACAATATGCCAAACATACAAAAAAGCAGTTTTAGACAAGGGACAAATTTGTGAATTAAACAAAACTAGTTGATTGTATAAGGCTGCAATTTGGAAACCCATTTTTAGGTACACTTGCATACTTGCATATGTATGCGACATCGGGATTCACTTTTTAAAAAGACAATAAAGTATCCAACTGATGAAGCTTTGAAAATTACATATAAGAGGTACAGAAATTATTGTAACAATCTTTTAAAGAAACTGAAAAATTATTATGATAAAACGGCACTTCTTAAAGCTAAAAATAATAGCAAACTTCTATGGAATACAATAGAAAATATTACACATATGATAAAACCACGTGATTCATCTACACAACTCTTATCATTTGCAAATCCTAATGATTCCATAAACAAAATTAACTCCTACTTTTCTAAGATTGGCTCTGATTTAGCACAGATAATTATTTCGAAAAATACTCTTTCCCCTTGTCAACCTCCCACTTACACTGTTCCTAAATCTTTTGTTCTGTTACCCACAACTGAATCAGAAATTGATACTATAATTGTAAACTCTAAGTCAATTTGCTCTGTTGGTCTTGATGGTATTTCAAACAATTTTTAAAAAATGTATAAAGATATTTTACTTCCATCAATCACTCATATCTGCAATTTATTGTTTTCTAGTGGTATTTTTCCTGACTTATTCAAAAAGTCTGTAATCATACCAGTCTATAAATCTGGCGATAAAATCCACGTTGGCAATTATAGGCCTATATCTATTTTACCGGCTTTATCAAAGATCTTAGAGCGTTTACTTAACAATAGATTAACTAAATATTTAGAGTCAAATAATTTAATATCAACCCACCAATTTGGTTTCCGGTCTGGTAAATCTACAGATGCGGCGGTTGAAACTTTAACAAATTATATAACAACTAAACATGACAAGAAACAGAAAGTTATAGCCATATTCCTCGATCTAGCTAAGGCGTTTGATACTGTTTCGACCTCGCTACTCATTCAGAAACTTGAAGCATTAGGAATAAGAGATCTACAGTTACAACTTTTTTCTGATTACCTCCAAAACAGAACACAATGCGTACGAGTTTGTGATTATATAAGTAAAGAAGATGTTATTACTTTTGGCGTCCCACAGGGCAGTATACTTGGTCCTACCCTATTTCTTACTTATATAAACAGTCTTTGTGATATGGAACTAGTAAACGGAAATATAATTACGTATGCTGACGATACAGCACTCCTTTTTTCTACTGATACGTGGGTAGAAGCATTCCAAAGCGCACAGATCGGCCTTAACAAAGTTATGAGCTGGCTACATTCGAATATATTAACCCTTAATACAGATAAAACCAAGTATGTCACTTTTGCTCTCAGAAGTCAGGATCAACCAGAACCAGAAACAATGAAAATCATAGCCCACTCTTGTCTCTCATATAGTATACCTGTAATTCTTGTCCTATCTTGCAAACAACTAAAGATATTAAATATTTAGGTATAATTATTGATCAAAAGCTTAGTTTCCATCCACATATTAACTCACTTACACTCAAATTACGCAAATTAATTCATATATTTAAAACCCTTGGTAAAGTGGCCGATTTCAATGTTATAAAATTATTATATTATGCTTTATGTCAATCCATTGTGACCTATTGTATCACGCCCTGGGGAGGAGCTGCTAAAACTGCAATGTAAAAAATTAGAACGTGCGCAAAGGCGATACTTAAAGTTAGTTTGTCTCTCCCTTTTTACTATTCCACCAAAGACCTTTATGATCGCTGGAAAGTGCTGACAGTTCGGCAACTTTTTATTCAACAAATAGTTTTAAAACAACATCGCATTACTCCATTCATATCTTCTAGTTCTCTTACTAAAAGAATTCACATCCCTTGCAAACAAAACACTGTTACACCGCCTTTTGTTGCAGATTATTTTACTTTTTAGGCACTTATTTATACAACAAAAATCAATAAGCAAATTGATATTTACTCCTTAACTAAAGCTAAATGTAAGAAAACACTGACTGAGTGGCTTTTAAATCTTGATTACGACTCCACTGAAGCATTGTTAGTCTTAGTTACCTAAATATAGTTTCCTAACATTACTACTTGTTTGTTATTTAATTTAATACATTAAAATCTGCATTAATTATATCATATACACGTCATAACATTTTAAAATTTAGTCGTATCTCATTATCGTAGGTAGGCTGGTCTAATTTATATGTAACTCTTATTTTATTTACACTTATTATTATTCTACATCTATTATACACGATAACATAAAGACAGTCACACATAATAACACTCAATACACAATACTGCACAATTTGCTTAGCTAGTTTTTCTGGGGAGAAAGAGGCTGGTGATCAGTCACACAGGTTTATTCCTTTTACTGACACCAGGCTCTCACCATGTCAGTTTATAAGAAAAATTGTTACTAATTTAATTATTGTTAGTGTGAGAGTAAATAAAGAATTATTATTATTATTATACTTGTAAGACTTTCTAAATTGTATCATTTATAGTTTTTAATAAACAACAAAAAGGGCATTTTTGCATATACGTCTATATGTTATGAAGCCCTCGATATATTTGGTAATTAATAATCAAAAATGTAATTTTGTTATAATTTAAATAAATTAAGAACAAAAATACGAAAGAGTTCGTAAGAATATCCGTGCAGGAACGGAGAAAGAATACAATTTATTGCGGCCGGGCTGCCTGTCGTAAGAGGCGACAAAACAACCCACAGCCAGGTGGGGGGGGGGGGGCATTTGCCCGACTGGATAGCTACCACCCTGGGCTAAAAAAGCATGTCGCCATAGCCAACTTCAGTTGGGTTTCGGCATTACTGACCAGATTCCAGTCTCCCTTACGAGAGCGGCAGCGTATTTGTAGCGCCTTTGGTGTTGCAAATATCCATTGGCGATAGTAACTGTTTTCCATCAAGTGCGCCGTCTGCCTGTCCGCTGAACTCCTGCAATAAAAAAGCAATAAATATAAGTCTAAGTCTACGTAATGATTAATTCTTAGCAATAGTCTTACACGTCCAACTGCTAGGCTAGGTCTCCCATTTATTATAACGGATACCATACCCGCCACGCTTACCATAGATAGCGGATTTGACGCATCGCTTATCTCAATGTGTAGGTTTCATCACGGTGTTTTCCTTTACCGTTATCACGTAGTAATTCTGTTAATATGCGTATTAGATCAGAAAACTGCCTAAGTAGTGCATGCTTTCCGGACAGAGTTTAGGACGCGATTGCGCTTAAACTATTAAACTACCACGACTTTTTGACAAACTTAACTAGTCCATATACGGCTTCTGTGGTCTCACAGCAACGCAGAGGCTCCGGGTTCGATTCCTGGTAAATTAAATTTCGGAAACGTATTTTCTCTGTTACTTACCATGGCCGGGGCCGATCCCAGATACCCATTGAATATTACCCATAACACAAGCATAACTTGCTTAATTTAGGGATATACAATATGCGTTTGTCTGCCGATTATTTATTGATTTATTGAAGCTATTTAAGAAACCACTGGAATAGACTATATGAACGGTGGAGAACACGATATTTTTTTAGATTTCTTGTCGATAATAATAATCATAATTTGCCTCAGTAACTTGGTGGTTAAGGTACCCGTATCTACAAATGACATGGGTTTAAATTCTGTTTTTTGGCGTGGAGAAATACGTTTAGGGATATACTTGTCATCGTATAAGCCCACGTCAGCCCTTCAAAAGTCCGGACCATTTTTATGGCCAGTGGTCTTCAAGGACATACAATGATAATAATAACATTTAACCTTGAAGTAATCGTGGTTTGATGAGTGGGAGTTCCGATAGCCCACTTCCCCTTCCTCCTATCTATCCTCTATATTGCATCACCTTTATTCCATACCTCCTATATCATCCTCTCTATACCAATTCCTCCTATCTGATTCCTCTATCCCATACATAATTCAGTCGCTTTTGTTTTGTTAATATATTAAAATTAAAGTCCTTTACAAATTCAGAATATATATGTATTTTGTGTTGTACAGCTTTTTTATGTATTTAATTTCTATATATTATTTATTTGTTTTATGTTATTTATATCACTCACCTTACATAAGACTCTCCATATATTCAATTTACTCTTTGCATAAGACGTATGTGTGACATGTGTGATTTATTAGAATATTATGTAGTAATGAAATGAGGTTGTAATGAATGAAAAGGTTCTGTTCATCGCAGACACCTTCTATTCCATCCTTAACCCTGCAAACGCATTGGCTTCACTCTCCTGCTGTTGCAAACGTCTATAGGCGACGCTAACCACTTTCCATGAGTCGAACCGTCTAGTTTGCCTGCTTCGCCATAAAAAGTGTTAGTGTGGGCGCAGCCTTATTTGTTACGTGATGAAAAATCGAAATTATATCTGTAAAAATACTCTTGATCGTGACACAGTGACCTTCCGTGTGCCGTGAAATGTTTCACAACTATTATTAATTCACGTAACATACAAAATCATAAACATGCAACACGACAGCTACTTGTAATATTTTTATGAGGCTATATATAAAACATACAATACCTTATTGTATCTTTTTATCTATGATCTCCGACGAATAAAATATGTAGAACGAGCCCCGAGCTCTCAGGGTGAAGATAAAAAGCCCAAAAGGCTATAAATAAAAAGCCGATTTTCAAATAGGAACGCTACTATCTCCCAACCACATTTCGAGATTTGTCGCAATTTCAAATTTTCAAATTATTTCAAAGCCGAAAATAAGCCAAAAAGTCAGCCCATACTTGGAGCATTAAAAAAAATATTTACCCTCTTCTATTCTAACAATACTATTTTATAGACAAATATTTTGTGTATAAAATAGTAAAATATATGATTAACACAGGATTTCTTAAATCAATATTTACAATAATAAAATAGGTATATATGAGAATAACTTACTAATAATACTACTACTAAATACTTAAAAATAAATTAATATAAAGAATGTAACAAATCGCTGCCAGAGGGAAGCGTGCCCAGAAGGTTGGCTGCATTGCCACGCTGTATGGCAATGCTGATTCGTTGCGCGAAAAACAAACGAGCCTTCACGGGTGGTATGAAAGAGTTTTTTTTGAAGAAACCCTTTGCCGATGGACCCCACGGACCTAAAATTTCAACTCCAAACGGCACAAACATGTAACCCGTTCCTAAGGTTCCGTATTTGCGACGTTTGAGATGTTCGGCTGTTGAAGCAGCGTTGCCAGCCCGTGACTTAGTCACTGGAAGATGAGATGCCGCCAGAGTGTCAACGTAATTTTATTCTTGATTAGAGAAATTGATTTTCAAAAATCAAATGATACCACTTTAGTTTTCATCAAAATCGGTCCCCGAAAAATAGGGAGACCATAGAGTATTTCTCTCTATTTTTCATACTTTCAGATTTGGCCATAGAGGCACTTGAAAATGTCACCCTACTCGTATCCAAAGCGGAAAGTTGTGAAACGTGATTCAACATAATTAGTTGCCTCGGGCTTATACGCATTTTTCCAGGATTTACGTTTTATCGAGTTAAAAAGCTCATTACCATTGCCAGATTGCTCGAATATTACGGCTTCATGTTTGCGAATCGTATAACACGCATGAATGAAACAGATTATATTTGTCAAAGGTGGTATACGTAAATAATATACGATATGCAGTTACTATCATTACATCTTATTTATTAATAAACGGTATGTAGACAGGCAGACGCCCCACTTGATGGAAAGCGGTTACCATCGTAATTTATTTATTTATTACATATCCAACAGCTTACTTATAACTTAAAGCAATCAACTCTAATATGAATGTTGCCAATTACAGGATACTTCACACTTTACAGTATATTTGTGGAAAACCAAGACCGCAATAAACGGTTTGCTTATGTTAAACTCTATATAAATGTAGTATATTTAATAAAATAAAATAATGAATAAACGAAAATAATACATAATAAATACACAGATATTCATACATACATACATACAACTTCACGCCAGGTTCCTTGCGGGGTAGGCACGAACAACAGAGCACCACACAGGCCCATTCTTACACACCTCACTTGCTTCTTTGACACTCATAGCTCTTGTCATGCACACTCGTCTGTTCTTAAGGCTCCTGACATCACCTTCTGCTAGTAAACGATCAATTTGATCATGGAAGGTGTGTCGTGGCCTTCCGCGACTTCTGCATCCATCCACTTTTGCATTGTATATCTGTTTAGTCATTCTTTCATCATAAATTCTTTCCACATGCCCGAACCACCGGAGCATTCCTTTCCTTACCTTCACCCCGACACTCTCTTTTATATCAACTCTCTTTCTTACTTCGGTATTTCGAACGCGGTCCGCGAGCGTCACCCCGCAGATTTTGCGCAGTGCTCGCATCTCGACCGCGTTTACTCTACTTTCATGCTCTCTACTCCATACCTAACTCTCGCTTCCGTACGTTAGCGTAGGTACCAGCACCGCGTTGTGTATGCTAAGCTGGGCCTTCTGGCTGAGGTTCTTAGCGCCTAGAAGTTTACCTAACGCTCCATTCACATTATTCCCCAAATTTACTCTTCTTTCTATGTCAGCGGTGTACCTTCCATCTCTGCTAAAAGCACATCCAAGATATACAAACTTATTCACTTGTTCCAGCATAACATCATCGACCATTATCCTTGCATTCGTTCTGGTTTCTTCTCTTTACATGATTTACAGATATTCATATTATATATATATTAATAATATACGTATATATGATTCACTAATACATGTCATACAAACTAAAAATAAAAACATACAGACAAATGTGTGGATATATTTAATGATGCCTAATAACCAGTCAAACTACCAGCCTAATTTTTCGAATATGATTTATAAATTAATTTTGAATGGTAGAAAATATCTACATCATTAAATTTGTTATTATAAGTGGCAGTAAGACGAGCAAGCACTTCATTTAAGCCATAATTAGTTGTAGTTAGTAATTGTTGAGATTTGTATAATGTAGATTTGTCGTAAGAAAATCTTTATATTAATACGTGAGGTATAATCTTTATATCCCTTTTTACGAAAATTGCGTGGAGTATGAAATTTCGCCCACTTATAGTTTATAATAATATAGAGAAGCGACGAATGCTAATATTTTTTTAAAATTATGCATAAAACACACACATACATTAAATCAATTTAAAAAAACATTACACACTCATGCATGTATATTATTTTTTTTATTGTTCAAGTCAAATAAACAGTGTTGCCTTGGCGAAATCTGTGATTATAGATATATAGTCTTGGTCGAATTTTGACCACAGGCGACCATTAGTTCTGTTTAGAAAAGAAAGAAACTTTATTTTCAAAAATAGCGACGTTTAATTTATATCTTCAAAAATGCTATAATGCCTGAGGAGTATGTGAACTCTATTTAGGCACCTCCTTAACGCGATAATAAATTCTATAATTTCGATTGAAAACAGTTTATTATATACCTGGTATATGTAAACAAAACAATTTGCGCATTTAGTTCGCGCAACGGAAATCCCCAAGGCTAATATATCCTACACCGGTTCATTTATAAACTGACGATTTGATGAACTTTTAAAAATATATTATCGGAATTTGAAACTGCACCATATGTTGCGCGGAAACGTTTCATGTTATTTGGGTGAATTTCCTCGGCACGTCATTATCCTACACAACATTTTTAAAGTGCTAGGTATAGCATTAATCTTTTACTACAATCAGTGCGTTCCATGAGTAGCTCACAACGCCTAAAATGCTCCGTTGGCCACTCCACAAGGGAAAACCTTACTAAAGACGTCATGATTTTCGATCACACAACGCTCACAACGACCCCTATCAAGAGGTGGGTCGAATAACCGTTCCACTTGAGTTTACGATTGTAAAGCTGGCAGACAAGTGGAATGGGAGAAATCGCGGTCGTGAAATTGGTTGGTGTGAATCTCTGGAACGTAGCTAATATCACTTACTTATAATGGAGGCAACGCTTAACCGTCGCCATCTAGCGTGGTAACGCGGCCGATGTTTTGGTAACGTTCTCAACTAACGGTGATTTGAAAATTATTTAATTACTTGTATTTTTTTTGTAAATTTAGCTGCACATAATAATTGTAATGTTAGGAGTTACGGGACTCGAATTTAAAGGCCGTTGGAATTACTATAGAATTTATTAGAACCATACAAACATGTATAACACAGGTACAAATATAATAACACACGCAAAGTCCGCCACTAAATAGATTACCGAATGTAGTACATACGTCTTGCTCCGCTAGTGGTTATCGCTTGTCTGCCTTACCCCTACCTTAGGTCATTGCTTTTTACTGTACAAATACAATATGTCTCGACACCATACTCAACCGAGTGGACTAAATCTACAAGATTCACGCCTGGCTAATGACTATAATAAATATTACAATACACAATGGGCTGATTTTCTAATTACAAAATTTAAACACAAAATAAACAAAAGAAGTCCAAATGCGGGACGGTTATAAACTGCAGAAGTGAATTGGTCTTTGTCGGTCGTAACAATAAGTTCTTTTTATAACGTGTACGATGTGGAAACCTGTATTAACGAAGTTCTTTTTTAAAATTTATTTTTAACCTCTGACGTATAGAATACCAGAGGCAAAAGAATTATTTTTCTTTTTCGATGTTTACATACAACGATAACTTTTTATGTTATACCATTACAGAAAAACTACTAACTAGTGTTATTCTATTAAAGATCGGTCTTGACGTTTAATTTAGCATTTTTGAAGTGTAATTACTTTAGAATCGTTGTGATTTGAAACTCGTTGAAACGGAAAAGCGACACTAAAATGGGATGTACATAAATCCTTAAGACTAAACCTGCGAGATATTGAGATAAAATACATTATATTTAATACTTTAAAAACTATGCTCCTACAGATAGAGTTTGAAGTTTTTCGTTAATACTTCAAATTTCGTGTTTTAAGGGTTAAATTTATTATAACGATATAATATACGAAATGTGACGTCACAAAATTAAGAATCCCTCGCACCCCTTGTCACACTTTTTTTTCTTCTACTGCGTGTGAACAGCACAAACACGTTTTTTTGTATGGCGGTCACCTCAACTTTTAGTTGTTTACTGATTTTAGTTCATTCACAACAAATACAGAAACAGACGGACAGGTGGACATAATGTACGCAGAAATGCATGGACAGACGCGGCGTTTTTACCAAAACGACTATCTATTAGGCAACCCTCAAAACCGTCAGCGTCGTAAAATATTCTCTTTCGCTGTTCCGTCAGGGTTCGAACTCACTTTATTGAAACCAGAGGTGGACCTTTTACCTACTAAGCTATACCTACGTCTACTTAATCTAATAAAAAAAAATCCCCAAACCAAACACAAAAGTTGGCAAATAACTGAAATACGAGCACATGCAAATGTTTAAGACCGGCGAAAAATAAAATCACGAAATCGTAAAAATACGACTATCATCGCTAAGGCCGGACACAGACTTCACACTGGAATTCAAATAAATCTACCAATATACTCATTTAATCAATGGGATACAAAAAGTTACTGCATTAGGATTAGAGCCGGGCTTCTTTATTCTTCTTTACTATGCTAAAAAAATTAATTATTTGCAATTTATATCAGATCTTAATCATTGATGCTCGCTCCTGCTACACCTACTATGTTAGTATTAGTGATTGCGACCAAATGCGATGTGCTTATAGTGTTAAAAAATAACGCCGTTACGATTAGTTACATTAGATATTACGGCAAATGTGATTAATCCGGTGATTATATATTAATATGTGAAGTAAAAACAGCAAAAACTTTGTACCCCTTTTTACGAAAATGCGTGGACGGAGGAGTATAAAATTTTACACACTTATAGTTTATATAGTGAAGAAGCGACGAGTGCTAATATTTTTTAAAATTATGCATAAAATCACACCACCGTCATACACTCTTGATTCTTTTCATACAATCCACAGCCCGGGTTGTCTGGAAGAGATCGCTCTACGACGATAAGGCCGCCCTTTGTTCCTGCCTTGACACGAAATTACTGTAAATGATTTACTTTATGTGTAAGTGGTGAACAATAAAATATTTTCTATCTTCTATCTATCTATCTAAAAATACATTAAATAAATTTAAAAAAAATACACACACTACCATGCATTTGACAAACACACGCATATATACTCTTTCGTTTATTGTTAAAGTCAAATTAACAGTATGGCCTTGGCGAAATCTGTGATTAGTCTTTGACATTAATTATTAATCGAATTTCGAGCACGGGCGACCACTAGTAAGATGTAACAAGATGGAAGAATATATTAGCTAGAAACAGGCTGTTGGTTTAGTGTCACATATTTTGACACTTATTCAATTTTTGCACCATATTTTAATGAAATTCATTAACCGTAATTATGCCTCTAACCTTAGAGTTTTATAGGAAGAAATGAAGGCGTCCACTTCATTTCTTCCTATAAAACTCTAAAGCTTAGAGGCACAATTACCGGCAGAGTAAATTATGTAACCAAATTTTACCTTTGTTTACTATGGTCTGTGCGTCACTCAAATCAGATCCATATTTGTCCAATCTAAGTTAAATAAGCGTATTTCACTTAATCTGCAAAATATATGATATGGGCGTTGGCTTGCCAAATTAAAAAAAATAGTTTAAGCAAATCCTTGAGTTTCAAATTGGTAAATCAGAAGTCTGATCTCACTAGTAGAACTTGTGCCAAGTGGAGTATTTGATATCGACCAAGCAAACAAAGACATAGGTGAAAGTTGAAACCCTCGATCAACACGACCTATATGTGATTGCTTTGATCATGTGATCCGGCTTTACGTAATTAGTAATTAATTAATGTTTGACTTAACTTAAATTGCTTGCAATAACTTGCTCAAGTCGCAATAAACGTAACTTTGTTACTTAGCAATCTAATAGTTTCATATTTTGATTAACTTCGCCATGTTTAATGCTCAATTAATTATATTTGCATTATTAGTCAATTATTTTGAAACTATTTTACGCCTTGATTACATCTCAATTTTGAAATCAAGAATGTCTATCTATGTAATTTATCAGCACCTATTATGAAATTTAAAAACGACATTATTAATATCATAAGAAATTACATTTTGTTTTGGTAAAGATTTAGGTACCAGTATTAGTTGGTAGAATTTGACTGTGGCGTCCGTCTGAGAAAACCCTAATTGCATTGAACTTTCGCCAAATTCTATGCGCATCTCCATGTAGGCGGGTGCTATCGATCGACCGAAGCACGCCACAACGATAAAGTACTTTTTACGCTCAATACGTTTAAAGAAAGGTGCATAGTTTGTAAGCAGTCGTACGAGTGTCTACTGGGCTGCCGCTCGTCTCGTGCCCATGACCGAACCGGCGGTTAATCAATACCAGGTCAAGCGACCCAGGATCCCCGGGGATAGGGACGTACCACTCAGGGCGCAAAGCGTCTGCCTCGCAGAGAGACCCCGCTCCAAGTATGACCGCGCCATCCGCAGTGCAGACCCTAATCGCACCAATTACCCCGCCAAACAATTCCGCCGTCAAACATCTTACGTCGAAACTAAAAGCAAATCTAACACAGTTGTCGTTAAACAGCAGAATAGAAAAATAGTACAGAAAGTCCCTTTCGCGGTATCGGTTCAAAATCTTTCCATTCCCATGAAATACGCGGACGATCCAAAACCAAGGCATTCAAACTCGGTATTATGCAATAGAAAACCGTTCGATATTAACAAGACTAAGTCAGGTAATCCTCCTAAACAGGTCGCCGACAACAAGAGGCTGTGTCAAACGACGCGCTGTGGGAAAGAGACGGAGAACAAACTGTTGTTGCAGATCAGTGAAGCCGAGAAAGTGTCTGACTTTGAAAGGATTCTTAATTCTAATGCAATAGCGAGCGAGAGAGTACAGCGACACGTGTGGAGGGGTTGTGTTGCCGCGCACACTTCTGCATCTGTGGCGCCGAGGCCACGCTCTGCTTACTCCCTCTACGCTGTAAGTCAAGCTTATCAATACTTATTCAAACAACATGAAGATTCTCTGCAGCCGTTGATCGACGAGTACCGCCAAGCGACCGACGAAAAGACAAACCCGCAACCAAGTATCCTTGATACTAACTGGTACGACAAATTACAGGACCTAACCGAATTTTACGAAGACGACCAAGCTTTGAAAGACGAATTACAAAATATTACTGATCATATAATAACTGAAGAAGTAAAAAGTGTAGAAAATAAATCAGATAAGAGATATAAAAACTTTAATGTTAATTTAGCTGGATTAATCGGGTTACGCGTAGAAGGGTGTTCGCCGAATCGTGAGGACATTGGGCCTTCGCCCGAGGTAGACAAGGAAGGAGAGGAATGGCTGAGACCGATTATGAGCGCACCCGATGATAGTCAAAATTCGCACAACGAATCCACAGTGGATTGCCTTGCCCAAAATTTGGATGCAGTTAAAATAGACAGTGATGCAAAAATACCTACCATAACCTTCAGCAATTGTTGTGACGGCTACAATAGAACTGAACTGCCTAATAACACGGAAGTCATACATCTAGCCGTGCCTTCCATTGACAGCATTAATGAGTCTCGTCCGCCTATGATGTGACCACGCCTCGACCGAGCCTAGTCTACATAGTAAACAAAATGATTGCTATAGAGTCAGAACAGGCTATGCCTGCGGAAGTACCGAAAGTGGAGCCAACCACATCGCACCACCAAAGAACATTGACGAGGTCGAGCGCTGTCAGCCAGAAGTCTGTTGAGATTATGATGTACCCGGAAAGTTCAAACAATCCATTGCATCGTTCGAAGTTAGCTCCGGTACGGTCGTCTTCCGAAACACAGTCTTCTGGGAAGAAAATGCTTAATTTACGAAAAACAAAGAATTCTTCAATAGAGTCGACAATGAGTTTACCGAACCAGAAGTCTTTGGAGAAGAAACACGGGAGCTTAAGGCATCAAAAGACACTAGTCGCTCACTCAGACATAACTTTAAGCACTCAGCCGACAATATCTGATGATAGGAAAGCATTAAGGGAAGCCTTGTACCAGGGTATATTTCATAGGCATAGAAGAACGATATTTGCTGTGGGTTCATTCCTTAGGATGCTGAGAAGCAAAACGTCAAACTACGACTCAATAAGGTCGGATTCGGATGAGATATAGCATCCATAGAGATTTTAATGGTGCCAGAGACTGATTGTGCTTTTGTACTGCGAAATTAATACTTTTGGACATTCAATATTGTAGGAATGTTACTTTCGTTGGAACTCATACATAGGTATTTTACTATTATAACGTCAATCAAATTGATATACAGGGAATCGATTAATAGAATTTATTTTCCGTTGACTAGAATTAGTTTCTGGGCTAATTAAAAAGGCACTTAAAAACTAATAAGACAATCCGTTACATATTTGAACATTGTTTTACGTTTGCTTGTAGGCAAATGGACAATTTGACCGCCTTATAGCGCTTTAGGAAACCCACGGAAAGCAAATCCTATTATGTATAGTATTCTAAGCTAATTTTAGAAACCAGTCATTAAAAAAATCACCATTATTTGAAAAGAAAGATAATTTTTGTCACAAAAGGTTATAGGGTATACTTATGTATAATATATAATATAACATGTCACAACTTGTATAAGATATTATAATATATATTAAAGTCTTAGAAAGAAAAGTGATTGCCGTCCTAGGAAAGTAACTTTAATATTGTTTGCGTATTGACAATATTGTTTGTCCAAAATCACAATGTTATATATATATGTTAAGATAATATAACTTTTGTAATAAAATGTTCCTGAATTATTGTGAATGAACGTGTTTACAATTTGACTAGCTTCTGTCCGCGAATTCGTCCGCGTGGAATTTACGCTTTGGGCCAACGTTAATTTCAACCCGCGACTTTGTTTACATAGATGATGAAAAATATTATTGAATAATACGTACGTTAAGCTGTCACACATTATTATTGCAAAACAGTTTTCGCAGCGGAAGCTCTCAAAAGGAAAAAAAATCCCCCGATTTTGAAACATTCTTCATTGGTGCTCCGCTCTTATTGATCTTAGCGTGATGATAATTATGTAGTCTATAGCCTTCCTCGATAAATGGGCTATCTAACACTGATAGAATTTTTCAAATCAGACCAGAGTAGTTCCTGAGATTAGCGCGTTGAAGCAAACAAACAAACAAACAATCTCTTCAGCTTCACTGATATATAGTATAGATATAACCGCTTTAAAATACACGTTTAGGAGTGAAATAAAATAACAGACTAAGGCGGGTGTGAACCGACTTTCAATCGATGGTTAAAATAAGATAATCGGCAAAAATGAATGGAAAAACAATGATTATTTTTGGTTAAACGTCGCTTAAATGTCGGTGCACACCATCCTAAGAAGGCCTTGTATTAAACTTGTTTTGTAAGACAAATGCTATATTTAGAAATTGATTTACCGAGAATTAGCTTCGATGGAATTTTCCATTTTGCTCAAACGCAGGTCAAACGCAAACCTATGTCCTTTCTTCTTCTTCTTATATATAAAAATGAATGTTCGTCTGTATGTCCTTTATAGAATCGTATACTACACATTTGATCCTCCAAATAGGTAGCTCCTTAAAGCCATTTCGGAGTATAGACACAATATGAAATAACACACGCCATTGATATTATTGAACAAATATGTTTTTTATTGAACGCCAATTCACATGATATCAAGTTCCAATCTTCCACAATTGTTTGATCAAAATCAATTGTTTTTTGTTCGCTTCTTGATTTATTGAATTGTGTACCAATATTATATTAATTTAGTAGAGGAAATAAGAGTGCCTGGGGTCTTGTTTCTTGATAAGATTTCAATTACTTTTGTATGATTAAAGTAAAAGTAACTGGATATGAGACAATCTACTGGCTTTTTGAAGTGATAACTTCTTATGCGAGGGTAAACCGCTTCGTTACGTAACGCGTTACGGCGCCAGTCTGTCTAGCTTCCTTTTCTCTCACATTATCACTTCTGTCGGGCGTCCCGAGATGGACAGTTTTTTTATATATAGATTTGTGATCTCAAGTGGCTTCCTATTCGTTTCCTCCGTAATACTCACATTCCAACACTCCTTTATATATCTTTATATACTATCTAATCCTAATAGTCCTCCCTACCTCAAGGAACGTCTTGAATTCGTTCGCCTCTGCACTTCTCACAATTTGCACTCAGATACATATCGTACACTCCTGACACCTGCACACACTTCATCCTTTTATGATAACTCTTTTAGAGTGCAGGCTGGCAAACTCTGGAATGCGTTGCCTCTTATTGTCAGAGTAGCCAGAACATTACCTACATGTACGCAACGGTTTTGTAGAGCGTTTCTCTTCCGTAGCGTGGGGATGAGCTCCCAGCCGAGGTTTTCCCACAGCGCTACGATATGGAGTTTTTCAAAAAGGGTGTCATAAAATTTTTTCGAGGCCAGCGGCGCGTTGGTAACATCTCTGGTGTTGCAAACGTCCATAGGCGACGGTCACTGCTTTCCATCAGGTGGGCCGTTCGCCTGTCTGCTGTACTCCAGCTATAAAAAAAGTTTTATTAAAATTCACATTTGTTGCAATGTGCAATTTCTCCATAAATTCCTAGCATATTGTACCTAAATTACTAATTTATTTACTAAATTGCGTTTCATTAATTATTGAATAGCGTTTCCAAAACTAATTAAAAATAATAACATTATTGTAGTTTTAGATTCCATCATGGGATTGGTCATGAAGACAATTTATTTAAAAGCACTATCGCGCCGTTCATAATTGAATGTATTTTTCTAATTAATTTTATAAAAATAAAGTATTCTAATTGGAGTTGAAACATTAGGTCTGTGGGGACCATCCGAAAAGGGTTTCTTCAAAGAAATTCGCAAGTAACTCTTTGATGCGACCCGTGATCAGAAGGCTGGTTCATATTTCGCGAAACCAATCTGCATTGCCAAGCAGCATGGCATTGCAGCCAGCCTTCCGGTCACGCTTCCCTCTGGCAGTGTTTTGTTACATATATAACTTATATCCGTGCTGGAACGGAGAAAGAATACAATTTCGTGCAGTCGGTAACCTATGAACATTTTCAACACCAAAGGTACTACAAATGCGCTGCTGCACTCTTAAGGAAGACTGGAACCTGGTCACTAATGGCGAAACACGACACGAGGTTGCTATGGCGACATACTTTAGACCAGGGATGGTAGCCATCCAATCGAGTAAATGCCCCACCACCTGGCTGCAGGTTGTTTTGTCGCCTCTTACAACACGCCGCCCGGCCGCAGGAAATTGTATTTTTTTCCGCTCCGTTCGAATGGTAGGTAGTGTGGTATAATTGAATACGTCATTCAGTTTCAAAAATCATTTTATTTCCCCCTCAGAGTATGGACAGGTGTCCCGGTATTAACATATCGCGTGACAACAAAGTCAAGGGCATAACCTCGTCAGCTTGAGCCACTACGTCCATTTATTTCATATAAATCACCACTTAACAAGCCTAATGTTGTAATGAATTGGATTAATTAATGTAAGTTAACTACTGATTAATATATAAGTAGACTATTTACATTCATGTATGGGTATCTGTTTCACAGTGTGACCAGATTTTATTTGACGAATCTACTGCTTGTGGAGGTTAAAAACTACTGAATTCTACCAAAAGAGAACAAGAAAATACTAAAAATCTACTATATTTTTTTGCTGTCGTGTTACAACGTAAAAAACATGTATGTTTTCTTGATTAAACGATTAAAATAATAAAGAAACCACCATCAATTAAAGAAGCCAATGTTTTCTTTAATTACATTTTAGAATTTAATTAAAAAAAACATTGGTTTCTTTAATTATTTAGATAAAAATATAATTAAAAATAACATTACATTCCACATATTATTGCAAGTAACTCGCATACCTGGGAAGTGTGTGTGGTATTTTTTTGAATGATGGAGTAACAGTGGTGAAACAGGATGATCCTAGTGAAAGCAAGAATTAAGAAAGGTTTGCTTAAGTGGTTTGGGCCATACATTGATGTAAAAAAAACAATGTTTCATTTTCATCGCAGGAATAAGCGTCAAAAGTTTATGTAAATGGTGATGAAAACATCGTTCATA
The DNA here is from genome assembly GCA_012273795.1 of Dendrolimus punctatus. NCBI lineage: Eukaryota > Metazoa > Arthropoda > Insecta > Lepidoptera > Lasiocampidae > Dendrolimus > Dendrolimus punctatus. The sequence continues at coordinate 13,254,360 of CM022548.1, forward strand.
AACATCAATATTTTTAATATCGTTGTTTCATTTTTGAAAACATAGATATCCTAACATCGTTGTTTTTTTATGAGCGATATTGCATCCCTAGATGTGCCAAAAAAGTACTAGAAGAACTGAAAAGCGTGAATTCTACTAAAACATACCAAATAGTTTTTACATACTAAATTCTGTTGCCATACTAAATTCTGTTGCCAGTACCTCAAAATCTACCAAAAAGGTAGAAATCTACTAAATCTGGTCACGCTGCTGTTTCATCTATGGATATCTGTTTCATCTATGGGTACTATTTACATACTGTTTACTGTCACTTACTAAATGACAGATTTTTTTTCTAAAAATACCTGGTCCCTCACGTAGGACCTTAGTTTGCCGTTTGATACTTATTCATAGGAATTGATTCTTAAAAGCTTATGAATTGGTGTAATAACACAGTATGTGTTTTTTGGTAAAACCAGCCAATGCCATTCCTGACCAGGATAATTGATTTTCAAAAATGTAATGATTCCGCTTTAATTTTCATGGTAATCGGCCTCAAGACTATTATATGAGTACTATTCGCCATTTTATAGTTTCGGAATCAACTACACTTAAAATATTTACTTATATCTTCAATCACTTTTATTTCTTCAGCAACAAGGAAAAAATATAATTTCCTGCGGTCCGACGGCCTATTGTACAAGGATTTTTGATTTTACAAAATTTGATTTTGCCTTTAGATTTTAGCTTATAGCATAGCCGATGCTTATATTAGTATAGATAAAACTAACTGTGCCAGGCAGACGTCCTGCCTTTAAAAAAATAAAAATCTAAAACGCTATTCCAGAGCCATCGACCGGGACCAAATGTTAATCTAAACTATTCTCAAATCCACTTGAAGAAACAAATAATATATCTTGGCCGATTCTCAGACCTACCCGATATGCACACAAAATTTTATGCAAATCGGTTCAGCCGTTTCGGAGGAGTTTGGTAACAAACACCGCGACACGAGGATTTTATATATAGAATTTTTTTTTATTATGACATTTACACAAATTCATATATATGTAACGGGATTTAAAAAAGTATATTATTTAACAATCTAGGCTCCACATTTAGCTAACCCTTTTGCAATTTATAAATGAACTAGCTGTCCCGGCAGACGTCGTCCTGCCCGGAAAAGCTTCATTCGATATGCTGACAGCAGCGCCACCTACTGGGTCCAAATGTGAAGCAACTCAGAAACCTTCTCTGGCTCATGCACAACAACTTTGCTAAAGATCATCACATGATCAAATGTATAGTTTACGATTCTATAAATGACATACAGACAAACATTCATTTTTATATATAAGAAGAAGAAGATAATTTATCTAACATAAACTTTCTCGTCGTCGAATAACAGATTAGGGTATATACCTATTTATTACTGTATCTCCTACGAAAAGTTTTCTTCTAACGTGCAGTCATAGGATTGACTGTTTTTTTTATACGCCTGCTTACAAGCTTAGCTTGATGAGCTATTTAGTCTGAGTATAATGAAAGTAGTGTTTAAGACGCGGAACAATCAGTTGTTGAATGAACACGTTTTTGGAACATTTTATGCACATTTTTATATATTTGTACATCCGAAAGAGTTTTGTACAACTTGTTGTTGTGAAATGTAGGAAAAATGTTAAAGTATTATTATAATATTGACGATGGTATTGTTTGAAACTACTTTTTTAGATATCATAATAATTAATGGGCAAGAATAATAAACAAGAAAGAAGAATACTATACATGTACATATACATGTATGTATGTAATACATAACTTCACAATACTATACATAGATATAAATACTACTTACAAGTGACAATTGTCCAGTAAAAAGTTCCAAACTTGTTAGATGGCGCTACAGGTTATTGTATTTCGCTTTTATTATTATTATTAAAAATAGATTTTTAAACGTAGAAACTAAAAGACCTAAATATCTCCTCTTGGAGCTCGAGAAATTGACTCATGAATTTTATGAAATTAAAAAGAACCTAGAAGCTTCATTTAATTTATGGTTAGTTCAACTTAAAAATATTTTTGGATAATAAGCTTGATTTTTAATTACTTGGACTAAAATGACAGCTGCGACGGACCTTTTATCATTCATTAGTGAGTGGCGTCAGTTGAATCAACAACTCATCAGTGACTTGGGAAATGTCTATTCTGTGTTAAATTTCTATAGGGGTGTGACGATGGTGGTCAGAATTCAGTGGTGAGTTGCTTCAAGCTCGCAACATAAAAAAAGATTGTTCTCTGCTGTCAATTTGGTCCGTCTATATAAAAATCAGATTATAATTATAAGATCTTGTATAAAACGCTTGTGACGCCATCTATGTTTCGAGCGATGGTGAGTGATAGGCTTACATTTTTTACTGGATTATTGCAGTTATGCAGATTATGTCAGTTGATTTTCATTAAAGAGTTACGAAATACTTACAGTCATTGTAGTATTTTATGTTAAAAAACAACAACCATTGCTAATATTACAATACAGTGTAAACATGAGCTTTGTAATTTAATTGTAACAAATAGCTTTTTATACTTAGTTGTATTTAAGTTTTAAATCTACGTGTAGCATAATTAATAGAGTAAGAGCTCATGACGGGCAAACCTTCGTTATTTTATAAAAGCCGAAAAATTAGCAACGCATGCCCCCAACATAGGTAGGAACAATAGACTACTATGATGGTTTGATTATCGTGGCTTGGACAAGTAACAGGTAGCAAAGATGTATAAAATAATAGTTGAAATTTGTCAAAGTATAAAGTGCAACTTTCTCATGTTGTCTTCGGACTTATATGACAATGACAAATCACATCATACATCGCCAGAGACTTAGTTAACTGTAATAAACTGAAACTGTAACTTTATTTACGTTATAGTGTAAAAGATTAATTTTATGTATATTATTTGGGTAACTGTTACTAGGTGTTTCGTCAGTAGCAGGACAGTTTCAGTAATTCTAATGCCTGGCCAGTCAAAGGTATGGGGTAGCTGAAAATGTTCAGCTTTTATAAAACAAGCAAGGTCTGTTAGTCACGGGATCTTAGAATATAAATAGTACGCCCAATAATGAAACATTACGCGACATACCACTTATTAACAGAAATGCAGTAAACGCAAAACTTAAATGCGCGTAAGTTGAAGTTAGTTTGAGTGAGTTTGAGCAGGTGCAGGTTATCTGAATTTGGATAGCGGCCGAGCGAGAGAAAAAGACTCCTCTCCGCTCTGTAAATGAACATTGTTACTGGAAGGACACGTGCGAACTTCAAGAGTGCATTTTAGTTTTGCTCGTACCATACTTTTCTTCCATGTCGTCGTAACATGCTTAAAGATTTGTAAGAACACAAACATAATTCCTAATACCGCATCATTTGTATTATTACCATGGAAGAGAAATACTTATAATGACAATAGCCTAGACAAATATGTTATTTTTTTTTTTTTTTTTTTTTTTTTTTTTTTTTTTTTTTTTTTTTTTTTTTTTTTTTTTTTTTTTTTTTTTTTTTTTTTTTTTTTTTTTTTTTTTTTTTTTTTTTTTTTTTTTTTTTTTTTTTTTTTTTTTTTTTTTTTTTTTTTTTTTTTTTTTTTTTTTTTTTTTTTTTTTTTTTTTATATACAATTAGTACATAATATGTTATTTTAATGTCTGAAGTTGGCAACCAGGCTGCTCGGTGACCCGCCAGATATTCTTTTCACTGACGTGAAGTTCTTGAAGACATAGATCCTCAGCGTCTATAATCTATATGGACCTCCAAGGGACCTATGACCTAATGGAATAGTTGGATTCTAGTTTTGTGCTTGTTCATTGGTCCAAGTGAGCGTTCCTTTCTTGTAGAATCCGGTGACTGAGCTAGTTAACGTTAATAATAGCATTCGGTCATTGGAACTTCTGGATCTCTTTAATTAGAATTCGAGTCGCGGTCCCTAATAGTTCATCGTTTATTGACTACATAAGACTGTCGGGTCGACGACTGACTGCTGATCGACTATTGTCGTTTGGTAATACGAGTATGAAACATTTCTTTTGATACATTGTGGGGAACCGGTTCCTAATAGTATATCGTTTTTGAACTACAAAAGATAAGTGGAATATTCCTTCATAGCTGTCTTTAATACTTTTTTTATTGCTGAAGCACAGCAGACAGGCTGACGGCCCAACGATGATTGAAAGCGGTTATCGTCGCCTATGGACATTAGCAGCAGTAGAAGTGCTGCTAATGTGCTAGAAGACTCGAAGGAGAAACTGAATCCTGGCCACTGATGCCTCATATATAAACCTTATAACTTCTGAACATATTTACTGGGCAATTCTCATTTATAATGTTTTTATTCTATGACTACAACTCACAAACCTCTTTTTTAACACGGTAATGGTATGATATTTGACCAAATGCTATCGTCGTAAATGACAATTTTGAAGGCTATTTAAGATATTATTAACATAGATTAATAAATAATCATTGTTGATTCATTATAATGTAGTAAGTAGTAAGTTTATGTATTTTGCGATTCGTTTAAATATTTTTTTTTATATATTTATGGCTCGGCAACTAGGCCTTTAAGCCAGTCGTTTAAATAGTAATTTGTTAATACATAGATTATGAAACACAATATAGATAAAAATTAATATTTGAAACAGGGGTACCAAATTGCCAAGTTCAATAATTGTTTAAAATCGTAATTACGTTGAGTGACATTTCGGCATGTTTCTTACTCTATACTTATATAAACCTAGTTTATGCTCTTAATAATTTATGGTGTTATTAAGGTGATGTATTTTTTTCTAATTAAGTGTATCCTATACCCAGAACTAAAATTTAAGCTGTAGGAACTGTGCTAAGGGTAAAATAACTCATTTGCATAAAGTAATAGCAGTACATGAACTGATTTACATGGCTCAAGAAAGTTCGCTGTAGTCTTAAAAAAGTGGCTGATCAAGGCGTATCTTTATACTGTAGATGAAATTCTTAAAAAAGTGCTTGTCCGTCCATATCTATATGGAAAATCTTAGTGATCTATTTGTTTAATATTTCTTAAGTTTCGCGACTTTAACATAATAAAACTACGTTTAACGTTTTAAGCGCGTAATTACACGGTAAAAAACATTGCTGACATGAACACGCAAGTCTACGAAGTCTGCGATCAGTGACACACGCTGGATAACCAACCATTACATCAGATTCGATAACCCACAAATCCTCGCGAAAGAGAATCGTTTCATACCAAGAATGATGCGTGAGGCTATTGAAATCAAAAAACACCCAAATTTCAATAGAGAAGATGGTTGGCAGGTACCACCTGTTTGGGATCCAATCATCAAAACTATTAAGAACCAAACCCAGCAAAAACTAACTGCCAGACCTCAAGACACTGTGAGCTCTTTCTGCGTGCAACGAAACAAACCAACTTGACTGATAATTTCTTTTATTTTTTCCTTCCACTCATTTTAATATTATATAAAAATTTTTAGAACTAGGCATGTTTGCTGAAGAGTTTCTTGCGCCGCTTCTTCTCTTCAAGCCACAACATGTTGTGAAGCGGTGGTAAATTAGATTAGGCTCCCATAGAGTAAATAATATCCATAAACAAAATTAAAACTAAATAATTAAAATGAACAAGTTGGCGGTAGGCTGAATAAAAACTTTGACAATACACGTTAGACAAATGTATCTTTGTCTTCCGTGACCACGCAACTGAAAGCCGAAACGTCGATAACTAAATAAAATAATTACCGGCTTAAACGTTAAACGTAGTTTATTAGATCTATTGACATTAATTGCTTATATATTTTTTTTTTTGTGTTTAATAAGAATATTTGTATAAATTTAATTTTTAAATAATTTTGTACACCACTTTGTTGTAGACTGTACTTTGCATCTACAATTGTATAACACCTGTGTAAACTATATTCTTGCAAATAAAGATATTGATTGATTGTGATTGAAATTTGAATATTTTACGTTTCTATTTTCTCGGACGAGTCACATAATAAAATTGACAAGTAATAGTCTCTAAACATACATCTTAACAAACGTTAATTTGTCTTACTATTGGTAAAAACTGGATATAACCTCCATACAAGTAATATCAAACTGTTAACTATAGTAGGGAACTATAGTTAATGAATAGTAAGAAAAAGGACCTGACCATAAATGAGCGGTCCTTTCTAGTCGATGATCGTGGTTTGTAATAATAAGGATTATCACTTATTTAAAGTAAGGTTATGATATTGTTACGAGTTTAGCGTGACTCGAATTAAAATGCCGTTAAATTACTTTAGAGTTTATTAGAACTATACAGATACGTATAACACAGGTACAAATGTTACCGAACACAACAAAGCCAAACGTAATGCAGAAGGTCGTAATTCATTAAAACGCGCAAAGTCCGTCGCTATTAGATTCCCGATTGTACACACGTCACGCCTTGATCGTAGTTCTTGCTGAATTGCCCCCCTCTCTCCATCAGGCCGTCGTTTTAGACTACACAAATGGAAAAAATTCGCAACGCCTGGCTAATGATGCAAATGAGCGAGTACAATAGGACAAAAGGGTATTCTCCACAATAATTAGAAACGTATGCCAATAAATAAGTGAACAAAAGAAGACGATCATAAAAGGATTACAATTAGTTCAAAGCCGACAGGTAATAAATGTGCTTCTACAAATATGTACGTGGAATTTGTCTTTGTCGGCGCCTAGGCTGTAACAATATATTATTATCAATATATATGTCCTGCATTAAATTAATGTCACCTTTGTTAATGACGTCTAAGTTAGTATACACATATATCTCTTTCTAACGCGCTTTTAACACAATAAACGAACGCAGTTCAGATATATGTATCTATGATGTAGCTATATTAATACGGTTTCTATAGCTTATTTATTGTTCTGTGGTATTATGACAAATTTAATGGTATTTACATTTTAATGAATTTGAGAAATTTAGAACGCAAACAATGATTGTGTACGTTTTAGGACAATTCCACTGAAATAAGGTTAAAATTGAATGTTATGTGTAGAAATTTTAGGTAAGAATAATCTGTCCGTGTTAAATATTGTATAAAGAGATGTAACAGAAAAAAATTTAAAGACTGCATAAAAAATTATGAAGACAACTAGTAATGTGACACCATACTAGATTTTGTGTAATAAAATTGGTAATTATGGAGTTGTTGTTTCATTTAAATCTAATACATATTTTTTTAACCTTTAAAGGGGGCCAAATTTAATATTATTTTTGTCCATAACCACCCATCAAAACTGCCGCGCCAAAACCAAGAGAATGATATCCGTCTCTTTTACTCTAATGCAAATTCTATGTAGTTAGAGGGAGAAAACATCAGTTCAACTTCTTTCTACAGAAGTCGGTTAAATATTTATCTTTGTTTTTCGGCTGAAGGCTGTTTTGTTAAAAAAAAATGTTTTTAGTTTCGTTAACAAGGGCTGCTCTCGATCTCCCTGGGATCAATTCATCAGATCCTAACTTGTTGACCATGAGACTACCTCGGGAGTAGCACTTACAACTAAAGAAATAAATGAAAATCGGCTTGACTGAGATATCGTGTAACAAAAAAGTCACTTAACAATTTTCGAGGGTTTCTCTCGATTTCCCTGGAATCCACTCATCAGATCCTGACATGGTGACAATGGTACTAATTTGGGAGTATATCCTTTCGATTAAAAGAAAAAAATGACAATTGACGGAGAAATCAAGCAATGAACATACAAAAAAACATACTGACGAATTAAGAACTTGAACTTGGTTAAAATTGTGAGCTTGGATTCTTGTTCTAAAATCAAAGCACAAAAAATTTCATCAAAATCGGACAGGCTGTGTAGGACTTCAGTCACATACACAAGTACAGAAGAATTGTATACTTCATGAAGATGTGATGAACTATATTGGGATATTCATATACCTATGTTAGTCCAGGCAAATTGGAGTTCATTCATTTGGTTTAAGGTATCAAATATTCAAGGAATCACGATGGACATTGCATTTTATGCCCTTCTCTCTTCTTTTACGTCTGCCGTCTGTACAACGGGGAGTGCTCTGATGAGTTATTTGATTTAGTGCGTACATCGCCATTCTGTCATCGCACCACTTTCCAGCGATTGGGACATTGGGAATTCATCCTAGATACTTGGAAGTCCTCCACGGTACGTGGCGGACGCTCCTTCATGCCATATGTTCAACTCATGGAATGAACCCTCTCATAGTTTCCAGAGTGTTACAATATGGGGCTCTTCAAAAAGGGCGTGAACAGATACTTAGTCATCACCAGGTAACAATGCATCGGCTCCGTTATTGTTGCAGGTGTCTATGGGTGACGGTAGCCACCTACCACCACCAGGTGGCCCATTTACGGCCTACAAGCAAACTTAAACTTTTATAATAAACCGAAAACGATTTGAGGTACAGAAAAGGTGATATTAAAAAAAAACTGATTTTTGTGACCTTGTACATCTCAGGTGCCTTAAACGTGAGTTTGAGACAGCATTTAGGATGCCAAAGTAGAAGTTTATACACGTATTAAACGTCGGAACAACAATAATCGTTAAAACGTAGTTTTATTATGTATACAAGTCGCGAAAACTTATTAAAATATTAAAGAAGTTTCTACCAAAAATCAGTTTTTTCCATTTCATTCCGAGACAACCCATTTTTTTAAAGTGAGTGGACTATTTGTTTGTTCCTCTTCACGCGCTTAAGAATGAACCAATTATTATGAAATACGACTAATATAATTCCGGTATCGAAAGGGGGACTGACACCTGACTACTAAGGCCTATATAGAATACCTAATATCTATATACATAAAAATCAATGGCTATTCATTAGTCTTGCCATAACTCGAGAACGGCTGGACTGATTTGGCTAATTTTGGTTTTGAATTATTGTGGAAGTCCAGGTAAGGTTTAAAAGGCGAGTAAATATAAAAAAATGCTATAATATAATATAGTAAAAACAACAATTTCGCTTTCCCCTAGAAACTATTCCTACCTGTGAAACATGTGATGTCCGTCCGGTCGTTCAGAAATCAAAGTTTTTTATAATTATTGATTCTGAGGCGGTACGAAGTTTGCCTAGTCAGCTAGTAGAAGATTTTGGTGATCAAAAAGGGATACTACACTATTGAAGAATACTTAAATGACAAAACTTCATTTACATAGCAGCTCGCTCCAACCTCTTATACCATATTTTGTATCAATTATCTTGCCAAGCTTGTAAAGAATCAATGGAGATAATATGTTGCAGCAAAACAAATAAAAAATGTAGTACGTCATGTCTTTATTTTAACTTTAGTAATATTTTTCTTTACTTTTATTGTGTCTCTGTCTTATTGAATACGCACTGTTTGCTACAACTCCATTAATTCTTCAAAAGTCTTTCTGTAACATACTTCTGTATAAAACTTATTAAAGTATATCCTTCAAAACGTGTTGTCCAGTGGAACTTATTTTGATTAAAAATTTTGAATTTGATGAGATAGTAATAGCAGGATTCAGCCCCAGGGATAGTAGCCAATTTTTTTTACTTAAATTTTACGTCTCTCTGCACGTTTCATTATATGACTGAACGGTGCGGTATATGTATAATAATAACGTCCAAGGTAAGGTCAAAAATAAAATTCAATAAATATTTTTAAAATAATTTGTTTTTATTTCATGTAACTTCATTTACTAATCCAAGCATTATTGGCGATAACATAATCATAATAATATGAACTACACAACAATATATTTTATTTATTTATTCACCTTTACAACTATCAGCCGAAACATAAAAAAATACTTTGGTTGCTAGCTTAGTCGTATTGGAATATATGTATAATTGGTGTTATATTTATTGTAACATTTGAGTATTATTACTATATTATAATGTAGATGAAAAACCTGTATTAACAGGTTTTCATTAGAAAACCGATTTCTTAGATGATAATCCATCCAAATTGAAAAGTATCATTGAATACACAATATGTCACATGACCACGTGACGTTTATATTTCAATGGATTAACATTTCCATCGTCAATTTGCAAATGACTGTAATTTTACGAGATCTTAGTAATTTGCTAGAATAATCGTCAATCTTTAATGTAACTTACCCACATTAATAAATTTAATAGAAATAATAATTAAAAATGACCATTTACGAAGATTCAAGCATAAGTTTTTTCGTAAATAAGCTATTTAATTTGAATAGTTAATAATTTTTACGTAAATAATGCTAATAAATAAAAATAGATATTTAACTTTAATAGTCTGGAAAGTCGAATTTGCGTCCAAATGTCAAACCTAAGAAGCGTTCAAGATTTCAACGTTAAAAATAAAGGTTCAAATTAAAAAAACTGTAAGACATAATCCACATATCCAACTCCTTTAAAAGTATAGTCAATATTAAACGTTTAAACAAAATATTGGTAATTATTCTAGCAACACGAACTCGAAGTGAATTTGTGAATCTATTAAACCGAATTTAATAAAATGCCCCGATAAATTGTAGGACTAGATGGTAGTAAGCTTTCATAATAAAGATTTAAGTAAAACAAAAATATACTAAAACAACATCGTAGTATTTATCACATAAAAAGTATAATTGATTTGATCATCTATGATGAAATATTTACAGCGTTATGAGCAGTTTTTATATGAATTTCTGTTATTTCAGCCTTTAGACCATTGGCCTAAGTTTTCGCCTTAGCATATATGGATAAAAGGATTTATGGGAGCTGACAGATTATTTTCTCTAAATATAATATAGATATTTTTGAATCTAATTTTTCCGAAGTTTTTAAATAATCTTCAAGCATAAAAAAGCCTCAGACAAATTGCAGGTTTAACTGACGTCGAACGCAAGAGTTCTAAAATATAGATATTATTGAAAAAAACATATAGCTGGAGTAAGTTGGTGAGTTACCTGACGGAAAGTGGTTAACGTGGCCTATGAACGTTTGCGTAAGTACATCCAGAGCAGAAATAGACAAATAAAGATTGGGGATTTTATCTAGAATAATGAACAAGAGTTTCATATAAAAACTGTCCGAGTTAAGGCACAAAAGTATAAATTGGCTTCAAGCCTAATCCACAAACTGCAGGACTCAATATGCACTTTGGCCCCAAAAATAATGACCTATATGATATAATCTGTTCTATATATTCGCTATACTTTCTACATCACGCAAAATCCTATCGGAGTAATGATAGATTTAACGGATAATTATATGTTTAGTAATATATTTGTCTTCATGTATCAAGTAGCAGAATTTGCTAAGTTGTCTAAATCTCGTTTATTTATATAGGTGATCAAATAGTTATTTGAATAAAAATTTGGCTTAAATAAAAAAGTCCAGGTTGTATTTTGTACAGTTTTTTTTTGATACAAGACTGACTAAAAGTGAGTTAAAATCCGCTTGAATTTTAATAATAAAAGCAAAGCAAATAAGATAAGGGCCCACTTGTTAGAAAATAATCACGATCAAATATTAAGAGTCGATAATATTTTAAAGATCCTTAAGAAAACTACAATTCTTTAAACACAGAATAGCTACTATAATATCTGATATAAATATTATGTCATAAACGAAATCACAAAACTTGAGTATTATTGAATTTCTTTCTAAGAAAATAGGTGTATAATGTTTGAAACAGAAGGCAATTTTGAAATATAGGTCCAAGTTTGATTCCCTGAGGAACCTTAGAAAACTTAGCAAAACCCAATACTTTGTATAACCGAATAAATTGTTCCTAGAACCTGTAACAGTCTTTCAGTAAACATATCATTGCTTTCACAACACACGCGTTGCTTATGTATATTAATTAATTTAGACATTTTAATAAAATTTACAACAATATTAATTTAAAAATTTTCAAAATATAATTCTGCAAGCGATGGAGATCACCATTTTGTTATACATAATTCGAATTGAGTCACTGCGTGTAAAATAATTAAATTGAGGCTTATATAATCATAAGAACTGGTTACATTTGCATTAAATCCTAAGTTTGATGAGGAATGACTTACAAGACGTGTTCTGCAATTTCTATATCGAAATCGCATACTGATTCAGTGCACGATTTATAATGCGTTTTATGAACTTTTACATAGTGAAATAATTTAACAGAAAAGATAATCACTACATCAAGATATCGGGAATGAGTCAATACGTCAAACGCTTTCCGAATAGTGATTGAAACAAATTATTCAGATTAGATAAAAACTTAGAGAAAGTTATAAATATATCAACCACTGTACTGGTCTTACTTTTAAAACATTACGACGTTTACCATTCTAATGATAAAATTAATTTCTATCTCTAAGTATTCTATGCATATCTCAGCGTACGGTTTTGTCACATGCATTTAACATACAAAATACTACTTTTTGGTGACTTCATGATTATTTCGTACATTAAAGAATATGTTTCCTTATTTATAGACACGCAGTGACTAACCACAGCAAAACATTTACATGATTTCCATAAATATATCATCTATATATACACAAATTCTACCATAATATGTAGATTGCCTAAACTGTTAATTTTAAAAATAGTCCTCTCACAAAACACTACTATACACTTGCGTCTTTAAACTATTGGTTATAGTCGATATTACAGTTAACTATGATTTTACTCGACTACTATATGATGATATACATACATTCATTAAATCTAACAAAGGGCATACTTTGGCACTTATGAATATTTTCTTAAATTTTGACAGTGATGATTTTGCTACCGTAATTGCCCCCGTGTGACCAAATTGAGAGAGTTTTAAAGATATTATCAATGTTTGACTGTGATAGAATTTTTCAATATCAAAATTATATAAGGTATAACGCACAAAAATAATAATAACTTTAATACGTGTTAAACTTTAATATGTGTAACGAGAATCGAGGGAAAAATATGTCTTTCCGAAACAATATGTTATATAAGAAAACCGAATAATACTATGCATTTATTTTTTAGTACCAGACTTTTGTTTGAAAATAAGAGTACATAGCGATATTTATTTAGATTATCGAAAAAAAGATTTATTCTTCAGCATATTCTCCAAAATGTCTAATATTATTATGGTCACACTAACAAAAAGGCAATCGCAAAATTTCAACGTGTCAAATTAACGTTATTTGCGTGTAAGAACATAATTGCTAAGTTTCACTTAGCAATATTTCAATTTCTATTATTTAAAGTATTTAAGAAGAGCATTGAATGTTTTTATAAGTATTCAAAATTCCAGTTTCTTCATTCACTAATCAAAAATAACATAATTTACAAGACAGCCAATATAAAAACAACATTGTATTGTTTTTAGTGCTTTTATTTCTATGCGGCTGTTATAGCTGCTGTGTATATCAAATTTCTGCAAAATATTTAACTTTCAACATCATCCTTGAAAGAACAAGTTCAACTTGTACGTAGCTTGTTTGGTAATGGAAATTGTTAACACAACCTAGCTTTTTATTGACAATATCAAAACTGTCAAATTCATCTTGTAGCTTACATAACTTTAATGTAGATGGCATTGAATCCATTCTTTAAAACTCATTTGTAACAGTTATTAGATGTTTATCAAAGCGACTATAACCAACGAGACTTTAAAAAATACCTTCCGGAACACAGTCTTAGATCATGCTCACGCTTTCTTCTTTGCTTTACTTTCGTCGAATATTTCTTTGAATTCATTAAGAAGTATTTCTACGACATTGTTTTGCTGAATGCAATCGACGGCTACGTTGCGTGGGGTCGGTTCTGGCGATGCCCAAAGCAACGTTGGGCCAAACACTATAGCTAAATTGGCCGTGTGCATCCTATTGCGTTCGCTGTGTTGTGTAACTCTGGAAAAACAATTAGTAAACAAAATAATTTCAAATTTCTAATGGTGTTATAATAATCAGTACTACAATAAAGAACACATTTCTTTGACCAATATTAATTAATTTTAGTTATAATATATATGTATCTTCACTTAGCTAAGATGAGAATGTCGAGACAGATGTGTAGTGTTAGAAGAATGAATAAGGCGAGAAATGAAGTTTATTATATAAGGGGATCCTTGAAAGTTGCACCAGAGACTGAGAAATTGAGGGGGAGGAAGACTAAGGTGGTGTGTTAATCTGCAGAGTGACGAATTTATATTTTAAGGTAGACCAAAAAAGAGAATCCACTCTTGTGATTCTTCGGATTGTGTGAAAGATGAGATGATGCTTTGTAGTACGATAGAGGACGTAGGTTAGTCAAAACAGAAGAAAATGGAAGGAAAAGACATATTGTGCCAACCCCGAAAAATTGGGATAACGTGAAAAAGAGAGAGATTAGTTATACTATTTACGCTGTAGCACGGTGTAGGTGACATTAGGCGAACCGTTCTTTTACAGATTTTCAATGACAGGAATTAACATTTTAACTGAACTCTAAATTCCAGCAGAGTCGTAAAATATGGAATCATTAAGATAAAACACAAAACATAAGTACACACTACCACAAACTTATTGTCTACAAATAAAATCCTCCGCCGGGTCCCGGTCGAAGAGGTAGGCCCAAGAAATGCTGGCTTGACGTTGTGAGGGATGACATGCGTACCAACGGCCTCAATACAAGGGATGCCGAAGAGCGCGCGAAGTGAACAAGAAAAAGTAGGAAAGCGGACCTTGAGTTTCGAAGTGATCGCTCCGAACGCAACCGGGATTTAACGCTCGGATGATGATGATGAGACTTTCTGTATCTCGTTTTGTTTGATTTAAATCGCAATACAGAGAATATGGTTGATGTGAGCATAGTTTTCGTTAAACTGTAATTGCATAAAAAAACATATTTAAATTACCGTGAGACTAGACAAAATAAAACGCCATTCTTTCCTAAGTTCGAATCACAACGAACTCGATTTTCTATTAATTATAATAACGTCAAAAACCGAGCTTCCAATATTATAATATTTGAACAAAAAGTAATAATTCTACAACAATAGTATTAACAGCTGTCACCCAGATGCTATAGCGCAAATAGTATACAAATATTGTAATCTACCTATAATCTCTTCAGACTCTAAGATAGAATGGGTACTTACTTTAATAAATGCTCCAGTAGGAATTTGAGGGTATCTCTGTTGCATTGGGGTAAAGATTGGATAATATCTCTGAACTCTTTGATCTTCGCCTCTTTTGGCTTGATTGCTGTAATAGAAAAATATTAGAAGAATAAGCCTGTATGGCACTCTGTTGTTCGTGCCTACCCGCAAGGATGCGTGAAGTTATTATGTATTATTATGTAAAAATATTAATTACATAAACTTTCGACACAAATTATAAAATTTACACATATTTCGACTTATCACAAATGCATAGTGATTTTTTGATTTTATGTATTGAGATAAGTTTTGTTAATCAACAGTCAATAGAGTTCTAGTGAAAACTCGAAAAGCCACATCTGAATATAAAGCTCACATTTCTAACAAAAACTCATAATTACTAATCAAAAACTATCAACAACCACTACTGTTCATTTTAGAGTAATTTTACACATTATTAGACAATAAAACTGCCAATCTCCTTTCAGTTCCCGCTAAAATCTCCCTAGATAGCATTGAAATTTATTTTTAAGGCGGGGGGGGGGGGGGGGATGCATTGCGCACACTACTGGGTCCTTTACTAGGATTAGACCAAAACGACGAGAGGTGAGACCAGGAATCGACACCAGAGTCAAATGCAGAGTATACACGCTCTTTCTGCCATAAGCGTATATATACGCTTATGACAGGAAAGCGTGAGACTTAGAACGTAGTTACGCCCACTCTGATCCTAGCATCAGTGCTTGAGAATACCCCGGGAAAGGTAAACTTCACCCTACAAGTCTTCACCCCTGTTGACGAAGTGCGTCAACAGGGATGGAGACTCTTCTACTCCCTAGAGCTACTGGAGGGCCCCTGCAGCATTGAAATTGATACTTACAGCAAGCGGCGAGAACTCGTTCGAACATAGAGTAAGGTATGAGTGGCTCCTTGAGCTCCCTGAAGAAGAGCTTCAGGGAACCGGTCAGCACGTGATGTCGTTGCTGTTCTCTATCGCCCCACGATTGTTCTGGTCGACCTGGACCCACCACAAAAACAAACCCATGTTACAATAGATTCTAAGATTATTTACATATAGAACAAAAATAGGTCTTAAGGTCTCGGCTCCCTCAAACGAACGTTCGGCAGAAATGTCACATTACAGATCTGAGTATTACATCAGTGAAGGAGGAGAACAGAGCATTACCGTGCGCAATCTATAATGATACAATCTTTTATAATATTTTGATATAACTTGTAACAGAATAAACACTTCGTCTGATATTGAGGTATCAACTAAACGTTCAAAATTGAATCATGAATGTTTCGTTATAGGCGAACGCTCGTCTGTCAGGAAAATTGTAACGTAATGCTATAAATCGAATCCTTAATATGACATTGCAGGCGAATGCTCGCCGGGAAGGAGCACCTTAAGAGTCAACTCATCTCAATTTGAACATGATGGAGGTTTTTGTTTTACTGGAGTACTTTTAGGTTGGCGATCTACCTGATCCAAAGTGGTTACCGTCTCCTATGGACATTGACAACACCGAAGATGCTATCAATGTGCTGCTAGCCTTAAAAGGAGGGCCAGGCACTGGCCAATAGTGGCTGGATTCAGTCCGCCCCTTGAAGGCCAGTAGCACATCTTTGCACCTTTGGTGTTGCAAATGTCCATAGGCACCGGTAACAACTTTGCATCAGGTCGATCGTAAATCCTTATACCTGTTTTCTGAACACCAACAACAAGAGTTCCACTTACACAGCTTTGGGATGTGAGACAATTTTTATGAAATTAATATACAAATAGAATCTGGAGATAAACATAGTATGATAGTAATAGTAGTATAATAAACTCCGCGTTGGTCTGGTGTTCCCTGGAGTATAAGAATTCGCATCTTCAAGAAAGTATCCGTGTAGGAAGGGAGAAATAATACTATATCCTGCGGCCAGGCAGCTTGTCGTAAGAGGCGACTAAACAACCCACAGCAAGTTGGTAGAGTATGCCGCCATAACAACTGAACATAACATAAATTCCTTAAGAGAGTAGCAGCGCATTCGTAGCAAGCACCTATTGTAATTACTTGTCTACTGAACTCGTTGCAATAAAATAAAGTCCTAGTGCATTAAAGCAACAAGTAGGTTTTGCTTAAAAAAATGCTATTTATATGTGGCTTACGGCCGGTTTTTATATTTTTGGCATGCCTTACTACTTGCTTATAATTGGACTATCCCATAAAAGCAATGTCAATTATCACTAATGCTGAGAGACTTTTAGAGAAACCCGGAATCAATAGCATTCACAACCACTTGTTGATAATTCCCATAAAACGTGATCATGCACAGTGCTTCCAAGGTGAGAAAATATTCTAAACTTGCAACCCCCATCACCACTTTATACATTTTACATATTGAAGAGTCTTAACTAATTAATATGAACCAAACAAAAACATACGCTTTACTAATACCGTTGATTATTATTTCGAATTATGATGGATATATTTTTAGGATAGTAAGAAAGGAACAAACCAACAGCTTCTTAAATAATATCAGTCCACTAAGCTAGACAGCTCCTTAATTTTGGCAAGAAAGAAGTAAAATCGTTTCACTATGGTTTAAGAATTTAACTCATGTTACTGCTTGTGCTTTAATATGATATATGTCTATGGCATTAATTACTTTATTAAATGTTACATCACGTCCATGGAATAATTTATAACTACATATTTAGCAAGGATACAACTGAGCAGTTCAAGTGCCTGCCAAAATCTGTCAATACAGAAAACATACCAAACCTTCGAAAGTACATCTACGAACATGTTTAGGTCTTACATAGTTTCAGGTAGCAGGTAACTTAATTTTAATGTTAAATTAACTAAGCAACGATTACATCTAGAGTACAGCAATCGTCGTCTTATTTACAAAATAACTCTATCTAGAGATGACGAGATGCTTCCACATGGCGATAGAGCTACTGGCTATCGCCAGTAGTGCGTCCCCTAACATTGGACAGAGTAACATCATAGACGCACCATACAACTTACTTAAACTCCCATAGTAAACATTAGGACGTTACTTATGAAGGCTAGCAAGTAAAATAATGTTAACCTAATATTTATAGAAAATAAATATATCTAAGAATGAGTCCATTGGTCCACTTTATGTAATTTTTCTCATACCGTCCTAGTTGAAACTTAGTAAAAGTTCTTTTGAGTTTTTGACTTTCCTAATTGGAGTGTACAATATACTACAATTAGTGTACACTGAAAAATAAAAACAGTTTATGATTAAGCGTTGTTTAGGACATGAGAACATGGGAATGAGTCATAGCCGAAAGTGACTAAGAGCCAATGGACATACTCTTATCTTAGATATTGTACAATTTATTTTGTAGAATATTAGTTTAAAATTATATTATGTATTGGCCTGTGATAACTAGCTCGTGATGTTAAGTAAAATAATATATCACGAATTACTTTTATATATAAAAACCTAATCAGAGTCCATAATGACTGAACTACAAAATAAATTACTTTCTTGATATTAACGGTCTTTCCAACTACATTTATAACATTCGGGAATCGTATAACAGATGATCCCGACCATATCCTTGTGGACGTAATAGATAGAGGATAAATAGAGGAGGGAGATAGACTTTTTTTATCCGTGCTGCCAGCACAGATAAAGATTACAATTTCGGCTGGGCGGTCTGTCGTAAGAGGCGACAAAACAACCAGGTGGTATGTGCCCGTCTAGAGGGCTACCACCCCTGGTCTAGAGTATGCCGCCATAACATCTCGTGAGTTGTGTTTCGACATTAGAGGCAAGGTTCAGTCTCCCTTCAGAGAGCGACAACACATTGGTGGCACCGCTTTCCATCAGGTGGGCTGTCTTCCTCACTCCTGAACTCATGCAATGAAAAAACAAATAGCCGAGAGTACCATCTTGGGACAATATAGCAGAATTTAAAGTGACCTTCCTT
Organism: Dendrolimus punctatus; assembly: GCA_012273795.1. Taxonomy (NCBI): domain Eukaryota; kingdom Metazoa; phylum Arthropoda; class Insecta; order Lepidoptera; family Lasiocampidae; genus Dendrolimus; species Dendrolimus punctatus. Next base: position 13,273,420 of record CM022548.1, read on the forward strand.
ACCTCCAACCTTATCTTCTGTACTTGACTTAGGTTACCGCTGGCTCTGTAAAGGCCATCGGTACACATGTTCTCTTCACTCTTTTCTATCTCCTTGACGCACGCGACCACGAACTCCGGGACTCGGGGGCTGGTCGACGGGCATACCTCCTCCAGGTTTCGGCCGAACACTGGCTCGTCTGTGGTATAATTTGGCTCATGCTATATACAGTTATGCGACTTATTTCTATTAAAGTAATTCAGGATTCATAGGTTATGTCTATTTGTCAATGGTTTGCAGATTTCTTAATAATAATAATGCCGAGAAAGACAAACAAATAAAGTAAATCGATCTTGCTCACGAGGTTAGCGCCATGTGGAACCTGGACTCTACAATCATAATACCGATAGTGAAGCGAAGAAATAAAAGTAATAGCGAAGAGCCTCGCCTCGGTATCTACGGCCAATGTGAGGTGGAGCTCTTTAACTATATTATATAGATATATTATATATATATATATATATATATATATATATATTATAAATTATTATTATAAATTAATGTACATATTTTATAAGATATTTATATTCAAATTCAAAAGTTTTTATTCAAAATAAGTTCCACTAGAGAACACTTTTTGAAGGTCATACATGTAGGTTAAAATTTTATTTTACTTCCCAGTCTATGTACACCGCTTCGCAACGTGTTATTGCTGTTAAGGAGAAGAAGCGGCATGAAACCCCAGCAACACGTCTAGCTAAAAATTGTTTTTCTTTATATTGTTGTTCTATTTATATTTAAGTTCTTTTTTTTTAAGTTTTATACAGAATTATGTTACAGAATGACTTTTGAAGAATTAATGGAGTTGTAGCAAACAGTGCATATTCAATAAGACAGAACGCAATAAAAGGATAGAAAATATTATTATAGTTATAAATATAAAGACATACCGTACAAATTTTTTTTGCAACATTATCTCCATATATTCCTTACAAATACGGCAAGACAAAAACGTTACACTCGTATAAAACACAGCATAAAAGGTTGGAGAGAGCTGCTATGTAAATGAAGTTTTGTCATTTAAATATTCTTCAATAGTATCCCTTTTTAAGCAAGATACTTTTTAATTTGGTTTCGAATTTAGTGAAGGGCAGATCTAACATTTCACTCGGAATCTTATTAAAGAAGCGTATATCAACCCTCAATAAAGAAGACAATACTTTTTGTAAACTAAAAGATGGCAATATCAGTTTATTACAATGCCTGGTGTTGAAATTGTGAACATCCTTATACTGCTTGTAGGCACTCAAATTATTACGAATATAAATTATATTATTAAAAATATATGAGGAAAATGTAAGAAATCTTGGATATAAAATATATATGTGAATAATAATAACAATCAGCAGATAAACACGCACATTGTATTTGCCCAAGCTAAGCATGTTACGTTTGTGTTGTCAGGCGGCCAGCATCATACAACTCCTTCCTTAGTGAAAGAGCTGCCAGGGACTCCGCATGCCACTCAGACTTCGGGGTACGAGGGGATGCATTATTCATGGGCCACCACCTACCAGGGCCCACGAAGTGGCCAGTCGTATACTCGCGGCCTAGCATAAGGCGATGGAAGGACCATCGAGAGATTTTAATTTGTACAGCCGATTCGGGTGAGCATAGCATTTCCTGAAAGCTGCTATTACCATCCCAACGTGGCAAATACCACACGCCCCACAGTGCCGTCCTCGCGATGGTAAGTTCTCGATTCGATTTCGCCTTGTAAAAAAAATAGTATGATATTTATATTTAAGTTACACGTGCTGGCATAACCCAAGGCCTTCTATTGTTCGGGACTAATCAATTAACAGTCCACATCCGTTACATTTCATACACATCACATACTAGAAGATAAAGTTATTTATAAAATTTTAACAATAGAGCTTGATAAATAATCACTGTTGTTTATTAAGCAGAATGACTAATTCTGATTAATAAATTTGAATGCAATATTTTTCAAACATTGCACTCTAGTAGGTCTGTTCAGATACAAAAGTGTAAATAAAAGAGTATACATACGTATATCCTAATTTTAATTTAACTATCATATTTTTTGTTTGTCTGTTTTTTGGGATGCGCGTAAAAACTGCCGTTTGCCACGGTTTTCGATAGAAAACCCCACTTATGATCTGAGGCATTTTTTATCCCTGGAATGCCGAGGGAGTTTACTTGGGAGAGACTTAAAGTGGTCAAGTAAAAAAAATAATTGATCCCAATGAAATATTTTTCCTGACCGATAGCAAATTCTCTGTCATAAAATTTTTACGTTTGTTTTTAAATATTGATAATATAATCTTAATCTAGCTTATTTCTCGTTATTATTAATGATAGCTGTTAGCTCCCCAAATAAAATCAAAATAAAATAAATTTAATACTTTTCTTGTCTAAAGGCTCACTTGGCTTAACTTATTTGTCACTATATTTGACCAATATTTGATGTATTGACAAATACACAATCATGCCATCTACACATCACACTAAATAGATTTGTTTGTCACAATAACGTGAAAGACATGATATGGCCGTGTCGATCGCAGTAAATGCTTATTATTCCTTTAATGAAACATAACATTGAATGATGCAAGTTTATGTTCATAGGGTTCACAGGGAACATTGGTTAATTCACCACATTGAAAGACAGAAATGAACTGTGTAATATCGGTTTAAGGGTAAATACATAGAAAAACATTACTAAGGAATCACAAAATCCAATAAAATACGTAATTCGGCGCCAAAATTCTGCTCTTGTTTTTACGGAATACTTCAGTGAAAACTTTCAATCAGCGCACGGATCATATTTACAACATACATATTTGTAAACTTATGTCATTCATCAATAGAAAGGCCAAATTAGCTTCTTTCCCACTTCGTAAAGTATGCATCCTCACTGCATTAAATGATCGGCTATCAATGTTTCAATCGATTGATTTAACCCTGAGATCTTGGCGACGTCGCAGGCATCAGCTAGTATCACATAAAATACTATTATACCACTATACCAAAATACTATTGTCAATTCGGTGATGACAATAGCTAATTTGTAAAATAAGTTTTAAGTGAATTTCAACGTGTATGTGTGCAGTACATAATATAAAATAAAACCATATACCTACCTACAATTATAGCGATCCACCGAAACCGACCCGTCGAGATATAGAGGAAAATTATATTCAAATAAAACACCAACCGATATTATATAAAGTAATCTTTACAATGTATTACAAAACAAAATTCACACCATCACTATTTAAAGCACTATAAAATAATTACACTTACCTTAATAAAAATGTTAGTCAGAAAGCAATATCTAAATAAACGCCTAAAATTAATACAGATAAAATCTCACCCATCAAAACTATTAGATGAAAGAAAACATTGTTCAAATGAAAAATAAATAATAATAATAATTTTAAACCCACAAATGCTTTAATTATCCATTAAACTATTTTTGTCATAAACATATTCTTTGGTATTTATAACTTACAATTACCAGCCGGAAGCGGTTTTGATATCGCCGCTATAAACATCGATTGGACAAATAATTAATCATTGTTTTGCACTACTGACAAAATAGTGTCACTATTTTAATTTAAAAAATATTTTCTGTAAATCAGTTTAGTGTATTTTTTTCAAATAATACTTATTGCAGAAGAATACTACAGAATTATAAGTTCTCAGTAAAAAGTAACTCGTAACACCCTTATCCACCTTTTTTATAGAAATTCGTTAGATTTTTTTAACCTCTTATTATATAATTTTTTTATTTTTAAAAATGTTGTAAACATTTTTTTTAATTTAAAGCGGATATATTGATACAATATATATATATATTTGTTGTTCGTGCTACCCAAGGACTGCGTAATTATGTATGTATGTATGTATGTATATTGATAGTCCCAATTAGCTCCTTATCAATGTAGAAACTTCATAACATTGAATAGGACCTAATTAAGAACTTAGCGACCATCCCTAATATTTAGATTTTTCGCAATTTCACTGAATAACTTTGTAACGCTATATAAACTACACTGGTCTGGTCCTGGTAAATTTTATATTGTAGAAAACTGGTAGGTTTTTGAGAAAAATGTCATGTCATACAAAAAAAATGATTTATTTTCCCTGTGTTGCATTATGATAATAATTATAGATAATTTAAAAATTTAATTTAAGTCAGGTTGCCTGGAAGAAATCGCTTTCAGCGAGAAGGCCGCCTTTTTTTTCCCAAGTGACTACTGTTTTGTTGTGCATTTCTTTGTATTTTTGTTTTGGTGAACAATAAAGTGTTTTCTATGTCTATTTCTAAAACTAGCAAACAAACATGATGAATACATTAATGTCTTAAACTGATTTACAAAAATTAATTGAATATTTTGATTATTCTTGAACTTTTAATATTTTTCACCGTCATTATTTATGACCTATCTATAGGTGCAAAATACTGTATTGCGTAAACACCAGTTAAACTAAAAATAAGAGCTTCCATAAAGTTTGGCACAATTAATCACAAATCCCGAAGTTAGTATTATGTTAAAAAAACGTTAAAAATACACCAAACCCAATAACTATACAAGTACATAATACTACATTTTTTATTTAAACAATTTTATTATTCTAAAGAGATTCACAAATCTGTATTAAAAAAAAAAAAAACAAATCAGGTAAAAAATCTACGCCCAACACTGCAATATTCAAGTTTCTACCACAAAACACCGTGCTTTCCAAACCACACTACACCTATAAAAAAAATCTACCAAAAGAGTGCATTACGTGTTCCAAAGCTACAAAACGCTAATTGAAATCCGAACCTTTGTAGATTCCTTTCTTCACAAGGACATCGACGGGTGGTCTTTTCGCGAAGAATTTCCGTAGTTTAGACGTAATATCCGACTTTTGGATGGACGCTTCGGTAGCGTCGCTCAGATCTTCATTGCTGCTGCCACCAGCTGAAAGAACGAATGGAAAGCATAGTAGAAGACGAAAGATGGGTATACAACAAACATGTCTTAGATTCGAGAGAAGTACATAGATTTTGAGCCAGTGTGGAAATATTTCCTAATGCCCCTGCTACACCTTTATGTTATAGTGTTAGCCACTGTGTCCAAATGCGACTTACTTATAGCGTTTAAAATAATGGTATAACGGTTAGCACGTAATTATATAAGTTAACTGTCTCTACAAACTCTTTGCTGTATTAATGGTCGTTTGACTTTATGTAGAAAAACATTGTTAAACATAATGTCAATTGGTGAAAAGTATATATTGGTGATTTAATATTTTTATTTGGAGTTTCCTTCATAAATATATCGAAGTTCGACATAACCATCGTCCCTAAGTCCACATTTTGGTGCCGAAACCCGGGAAGTGTCAATGTCATTAACGATGTCGCATCTCAAATAACGCTTTAAAATCTTGTCTACATCTGTGTGATGTAGTCACCAACACTAACATTATCACAGGTGTAGCGGAGGCATACAGTTATTTAAAATATATTGACGAAATGAATTTAACAAATATTAATATTATAAAGCACGGACGCAAATGTATGTAATATATACATTTGCGTCCGTATAACAAGAAAAGTAGTTTGTGGATTAATTACCCTATTGGTTAATAAAGATTTCCCTATAAACAATAGTTAATATCCACAGAGCCCCAGCAAAACGTGGACGGATATAGTTAATAAAGTTGGTTTGAAATGTGAGTATTATTTGAACATTTTAAACATCTTAAAATTATGATGTATAGATGTTCTAGATGCACGAACTAAAGTGCTAAGAATTAAATTCTTTTTATGCGCTCGATGTTACTATTATTATAATCTTACATACATATCACTTGTGAAAGCTTATTGAATTCGTTTAGACACTCGTCTTTAATTTTGAAATTAAACATAAAAATTTGTTCTAAAAATAAAATGCTTGATTTAAAAAAAGAATTACTGTCTAAAACATTTCCGCACTGAATCAAAACATGCACGTTTTCTTATGAACTTTTAACATATTATTATATCAGACCATGAAATTATATGTGGAAGATGAGAGAGAAGACTGAAGCAAAAGAAGTAGGCGTGACAGATTCCCACAGTCCAGTTCAAAGCCATACACTACCTAAGTATATAATATATATTAAAAATAATGAAAAACGAAAACAAGAGAGAATAAATTAATGTTTAAATATGTTAGACTTAATGCAAAAATGCATGAAGATTTAACGGTGTATTAGTAAAGTAGTAATTTAAAACTAAAAGATTTTTTTTTTACTTAAAATCAAATTCGGTTATTGCTTGGACATAGGGATAGTTAAAACTTTAACAATTATACCAATTTAAAATAAATCAACTTAACTAATATAAATAACTGGCGATTTTTATAAATTTCATAAAAGAAACTGATAACAGAGAACTGAAACTATTTATTTCTTTATGAATAAAATTGTGACATTAAATAAAACGGTTAAAAAGGTCTGTAAACAAATTTCAGAGAAAAAACACGTGACAGATTACACAAGACAGAAATTGTTAAAACAGGCAAGAGACGGTTCACAAAAATAACTGACCACTTTTACCTTAGCGCAGGTCCTAGAGCACTTAAAATATTTTTCCAAATATAGCAATCTTTAACACAACACTTCCACAGACGCACATCGGTTAATAAATAAACACAGCAATGTCCTAGTTAAAGTCATTGAAGCTTGTTTTCCCACTTGGAAAGTGTCTACTCATGAGGTTGGAAAGAGATGCTAGAAAATTAGCTATATTAAAAGATTTTTCCCGCTGATTTAGCTGCTTCTGTTATAGTCAGACGTGTAGATATTTGAGTCAAATAGACTAAAATGACTAGATTATCAGATCTATAAATATAACGTATGATATTAGTAACACAAATAAAAGCTGCAAGTCACGGAGATGAATTTGCTGCAGGGAATGTAAAAATACTGCGGCAGTCTCATACGCGGCACATAACAGAAAGTCTGTAAGAGAATCGCCTATGCTGGTACAGGAACCTTAATAGGAAACAAGACAAATATCTAACCAAAATCGCTGAGTCGAAATCCGGGTAAATGTGTCAATAAATGATGACATGAAGTCAAAAAGCAGATAAGGTTAACCTTTGGCAAGTTTTAAGATTTTAACAAAGTCACAGGCCCTAGATAATAAGTATTTGTTAAAAGCATTATATTTTATGCATTTAACAAGTGTAACTTTATATGTTAAATGAGAAACTTGAGCTTAAAGTTGAGTACAAGATAACGAATATTCGGAATATTCCAATTAAGCAGCACAGCTTTCTGAATTTGACGGTTTGTGATAGCTACAAGAGAACACATCACGATATTGGCATAAAGTTATGACTTACAATATGCTTCTCATATATTTATGTATAAATCAGAATTAGAATTAAAGCATTCTAATATATTCCAAACCATTAACATAAGTGTCCAGGAACAATTTAGTATCGCAAACAACTGCTGTACTATATATAATATTGTGTTGCAGTTGTTAGCGTCCACTTCCAGACTACTCATCTGTTATACATTACAAAAAAAATATCTTAAGGTTTATACATTTAGAAATTACTTTGCGTTAATAACATATTTGTAATCTATTATTCGCAAGAGTTAACATGAGACCTGAGCGGAATGCGCCATTCCCTGCCGACCCCCGCCCCCGCCTTCTTATCGCTCTCGCCAGCGACGCCTCAGCACCTCGCACTTACGTCATCCGAGCGAAGTTTCAAGTTAACTCTTGCGGCTTGTATAGGAGTGTGAATGTATCTGTGTATATCATGATATTGAACTCGCATAGTAATCAAATATGTATGTCAATCTACCATATCATATAATAAAAGTAGTATCGGTTTTATCACTTTACAAGCATGGTGTGTTCACGCACCATTCCTATAATACAGGTCCGAACCGGGTAGGATTGTTATGGGCTGATTTTGCTATACATCAAGGAGTATTTACACAAAATATTTTTATGAGTCATTTTGATATCACGAAGAGTTCTTCATTATAAATATAGAGTAACCATTCAGAAATTATTTGTGTCATTAAATCTAACACAAATTAAATTGTGTTTACGATTGGTTCGTTTCAATGGTATACGATAAGAAATCATTAACCACGTGTAGGTTGATAATTATTGGAGCAGTTTTGTGTTTGTTACATTCTTGTTTATTTTGTGCCTAGCGCAATATTGTTACACTGCTGGACACATAAACTACACTATATATTTGTAATGTGTATTTTTTTAATGCAAAATTAAAGGCTGATAATAAACTAAAAACAAAACTAGGTACAGGGAAATGTTTTGTAAATTATTTACCCGTTAAAGATGGTGATCTAGGGTTAGTATTCTCAATTATAATAATAATAAAATACCGAGCCTAATAATTTCATGTTTCCTAAAACACATAAGTCTGGGATGACTGGGATCTCAGTCCATTAGGAGGATCCAAGCTGCGAAGTGCATGTTCCAGCTGCTACCGTTTCTAACTCTAGGCGATGATAGTGTAGGATTCACACAAAAAAGTACTTAACACGTGAACCGTGTCAGATCAATAACTGATTTCGCATGTTACTGTTAGATAAACCGATAAGATAAGAAAATTAGTGATTGGAAACTTTGATACGACAAGATTTGAGGGTTAAATCAGTCGATTAAAACAATGATAGCCGATCGAGGTCTGGTATGACAGTCATTTCATTCAGTAAGGATTTTTCCAAATCTTGATGACATTCATGAAATTTACGAATTAGAAAGAGCTAGTTAGAAATTTAGTTTATGACTTATTCAACTTTAAAGTTATACATTTAAACCAAATAAACTACATATATAAATTAAAATTAAACTATAAAATCTGGTGCCAGACCGCTTAGTCAGTCAGTCGGTCAGTTGGAAACGTGTACAAAAGACTGGCTACATCACCTCGCTGTATGGCAACGCTTATACGTGTTATCCGAGGTATAGACCAGTCTTTTGGCCAGCGAGACGTCTGATTTTGCAATAACATACTATAGAATCAAATTACATTTTTAAGTTCGTTCAACTTTGAGCTTTGAAGCCGTATACTCTGCGAGCCGTGACCTTTGCAGGTTATTGTAATTACAATCCCAATATCGAGGGCTTCATAACAAATGTACACACAAAAGTGCAGTTTTACACAAGGGACAAAATTGACAATAAAACAAAACCAGTCGACTGTATAAGGCTGAAATTTGGAATACCCTTCTTTTTCGGTACACTTGTATAATGGTACAACTTTCTAAATTGTAACATGCATAGTTTTTAGTAAACAACAAAAATGAAATTTTTGCGTAAACGACTATATGTTATGAAGCTTACGAGGCTATCTCTAGCGGAATGCATTCCGTTCGTAGCGTGCCGGGGCTACGCACAGAGGCGTAATTGCGCTCGTAGCAAGCCGAGAACTACGCATAGGGGCGTAGCCTGAGCCGTATAAGACGTATCAATGCTACAGGTCCCAGCGGCGTACCGCGGGTGACGACCGCCCTTTTATTTAGGTACATCAATTTAATGCCTACTATATCTATATTAATATTATAAAGAGGTAAAGTTTGTGTGTTTGTGACGTAGTAGGTAATCTCTGGATCTACTGAACTGATTTTGAAAAATCTTTTTGTTTTGTGTTGCCAGCAGTCGCTACAAAGTATCATTAAACTAAAGGCGATTCCCCGAATTCGAATAAGTAATAAAATGTACCGTGCTCTATACTTTATTGGCCCAAATTTGTAGTTGCGATAAAAATATGGAATGGTTCAAATATTTATATTATTATTGTGAAATTCTGCCGCCCCCTAAAAGGTGCTGTCCGGGCAGGCGGCAGGGGCCGCCCCTACTACGCCACGCCACTGACGGGTCCTCAGGCTACAGGGGCCCTAAAAGCGTGTAAAAACAAATTCTTAAAATGTTTTCTACAATATTTTTTTGAGAATAAGTGCTGGACCAACACTTGTGAAACGGCTATCAGACTTGTCATTACTGTCAATAGAGGTAGAAAGTCTAGAAAAACTGAAATCATCTTCAGCCATGTTTCATTTAATAAATAAGTTTGCCAAAAAAAAGAGAAGAGTGTATCTTTCATTTCAATTGTTTGTCTAACTTAGCTCCTAACTGCACCAAGTATAGGTAATAACTTATAATCAATATATAATTATTTTAATTCGATTCGAGCATTTTTTGTTTCTTTTTTAAAACACTTTAGCCTTCCTTTGGGCCACGCTATATATTTTGATACAGTCTCACGCAAACTACGCCGCTGTCAAGGCAGTACTTGTTTTGTAAATATAAACGTTGCACATTACTGTCACCAAAAATAATTGTGTTAATAAAGTAGAAAATAATAGGGGCGCCACTTTCGCATATTTGCCTAAACTCTAGCAACCCCAATATTACGTCAAAAGCAATTTCGAGACCTGTTAGTAATTTTTAGTACGACATCAAACATCGTGCAGGTATCAAGTTGCTTGATTTATGACATACGCATTTCGTCAACATAGCCTATGATGTTTACTTGAATAATAATGAGTATAACATTTTAAGCAAGATTTTTAACACCCTGTGATAGCATACAGAACAATTATTTGATTAAAAGAAGCTAAACTAACCATTACAAACCTTTCATGTTGGCTGTTCTTTGGTAAATATCGTCGAATTATAACGATTTATTGTTTCAAATTCCGCTAGACATACATACATATCCTGCATGTCTAATGTATTTTTTATTTTTTTTATTGCATGAGTTCAGCAGACAGCCCACTTGATGGAAAGCTGTTACCATCGCCTATGAACATTTGTAACAATAAAGGTGCTACAAATGCGCTGCTGCTCTCTTAAGGGAGACTGGCACCTGGTCACTAATGGAACACAGCTCAACGTTGTTATGGCGACAAACTTTAGACCAGGGGTGGTAGCCATCCAGTCGGGGAAATGCCTTACCACCTGGTTTTGGGTTGTTATGTCCGTTCCTGCACGTAATATTGCCGAAGGCAAAAAAATGAGTTCTCATTCTAGACGTTATGGTCAGGTCATACGTGGTTTGCGAGCTCGACCGAACGGCTCGCAGAGAGCAGACGATTGTCGGTTTCTGTCACAAATCAAGGGACGCTTGGGGCGTTTGCAAACCGCTCCCAGTAAGTACGTACACACTACAACCTCGTTGTAGTATCTACTCAGTTACAGTTCGGCAGACAAACAGACACACTGTATATCCCCAAATTCAGCAAGTTACGCTTGTGTTATGGGTAATAGTAAATAACGGAGAAAAATTGTTTCCGAAATTTATCATACCAGGAATCGAACCCGGAGCCTGGCCCGGAGGCTGGTCTGGAGGCTGGCGAAGGCTTAGCCCGCTCAACCACAGAGGCCGTCAGTTATAGGTCACATAGGTCGATAGGTTACAGTTATAGGTCGCTGATGAGTACCCGGCCTAAAACACTACTTTCAATAAATGTTATACGTTTAAGAATAAAATAAACAATTGTAAATACATTTTAGAACATTAAGATGCAAATGGGACCCAAAGAAATCTTTGATTTTCGATTGGTTCCTCTCCGTGGGACTTTTCTTCGGTTTACTCATTCCAAATTGTTGGGTCTTCCTGAAATCCAATAATGCGTCACTGCCTCTATCATTTGTGTCTCCATGTCTTCTTAAATAAGCCTCTTAATTTAACACTGTATCGTCATTAAAAACTTCGGAACATTTGAACACTGTATTAATATTATTGAGTGTAAAATCAACATACCGCGAACGTTCCTAGGATTTTGATAATCAATTATTTATTTTAATTAGAAATTGTTTAAGTATCACTTATTTTACAAAAAAAACACAATTTTACAAATAGAAATTGTTTAAATATCACTTCATATTCTTACATTTCGAGTTATATAAAAAACTTTCAATACAAAACGTTGATTAATATATTGAAGTCCACATGTTAACAATGACCGTGTACGTGAGTTGAAGAATTTACATTATTACTATTAAGTATAATAAACATCTGAAAATTATTTTTTATGAGAAATCGAAACTTAAACTGTTTGTACTATCTAATTATTTCCTGAAATTTACTAGATTTTTCACATATCCAGACTATATTTCAACGCTGGATAAAACGATACTGACAGATTATTACAAATTAATGAAAAGGACTGTTATCTCCTATATTTTATCTGATAATACGCACTACTTGATACATTATCATGCGGCCATCGATTCAAGTGTCTTTACTTTTGTTGGTGTATATTGTTTTATAAATTTCGTATCGTTTCGTAAATATTGTAACATACCGACAAAGAAATGTGCACCTGGTTTGGAAGGGTAATCCATCCCGCATTGAGACTTCTTTTGTTTACTTTGTGTTTAAAATTTGTAATTAGACAATAGCCTATTGTTATCGCTTGAGTTTATGGCCGTTAGCAGGAATAATTAGCCAGGTTAGAAGATTACGTTTCTTGAAAAAACTCAGTCCACGCAGTCGATTGTTGTATTGTACAGTTTACTATTAAAAATTTCCGAACGGAGGGGTGAGCGATATAGAGACGGATATTGCGCGTCTTATTGAATCGTGCAGTTTGTACTAGTAGTGTCTTATTATATTTGTACTTATGTTATACGTGTTTGTATAGTTCTAATAACTTCTACAGTAATTCCAACGGCATTTTAATTCGAGGCCTGCGTAACTAGTAACAATATGTTTTCAATAAATTTACTATGCCTGGAAATATTCAGATGATATAAGATATCCCATATTCATTCAAATTGGTAATGCTACGTCCTTTCTACACTTATCACTGTTGACTGAGCTCTGGTATCTATCATAATCTCCAAGATTAATTTAAAGTAGTGGTCACTCTTCATAATTAATTTAAATTATAAGTTTCAACCTAATTAAGTTTCTGTTGTCAAAGACTCGTATAATCACAGATTTCGCCAAGGCTACACTGTTAATTTGACTTTAACAATAAACAAAAGAGTATATAATGCGTGTGCGTGTCAAATGCATGGTATTGTGTATAATGTTTTTTTTTAATGATTCAATGTATTTTTTATGCATAATTTTAAAAAAATATTAGCATTCTGCACTCTTTCTCTATATAAACTATAAGTGTGCGAAATTTCTAAATAAATTTCTAAAAATAAAAGGTAATGTGTTTGTCGGGATCGTAATAGGTGTAGATCCATCTTCTCTGCATAGGCTAATGGGAAACAGGCGAGACAATATGTAGGTATATAGTTTAGTATTTCGATAAACAATAAAATTCGAAAGTCGTAAAATAAATTATGCTAACTTAAAGTTATTCACCACACTAGTTTGATAGATGACTTATAATGAAATATATGCAATGCGCTACCAAAGTAGACGGATACTGTACTATAAGGTATGTCTCTCGCCCTTTATAAAAGATAACCCGATTTACAGAGATTTATAAAAAATCTAAATTAAATCTTTTAATATTTTCCTAAGTTTTCGCGACTAGTAAGTATACATAATAAAACTACGTTTTAACGCTTATAAGCGCGGTAATTAAGTTGATTTTTATTATTCCGACGTTTCGGACGCTTTTCAGTAGCCGTGAACATAGAAGACAAAGATGTCAAGTGTATAATAAATTCAAAAAGATTCTTATACATTCTTTACAAACAACTAAAACTCACATTAAGATAATAAAACATTATTACATAGATTACATAATTAACGTTTGGTATATAACATTTTCAAAATTAACAACCTATCAAAAGTAAAATATCAATTAGACTTTGAGGAACTATAAATGAGTTGAATAAAGAAAATGTTTGTAACTATTGTTCAATACACTGGATGCATTTATTTCTTTTGGAATCATAATATTGAAAACATAAATAAAAGTTAAGTAAAATTTGAATAATTGGATAAAGTGGGTAATAATCGACGTTAAAAGTATGAAGTATTGACATAAATTATGTAATAATAGCATTTTTTAAATTTAATATATAAACGAGCTATGTTTCCTAACAGTGGCCTAAAATTTTTTGCCACAAGCCAAGTCATTAAGCGCAAATTCTATTTATTGTCTCTCTCTAACACATCATGTTGTTCGATTCCTTGATATTACAATATCTTTTCCATTGAACCGTGTATTTTATTTTTTAGCGTCATTATTAATATTTGAAAGGAACTGAAGCATGTTTAGTGACTTTTTCTTTGCCACACAACGCGGTTTACAGTCACATGCTAGCTTTCAAGAGCGTTAGTTGCTTTTTGTCGACAGCCGCATGAAGACCATAATTCTAGGGGATAGTTTGCGCCAAACATATATGCTTTGACAATAAAATCATTAAATCTCACTGCATCTTAATGCATGGGACTCTATTCCATAATATAGAGAAAGGCTCCATCCACCATTTCTTTCGGTATTAAACCTAAGCATCAAAGATACATACATGTTTTTTAAAATGCCTTTTTTGGTCATATTGAACCGTTTGCCTTTTTATATATAGCTTGGCAAAAGTGAAAGTAACAAGCTCTGGTTTTAGTTTCAGGCGAAATAATTTTGAAAAAACTTGTTTTTTCATTTGTGTGTTGGGTTATTATTGTCCAGTGACGTCATACACACTTGCAGCTAAGCAGTCGTTCGTGAACTAATATTGAGTAGATTTAAACATTTTAATATTGTGAGCTGCTTATCTTGCAAATGAATAAATATTTGAAAGCAACAATGTTTCTGACCGTACTTCAAAACAATGAAAATTAGTAATGGGTTGAAAACGGAAAATTTTTTGGGTAGAAGACGGAAAAAAATATTATATTTATTTTTGTAGGTTGAAAACGGAATAGATTTTGGGTTGAAAGCGGAATAAATATTTTTGGGTAGAAACCGGAATCACCCGACGGCCTCTGTGGTTGAGCGGGCTAAGCCTTTGACGGCCTACCTCACTGCAACCCAGAGGTTCCAGGTTCGATTCCCGGTATAGTAAATTTCGGAAACGTATTTTCTCCGTTATTTACCATGGTCTGGGTGTCTGGGATCGGCCCCAGAGTGGTCCGTTGTATATTACCCATAACACAAGCGTAACTTGCTTAATTTGGGGATATGCAGTGTGTGTGTTTGTCTGCCGATTATTATTATTATATTATTAATAAAAATTATCAATCAAGTCGGTTCCCGGAGCCGCCCGCACCTTTAATAATAATTTTTAATATAAAATTATTAGAGTTAGGCTTCTTTGGTGAATAGTTTCTTTCAACCCAATGTTCAACCTAATTGAAAGCATATAGTGTTTTCATTTATAACCATAAGCTTTCCAAAAGACCGTGTCATTTTATGGCACGTAAGAAATTGTTTAAATATTATTTGTTGTTATTTCTAGTATTCTTATAAAATGATATTTTAAAGCTTGCCCTTATTCAATTGTTGTTTAAGTTAATATATATCTAAGGTGTCCAAGAGCGTCACATTACAAAGATATACAAATATATACAAGGAAGGAAAAAACTTTAACACCAAATTATAATAGAATAGAACAAGGAAGTTACAACTTACATATATACCACACCACCATCTTGTCAGCAATGATTATTAGAAAAAAGCTTTTAGCTAAATACGTTCCAAAATTTATTTTTGTTAAATATGCATTTTTTTTTAAATTTAAATCTCCGCAGGATTTTTACGTGAAAAAAATTTGTTGAAACACAACTGTCACAGCAACACTGGACTTTGACTTAAAATATATTTGTGAAAACACGATTATCATGGGCACACTGGTTATTTATATACAATAGATTTATTAAGACAATCATCACGAAAGCACTATTTATTTACATAAATAAATTTGTTAAAACACAACTGGACACTTCGTTCCGATATGTTCATTATTTGTGTGAGCTTTGTCAGATTTCGTACAGTTATGTTAAACTGTGTACTATCACTTGCGCTTTTATATGCGCTACGAGGAGGACGCGGGCGAGCACCGATCACGAATAGAGACCATACCGCCCCCGATAACCCGATGATTAATGTTTTTTTATAGAATGGTTAAAGTGAAAAATGAGTAAATAACATGAAATAAAGCTTTTTTTATTGCAGGAGTTCAGCAGACAGGCAGACGGCCCACTTGATGGATCGCGGCTACCATCGCCTATCGACATTTGTAACACCAAAGGTCTTAAGGGAGACTGGAACCGAGTCACTAATGCCGAAACACAATTCAAGGTTGTTATGGCGACATACTTTAGACCAGAAGTGGCAGCCATCCAGTCGGGCAAATGCCCTACCACCTGGCTGTGGGTTGTTTTGTCGCCTCTTACGACAGGCCGCCCGGCCGCAGGAAATTATATTCTTTCACCGTTCCTGCACGGATAGAATTTAGAAGCTTAAGAACGTGACATTATTAACAAATGGAAGCAAGTAGATTACGAAATTTAGTTCTGTACCGCTTTTATTACTGGTCTCCTGTGAATTGATGTACATAATACATTTTTGGTCTTGCATCGGGGGGACTGGGGGAGGTCTTCAAAATATCACGCTTGGTGACGGGGAGTTCTTAGGTTTTCGTCACGTAGACACAATATTCTGTAGGGAAATCTCGTGTTTTAAACTCACAAATGGCAAGACTAATGAATACCTGGCGTCACGTGGCATGCGCCGTATTAATGAAGACAAATATGTCAGGAGCCTTAAGAACAGAGGAGCGTGCATGACAAGAGCTATGAATGTCAAAGAAGCAAGTGAGGTGTGAAGAATAAGCCTGTATGGCGCTCTGTTGTTCGTGCTTACCCCGCAAGGGACCTGGCGTGAAGTTATGTATGTATGTATGTAACTATGAGTAAAACAAAATGAACTTTCTGTTTGCATATTTATGAATTACTACGTGAAAACTAGTCGTGAAGGAAGGAGAAGGGTTCAAAATATTATGTTATAAATTATATTATAAAATATAAAAAATGTAGTACGTCATGTTGTTTATATAGTATAGTAATATTGTTCTTTACTTTTATTGTGTCTCTGTCTTATTGAATGCACTGTTTGCTACAACTCCTTTAATTCTTCAAAAGTCTTTCTGTAACATACTTCTGTATAAATATTATAAAAAAAGAACTTAAGATATAAATAGAATAAGAGATAAATATAAAGCAATTTCTTTTTGCCAGACGTGTTGCTGGGGAGTTTCTTGCCGCTTCTTCTCCTTAACAGCAATAACACGTTGCGAAGCGGTGTACATAGACTAGGAAGTAAAATTAAATTTTAACTTACATGTATGACCTTCAAAAAGTGTTCTCCACTGGAACTTATTTTGAATAAAAACTTATGAATTTGAATTCAAGGATTTCAAATTTCATAGATTTCTCCGTGACGCGAGATAAATTTATTCCCATTAATTTGCATTAGGCACATAACCAAATAATCATATAGGACTTACTATTGTTTACTATACTAATATTATTAAGAGGTCAAGTTTGTGGATTTGTAAGAAGTAAATCTCTTTACTAAGCCGATTTTGAAAATGTTTACACCAGTAGAAATCTACATTGTTTCTGAGTGTGCTATAGACTATATTTAATCAGCTATTGCCCGCGGCTTCGCTCGCGTAGGAGTTGATCTCTTGAACTATTGAACCGATTTTGAAACTTTTTTTGATTTTGAACTACATTCGATAGATAGATTTATAACACTTTATAATTTACCAAAAACAAATACAAAATAATGCATAATCACAACATTTCTTGGCAAAACAACAGGCCGCCTTATCGCTAAAAGCAATCTGTTTCAGGCAACCTAGCTTAAAAGAAATTCTTAACTAATCTGGCGAGGTAGGTAGAGCAAAAAAAAAGATAAATAAATAAACTTTACAATTAAAATATACATACTTAGACTAATTTATAAATTTAAAACATATATAAATCCCGGCACATTTATAGAATACCAATATATAGGTATATACGAAATAAATAAATATATACATTAACATTATATTGTAACGCTGTAATTATCTTTGACGCCTATTTTTGTTTGTTCTTTGCAACCGGATTTCATTACCATATAAGGTGACGTTTTCTGCCAGTAGGATTGCTCGTAGCCCATTGTTTGTAATAAGCGCAGGGCACATGGGAGGAGGGTGGTTTTAGTGGAGTATTGAGTTTTCGAGTCTTCACTCAAGCCGGCGATTTGACTCTGGTGCCCATTCGTATTGTCACCTCTCGTCGCTTTGGTCTAATCCCTAGTAAAGGACTCGGTAGTGTGCGAAACGCATTTCCCCCGCCTCAAAAAAAAAACGTCCATCACGCGCAATCGCTACCTCGTAGCATACAAAGACACGCGGGGGCCATAAAACGGTTTCATTCTTATAAGCGCAGCAACGTGACCAAATATAACCAAAGTATTCAAATATAACCAGTGACAGTAGTTATCAGTGCAAAGTGAACCCTTTATAGCAGGTATGTAGTATGTTTTGTTTTAAAGTCGCGGAAGGCCACGACACACCTTCCATGATCAAATTGATTGTGTACTAGCAGAAGGTGATGTCAGGAGCCTTAAGAACAAACGAGTGTGCATGACAAGAGCTATGAATGTCAAAGAAGCAAGTGAGGTGTGTAAGAATAAGGGACCTGGCGTGAAGTTATGTATGTATGTAGTATTTTTGGTCGAACCTCGCTTTCTCTCATTTCTATGGTGGTAAGATTCTCCTTACCTTCCAGAAATAGATTTTCTGAAATTCTTCCACGCTGGTAGTCGACCACCCTAGCGGAGTTGAGCACCTTTACTTCCGGTACTACATAACTTTAAATAATCACTCCCTTTTTAGGTGAGTTTCGTCATCTGACATTACAGTAATTTAACAATGAGATTATAAGTAGGTTATCTTAGTGGAACTCTTCTCTTAATTCTATCTGGAGACAAGCCTATTTTTTTAAAATAAAATAAGACTAAAATATTTTTTATCTTGGTTTTTGCAATTTATCTATCACCATTTTTTTTCAGAATATGTGTTTTACAATCCTTTCTACTCATAAATTTTTTCAATTCTTTTGAAGCGGTGGAATAGTGTCAAAAAAATTAAATCTGGTTTTTTCATAACCTTGTGTTCTATCAAACTGATATTCTTTGATTTTTAACACAAAACACTCTCTTTGAAACGACTTTAAAATAACAACTTTCTTTACTTTTGTTCAAAAAATAATACATTATAAATTTAAAAAAAAAAACATAATTTTTTGGTTTTGGAAATTACTGATTCGAAAATCAATTCCAACTACACCACTGTGTTAGCTGGACAAAGCTGAAAAATAACCATAAAGGCTATATTAAAGTACTGGGATTGTCAGCCCGTGTGTCGTTCTTCTAAACTAAAGTATTTAAACATACATCTGTATGTTCATCTGAACACAATAGGATAGGGTGAGTTCTTAAAACTGTAATGCTCGACTAGTTTGAAATGACGAAGCACTTTTGCGTCAAAAGACACGTAAGCGAAATAGACATATATACGTCAATCCCCAAACCCTTTTCAATAAAAAACCAATTAAATTATGCGAAATGAGTGAACAGAACTAATTCAGAGTTACGTATGAAGACAAAGTACTATTTCTCTCATAATGTTGTGACGCGTACACAACGTAAACACGAGTCGGTTTCCCTCAGAAAATGTGCATAATTGTCATTATAATAATACATATTTGTGGCTTTCAGTGTTGAAACTCTAGGTCTGACTCTATTGACACCTAAATACACGTTCAATGAGGTCTCACGTGACCAGATCAGATAAGTTTAAGATCGAATATCCAACACTGAAATGCTGCGGCGGACGAAGCTAAGTGGTGTGGAAGCAATGCTTATACCGAGACAAATGAGATGATGCAGCCACGTTGTACACATTAAAGACACTGGAATGCCTAAAGCTGTCTTTTACACACACAATTTCTGCTTTACAGGGACGTACTCAAGCGCCATCTGTCTGCATGTGACATCCCAAGTGCCGGCTGGGAAGATTCTGCTTTGCAAAGAAGGGAGCGGCGTAATTCTATTGATAAGGCTGTTGCTGCCTCGAAACACAGCGAGTAGAACACTCTGACGAGCAACGCCTTATCAAAAAGAACTTACCTAAAATCTCTTACAAATATACATACGACTCAACAGGATTGCGTTGCTTACAGAACTTTTAAACCAAATGTGGTTTCGCTAGCCACCTGCGTTCGCACAGCCGGACTTGACAAGGTTTGCCGTTGACGGATACGTCAAGGAGGACTATTAAGTCTCATGGGTGCTTGAGCCCCCCAACACCCACGGAGTCGGCGCCCATGCTCGTATACTATGGGGCACTTTCGATTTAAGAGTACTTATTTAATTGTTAATAGCTCTTACATAATGTTGTTATTCGCCGAAAACCATCCGGTATGCAGCCACAAATAGTCATCGTGAATTAAAAAACACCATAACAGCACACACCCAAAAAACACAACAACTTAAATTCTAAAATGGATAAAGGTAAAACGAAAAAATATTATTAGAGACATTGTCTTTTAATAATACGAACACTGTAATCAAACTGATTAAAATGAACTAAATTCACTAAATTAACCGAATTTCAATAACCAAGAAATAACCAATCGTTTCACAGATCGCAAATCTACCTTATAAAAAATTTCATCAATCAACTCATTCGAATACATAACGGTATAAAATTAAAAAAATAACTAGAACTTAGCTTAAACAAACAATCAACTGAGAACGTTATTAATTTACGACGTGGCGTAAATTAGATTCGAACAACAACCGTGTACTGTGGCCAATGCCGATTGCAACAAGGAAAATATCACGCGAAACCGTTACGTTTACCAGGAAGAAGTTTGTCATGTGGTTAGTAAAAAACAGAATCATAAATCGAATTGCTATATAAAGACGTCTCGCCCACGCGTATTGAGTATTAGAGCTCCTACACACTAAGAGCAACGTTGTTATTTCGCAGCGGCGCCGCCGGCGCCCCAGCAGCGTTAGACAGTCGCTTAATAAAAATGTATCGTAAAAGACGTCTGTTGTTTGCCCTACTATGTGCCCATGCGTGTGACGCATAAACAACTAAGCGGTGCGCCGCTTCGACGTCGGAACGCATTAACCTCTCCCCGCCTCGTCTTGGAGGTTGCGAATCCGGTGCGGCGCCGAAACGCATCGTGTATCATGCCACAGATATTTCTATGTAAAATGACGCAGCGACACCCCTCCGGCGCAGCACCGCATCGTGTGCCCCTGCTCTAAGAGCCAGTCCACACGGTGCGTTGCTGCGTGCGTTACATATTAATAATCATCGACGAGCCGGGGAGGGGTGAAAGCGATGCGACGTCGGAGCGGCACCGCTCAGTTGTTTATGCGTCATACGCACGGGCAAATAGTAGGGCCAACAACAGACGTTTTTTTACGATCCATTTTTATTAAGCGACTATCTAACGCTGCTGGGGCGCCGGCGGCGCCGCTGCGGCATGACAACATTGCGGCGCCGCCCGATCGTGTGCCCCCGCTCTGTGGCCGGCTATGCGACACAATATTTGCGTTGCGTCGACGCTAGGCGCCGTGTGGACTTGCTCTTGAGTCGCAAGCAACGCTGCTCACAAGCGGCAGACTTCCATACTGTAAAGAGCAGTGCGACACATGATTGTCATAGCGGCAGCGTGGAAGCAGAGTGCGATCAGTCAACTTCAAGACAGTGTTGCAAGCGCACGTACTTATAATTATTGCACAATAAGTGAATTCGATACAGAACAATTCATCATTAAAGTTCAATTGCATACTGCTTAGTGGGATTCGAGGACCGATGCTTACAGCAACAGGATCAGTATTCACAGGCCAGTTTCAAAACATAGGATCAATGCAATATTGTCTTTTTTATTACGAACGCGACGTTGAGGCGCCGAAGGAGAACTAAAAACAGCAGGGTAGAGATAGTCGTTTTTGTAAAAACGTTTTTGAGCAACGATGCCAGTAGACGATGCCGGCATCCGATGCCGATATATTGAAAAACGGATGCCCGCTATATCCGATGCGAACTTCACCAAATGCGAGCGAGCGAGAGCCACCGTTGATGACAAACCGAAGACTCGACGTATCGCTCGCTCGCTAACTCGCGGGTGCTCTCGGTACGATCGGTGGTTGTGCAAGGCAAACAATCAACGGAATACAACACTAGGAGCGAGCGTAACTGTTAGAAAATGTTATAATAATATAGGTACTTATTTATTTTTTAAAGTATCTCATGTATTTTTAACAATCCCACTGAATGGTGGCTTCGTCATTCCAAAATATACTCGAGGCAGAAATATACCGTTCGAGGTGCAGTATTATAACTTCTGTGCTATGCGAACAGATATTCTCCAAAGCCATATTTTGAATGAACGAAGAACTCGTCTTACAAGTTCCAAATTTGTTCAAAATTGGTTTTTCTTAATGTAAACTCTAATTTTGTTAAAAATAACGACTAATATTAATTAACTTATGTTTTTTTATTTTTTAACAGCCACACTTTTAAAACAATATACCAGTAGAAGTCGTAATGTTGAATATCGTATCTAAATAATTTACATAACTACTAGACAACAGGCATCCAATGTTATACGCAGAGTTGCAGACACTTTAGCCGGCAACTAATATTGGCAAATCGTATCGATGCCAATAATAACGATGCCGGCATCGGATGCGGTTTACAATTAACGATGCGCATCGGATGACAAAATTTAACGAAAACGCCTATCGCTAAGCAGGAGTAACTTTCCTCGTTGGAATCTATTACTAGAATGAAATGCGCCACCCTAATCTAAATAAGTCGCGTGGTTGTTATTGTAAAAGAAGGCATGTCGCTGGCGCTGCTGCCGCACTGCTTGCGGTCAAATGTGAAGACACTCTTAGATATCTCAAATCTTTCTGCATAAACAAAATCGGATGTATAGAACATGGTTCAACAGGAGAGTAATTCAAAGTTACTTATACGAACAAAATAATAATAAACTATACATTTTACTATAATTCGCAAATTTGTTGTTGTTTTGTTGTTTTTTTCGGCATCGAGTTTAAGATGTTGTAGAAAATATTTATTTACTGCTTTTTAGTTATGTAAATTAATTACTTCATCATCGGGCCTTATTTTTTTTCTGCAGCAAATAGCTTCAGAAAAAAAAGTCCTATAATAAAATATAAATGCTTGCCAATATTCGGCTCGATTTCCCTGGGATCCACTCATCATGTGCTGATATGGTGACAATGGGATCACCTCTTAAGTGCACTCATTCGAATTTTTAAATTCATTCTACAAATGACGGCGAAATCGGGTAACAAACATACAAAAAAACAATCATACAGTCGAATTCAGAACCCCCTCCTTTTTAAAGTTGGTTAAAAAGTGCGAAGTAGGATATTCGACACCAATGGCCGTGTTTGGAACAAAAAATTCTAATAGTCAAAAATACTATACAGTTAATTGTTTAAAAGTTTTTGTTGAAATCCATATATTATACATGAAGCAAAAACTGTATGAAGTTTTTGCGATTATTTTATTTTAAATTTTGGTGCACGCCATCCTTAATCTAGGCAAAATTTTGAACAGGCCCAGAGATAGTGTGGAATGCGGATGCACCGTTTTTATAAAAAATATTATTATCCAATCAGCATGAGAAATATTTGCAATAATGTTATCTGTGAAGGTGACGATTCCAGCATAGGATATATAGATAAAGCAGACAGACAGCAGCCATTCAATAATGTATAGGATATAACTATAAGCCGCTCTTACCTGTTTAGTATTTGAACAAGGTGCCTATATTTCCAACTTTAAATATAGTAAATTCTCCATCATCTTCCACCGGAGACAATTTACTACATTTATGATCAAACATAAAATCATAAAAAACCGAACTGCCGTAATAAAAATTAGTAGCTAAAACTTTATACTATTAGACAAGTGTGTACAGAATAATTATCGTAAAATTAAAATATTGTATTTGTAGTATACCAATAGGGTTTTCACTATAACGTAGGCTACATTCCACTAGTGGCTCAGAACGACCAGGTTCACAACCGCAATTTTTCCCGTTCCACCTGTATGCGGGCGTTACAATCATCTCTCTCTAATCATTTAACTCTAGTGGAACGGTTATTCGATCCACCTCTTGACATGGGTCGTTGTGAGTCATTAGTGACGTTTTCGCCACGACCATAACCATCGGGTAGCCATGTGGAACGGCTAACGGAGAATTTTCGGCGTTGTGAGCTACGAAGGGAACGCGCTGGTAGTATCAAATTCTCTTTAATTTTCACCTCACCCGAACCATGTTTTCTTTTCCTGTCCTATGTCACATTTCTCTTTACAACTCTTTAATTATTTTTTTCGTTCCTCTTCCTACTTCTATGCCTTTATTATTTAAGGATTGTAAATTTGATGTATATGGTATATTGAATTCATTTATTGTAAATAATCAAATTAAACAATTATTTTAGTACTTTGTACAATTTAGTCATTATTCTGACACTTTTTCCAAATTTTTGATAAAATTTTCTTACTCTGGCTGAATGCACAAACCGTGCCAAGCCATTATTGAACAAAGAAGAAGAATTCTCACATCACTAACTGTAAAAGCGCGCCATTGTTATTTAAAACCAGCAACAGAGAATGAAATAAAATTTGCTTACACTAAGAAAAAAGTGTTTTGAATTTCGAACGTCGCAAATTGACATTTCTGATTCTAATTTCATTTTGCGACGTCGCGAAACATTCAGAGGCCTACGAATCTTTTTACATTTTACTGTTCAGATGTTTAAAGGTACTATTTAAAAAGTCTCATACCTCTGTCACAAATGTCTTGACTTGTGCGAAAATATTTTTTGAGTTTAGACTATTACAAAGTAAATACAATTTTAAATTTGGGTAATATCATCGAGTTAGATATTAAATTACCTTCTATTAGGATTACAAGATTATTGTTAATTATTAAGTTTTATTTTTAATAACAAAAGCTATTTTCTTAAATCCTATATTTTATCGCTGGTGTGTGTGTGAATAAAGTCTTTTGTGACAATGTGATTTGGTTCTTTTGGTTTTAAATCCTTCACTATAGTCAAGCTTCTTCACTTGGTAGTTGATAAAACTTAGCTCGCAACAAAAATATACTAAGGGCCACTTGCATAACGTTCCTTAAATTTATTTAAGAAACACTAAACGCATTTAACACCCTTAAATACGATTATCGTCTTGCAGAAAGCAAAATTTGCCGCTAAATATATTTAAAGAACTGTCAATACGTTTTGTGTAAAATATATTTAGGCGGTTTAATATGATTAACTGATTTTATTTAAAGGCGATCGTTGTGCAAGCCGTCCTTAGTCTTGTATACAAGTCTATACACACTTCAAGCACTGTCTTTAGATATATTAAATTGTCATAGTTTAACTTCTATAGTACTGGCCACAAACAAACTTAAAACGGCAATATGTTCCTGGCAGATTAATTTTATATACCATTCTAAATTCAAATTAAATAACGAATGATGGAGGCAATTTAATAAGTCTATGACCAAAACTTTTTTACCATAAAGACTACCGTAATTAAATTAGATTTTAAGATTTATTTCATTTTAAGTTAAAAAAAATACGCATTTTGATGAAATGATGCTCTTAAACTGTTTTTTTTAGCCCTTCAGTAATATTATAAATAACTACAATGGCGCTAACTGTTATTATATTATGATATAAGTACAATACTCGTACTACAGTTGTCAGGACTAATTCTTTGGATCAGTGGTTTTCGCTAAGTTAAAAACAAATGTTTAGTAAAATTTAACAGTTAACATACCTTTCTTATTGGCCCTGTTGACGTGCCTACTGGTGGGTGGTGTTCTGCCCAACGACTCCAGGTCTGTGTTGCTGCTCTGGTACTGGGGAGTGAGACTGTCGGGCGGCATCGCTGACCACTGTATAAACAGAAATAGTATGTTTTTCACCATGGAAAGAACATCCAACCTTATTCCGTATATAAAAAAGCAAATGGGCAGTATAGTTTGCGGACATGGAGAAAAAAGTTCTTGTCTCTGGGTATTACACTATTAAAACACATTAACTGAACTTAACTTTTATATAACATAAGGTGACCAACTATTTTTTGTTAAAAAGAGTACACTTTACAAGTATTTCATAGGTGAAAAAAAAAGAAAAACCGATAAAACTTTATTTTCTTTTAAAAACATACTTTTCTTCGGAGTGGATTTTTTTTGCTAAATGAGGATGTTCGTCTAATAATGTAGGCCCATCCGAACAACTTTCATTTTGCATATTAAATTTGACTGTAAGACGAGTTCTCATTGTTCAATAATCAATCCCTAGTGAAAATACCCTTTCAACAGCAGCATTATTGGACAACATATGGAAATTTCTATTAAAACTTTTAAATTTTCTTGTGGATATGTTCTACTCGAAAAAGGCCGAAAGATTTCTACCTATCTTTTGTCAAGTTCTATTTTCTCATTGTTCCTTATGAGTACTTTGAGAGTACAAGATTCGAAAAGAGTACGGTTTGCAAAAAAAGAGTACAAAACTCAGTAAATGAGTACAGTTGGACACCTTATATAACATATATGTTTTCAGTCCGCATGTCTACGATGTAAGATGTGTGATAAAATACTTTCCAAGCTCGTGCAATATAAAATAAATTATTGGGAGTATTGTAGAAAATCTGTAGTAGGTACGTTTAGAAGTATATAATATTTAAGATTACAATGTGACAATTATCCTGAAACTCGGAGCCACTGGCTACCCTTTTAGTGCTACACTTTTAATAACACTGTACATTCTTCTACAAAATATGTCCCGTTTGAATTAGTTTTTGGCAAACATTGTAACATTCCGAGTAGAATAAGTAGAAATATAGAACCCTTATAATATAATCCAGATAATTATAGTTTATAATTAAAGTATCGTCTACAAGTGGCACAGAAAGATGCCAGAAATAATTTGTTACAAAATAAGCAAATGAGAAAATGTATTTACGACAAAAATATAAATATATGAAAATGATTTAATATTAATAAAAAATGAAACTGCACTGGTCTATACACTGTTATCGAAGATTTGGAACCTAATGTAAAATTGAAGTCATGAGTGGATGAAGGTGATAAGTCACATAATTCCAATTCTGAGTAAATCGAGATTAAAGTTTTACTTTTATTTAAACTGAACTGAACTTAACACTTCCAACTTTTATTTTTTTAATATGCCTTATATCTATGGTCTAAGGTCTGTAGTCATTTGGTATCGACTTAAAACCTTCATCTACGCAAAAAAAGCAAAAAACCGAATATGCGACATATCACCTTCATCCACTCACGTCTTCAATTATGAAAAACAATAAAATAGAAATTGTACAATTGTACTATCTTTGCTGCCCAGCCATAAATTCATCACACATTAAAGGGGGGAGGAATCGACGAAGTGTGACATGTGACACGTGGTGGGAGGGGTCCTAAATTTTGGGACGTCAGAATTCAAAAAAATGTATTTTTAAGCTTTAAACACAAGAAATTTAAACTATCAACGAAAAGATTCAAAATATTTCTAACTGTAGCTTTATGAGCATAGTGTTCAAATCTATACTAATTTTATAAAGAGGTAAAGTTTCTGACGTTGTAAGGGGTAATGTCTGGATCTACTAAACTGATTTTAAAAATTCTTTTACTGTTGAAAAGCCACATAACAGGGAGTGTCATGGGCTATATAGCATGACGCTATATAGCGTCGGGAGTCGGCACGGGAGTGGGACAGAGCGCCCCTAGTTATTAAAAAAGTAATTTATATGGAAACAAAGATAATTAGAGAACTGCTATTTTAATTTAATAATTACTTGATATAAAACTGTGAAATATGTGAGGTGACACTAGGGAGGAAGGATTCTCACGAATGTGACCAGCTGTGACACGGACAGGGCAGGGGTAAAAAAATCATGAAATTTGAGTGGGTGGCCTTTTTTAATACCAACAGACAGACGACCCAACTAACGTCTATAAGTGGTTACCTTCACTTATAGACGTTTGTAACATCAGGAGTTAAGCCAACGCGTTGCCAATCTTTACGATGGAATTAAGGGATCAAGAAAATAGGAATAGGGCATCAAATCACGTCGAGGTCACCAGTGAGGGTAGGAGCGAGATGGAATGCTCCTCCGTATCAAACGAACATCCTCCAGCGAGGCTATGGTTTAAAGATGTGTAACTCAGGAGTGATTGATTTAAAAGATGTATAATCTTTCAAAATTCGAAATCACTCTTTAAATCTTTGGTTTGGAAAATACATCTTTAACTCACTACGTTAAGGTTGATTTTAGTCACACGGATTGATGAAAACTAACAAATCAGATACTTAGATGTAGTATGAGACAATATGGCTTGTAAGTGTTCCACTACAAATTCTAACTCACCAGACTGCGTATAACTCTTTCGATTGTCTGCAACCAATGCCTGGCGCCTTCCTCCGATTCGTCCTGTATCAGATACTGATCGTAGTCCACTGAGAGGACTAACGACTTGGTGTGTCTGAAAGGAAGAAAATGTATGCTTAGAATATCCTGGCACCTAAAGACCAAGAGCACCCTTCACCAGTAGGATTGTTAGTCACTTATCCCCATATCATAAAATAATAATAGGATAGAGATTAGAATTTGTCACTGGGTGGCTGACATTTTCTAGTATTTTACTTCCATAATACTATCTGCTATGTCAAAAATGGTATAATGATTTGTGGTGTTACAGAGAACGTTTGCCAGGAGAGTGAAGTATAGACAGAAAAGATATAAGGCCGACATTAAATGATTGGGAGGAGGTGAAAGATATGAGAGATGTCCTCTCCTAAGTGTAAGACGACAGAAATGGTTATGTTTGTGGTGTGATAGAGGACGTATGCCATGATAGCGAAGTATAGAAGGAAAAGACAGGGCGACACCAAATCATTGGAAGGAGGTGAAAGAAAAGAGTGATGTCCTCTTAAGCGAAAGACAACAATGATGATTTGTGGTGTGACAGAGGACGTATATCAGGAAAGAGGAGTATAGAAGGAAAAGACATTAGGGCGACACTAAATGATTGGAAGGAGGTGAAAGAAAAGAGTGATGTCCTCTTAAGCGAAAGACAACAATGATGATTTGTGGTGTGACAGAGGACGTATATCAGGAAAGAGGAGTATAGAAGGAAAAGACATTAGGGCGACACTAAATGATTGGAAGGAGGTGAAAGAAAAGAGTGATGTTCACTCCGAGTGTAAGACGACAGAAATAGGTATATGTTTGTGGTGTGATAAGGGACGTATGCCATGATAGAGAAGTATAGAAGGAAAAGACTTTAGGGCGACACTAAATGATTGGAAGGAGGTGAAAGAAAAGAGTGATGTCCTCTCCGAGTGTAAGACGACAGAAATAGGTATATGTTTGTGGTGTGATAAGGGACGTATGCCATGATAGAGAAGTATAGAAGGAAAAGACTTTAGGGCGACACTAAATGATTGGAAGGAGGTGAAAGAAAAGAGTGATGTCCTCTTAAGCGAAAGACAACAATGATGATTTGTGGTGTGACAGAGGACGTATATCAGGAAAGAGGAGTATAGAAGGAAAAGACATTAGGGCGACACCAAATGATTGGAAGGAGGTGAAAGAAAAGAGTGATGTCCTCTCCGAGTGTAAGACGACAGAAATAGGTATATGTTTGTGGTGTGATAAGGGACGTATGCCATGATAGAGAAGTATAGAAGGAAAAGACTTTAGGGCGACACTAAATGATTGGAAGGAGGTGAAAGAAAAGAGTGATGTCCTCTTAAGCGAAAGACAACAATGATGATTTGTGGTGTGATAGTGGACGTCTGCCAGAATATAGGAGTATGGAAAGAAAAGATATATTGTCCCAACAGCAAATGATTAGGAGGAAAAACAGAAGCGGCATTATCTGTCATGTAATATCTTCGCGATTCAGGATGTTTTACCAACCTTCTTGTATGCATTGATATGCATTGGAGCACCCTCGAATTGCGCAGCGGCAGCACCAATTCTGGGTGCGGCGACGTCGGGCTTGGTGGGGTACCGGGGGGTTTCGGCATTTTCTGTAATGGAACATTTTACACACACTTTTTAGCTGCCATCCGTGATAGATCTTCAGTGAATTCAAATATAATATCAGCCTATATTCGTGCAGGAACGGAGAAAGAATACAATTTTCTGCGGCCGGGCGGCCTGTGTAAGAGGCGACAAAACAACCCACAGACAGGTGGTAGGGCATTTGCCCGAGTGGATGGCTACCACCTCTAGTCTAAAGTACGTCGCCATAACAACTTTGAGTTGTATTCCGGCATTAGTGAGCACGTTCCAGTCTCCCTTAAGACAGCAGCAGCGCATTTGTAGCACCTTTGGTGTTACAAATGTCCATAGGCGATAGTAACCGCTTTCCAACAAGTGGGCCGTCTGCCTGTCTACTGAGCTCCTGCAATAAAAAAAACTGGCACCGTCCGTAAAGTCATCATGTTTTCTTATTACCACTGTCCCTCCCTCGTCACGCTACGTTATTTCCACAAGTTCTGCCACCCTCCTCCCGTTTAAGAGTAAAATCAAATTCGAACTACCCCCTCCCTTTATTTGATTTTTTTTTCTTCGATGCAGATGAAAATGTCATGCTACCTTACAACCCCGTCCTCTCTGTTGTATTTTATAATAACAAGCGGTACCCTTCGCCCTCCTGTACGTACTTCAAGGCCGCTTTCCGAACTATTTTTTTTTAAATTTTTGTCTGTCTATCACGTAGTAACTGCTGAACGGACTAATACATACATACATATAAAAATCGACACGGAGCCAGACCACGTCATAGGTCAACTAAGGTTTTTACCCCGGTAAATGGTGTCATGTCCGTGGAACATACGAAAATGTTTAGTCAAAGTCATGGCTACAAGAAAGAAATTTAGCTTGCACGCCTAGGATTAAATAAACGAGTGTGTTACTCACAGTAGCATAGTACGTCTTCTGATCTTTGTAGAAGACTAGTGCAGTTGGCGTTAATACCATGTAGCATTCTGACCAATTCTTCTTGCACTTTTTGCCACCTTCGAAGAACTTTGTTCGCTTCACTGGACCTTCAAAGATTACTGGTGACTGAAAGTGAGGAATTACAAGGTTACTGTTTAGCCTATTATAGTTCTTGCAATTCACGAAGGCAACCAAGCTTTATATTTGGTAAACAGGTGTCTGCGTTTGCGTGAAACCAAACCCAAAGTAAAACCCACTCGTCTTCGTAGATTGCCAGTACTTATGCTAATTAGATTATTTTTATGATTAACCTTATATCTAAAGACGCAAGTAGGTGAATTCTATATAATTTCGTATCCGATTTTATAACCATTTCTACAGAAACGGAACCGTTGCGTTTAATTATAAGACAAATTTTGCATATCAGAGGGTTATTGTAAACCGATTAGGACACTATAGAAGGAACATCTCGCCTGGCCAGTCTACCAACATCACGCGCAGAGCTCTTGTCAGTATCGTTACTGTGAAGCCCTACTTTTTCACATTTTCAAAGCACTGGCGATTTTTAGAAAAGTATTTAAATATTCCATTGACTTCTCTATAACTATATTTATTTCTACTGTCATAATGATAGCGAATACATAAATTGCATCTGGCTCAGCCTAATCTTTTATTTTCTCCTCTAAATTTGTACAGCTTTCCAAACTGCAACTCTGTGTGGGACACAAATCCTACAGTTTCACAGCCACGCTACTGCTAAATAACTTGATACGTGACGATGACTGGAAGCCAGACGGCATGTAACTTATATTTTGGAAGATAGGACAGTCGCTCAGGTCCAGTTACATTTTACAACGATTGAGCGGCTGGCAAAAATGTTTTTTCAGCTAAAACCTCAAACGGCCCAAATATGCAACCTTAGGAAATAAGTTAAATATTTGTAGAGGGGCATCGTCCTTGATGATTATAGGCAAAAAAAAGGTTTAGGTCTGAAATGATCCAACATCAAAAACCGAGTCAAGGAGTTTTCAGAGTTACGATTTGTACTAGGTGGTTATCATTGTCTTATTCCAAATTCAAGATAGAATTTGCTCACCTCTGAACCATGTTGTTGTAATAACATCCTAGGCGCCGGCACGGGCGACCGTACCCTGTGTTTCGACGCCACCATCGACCTCGACTTGCGACTCCTCGAGTACCCGACCTCCCGATCTCGATCCCTGATCTCCACGTCCAGGCTATCCCCGGACGAGGAAGCCGGGAGGTGCAGATTGTTTGGACGACGGACATTCGGATGGAGTAGGTTCTCTGTTGAGCCACCTGGAACGTCAAAAATCAACAATTACAACGGTTCATTCAAATCAAGAAGGTTGGCTCGAAGAGATTGCATTTAGCGATAAGGGTGTTCTTTGTTCAACCAACGTAGAATCAATAGGGAAAAGTAAATTTTACATGGCGCCAGTGATATTTAATAAAGTACCCAGTTCTATTAGGGATGATAACATAGATTTGTTTGAAAAGAGGCTACCAACTCTAAATTAAATTTCACAATACATAATCTGACAAACTTTATTATTCTAATATGTCGTTTTTACATTTTTGACATTGTATTCTATATGGAATAACTATGCACTTGACATATTATCTATAGTTACTGTATAATTCTAGTAAAAAATAAGTAAAATTAATGCCTGTGTATTGAGTGGATTACAGTCTCTTTTTGTTAATTATAGTTGATTTTCAATTTTTAATTACTGTTTGCATGCCTGAAAATATGTGAAACATAAAATAACATATTCACATGTAATATTTTTTCTAACCATGTTTTTAAGAAAATAAATTATTTGCACCACATATCACCCCATTTCTCTTTATATCTCACTCGGCCCCCGGTGATCTTAGGCAGATCATCGATCTACTCGGGAGGGTGTCCTTTACGTTGGCAGTATTACTTACGTCATGTTATTAGTTCACATAAAAAAAAAAAACATGTAAACCTTAACTATGGCTGGTAACGACTCTGCAGTCGTTACCAGCCATAGTTAATTATAAGTGACAACTACCATATAACAATATAGGTCCAATAAACCATTAGTTACTCTATGCTTGTACCAACTGACGAATCGCCTGATAAGTTTTCCATATAAAAACATTAGAGAAGCTTACCCAATCTCTTGTTAAGCCTGACGAACGGCGGACTGTCGGAGTTGGCCTTGTTGAAGGTCCGCTCCAGGTCAGCACGACTCCGCTCCGAGCTAGGGCTCCAGTTGGGAACTCTCTCATATTGCCGTTGACTATTTAATGAACCCTGCTCAGGTATATTCTCCTGAAACGATCGAAGTACACTGTTATAAATATGCATACATGTAAGATTGTGAAATATCTTAACGTAGTCGACTTCATATTGAGATCCATTTGTATTAGCTGTGTATCGGATCGGTATGAAAAACAGAGTCTACACTATAGACAACCTCTGACGAAATGTAACCCTACAAGTTTAAGCAAGAGAACTGTATTAGGCCAACGCACGCGTCTCAGACGTCTAATGAGTAGAAAACCACGTGCGTTTAGATATGTGTGGTAGTCCATTGAAATTTTACATGAGCTTTTCATTTCTTAGAGGACGCAATTTTATTTTTGGGACATGTGTGAGGCTAATATAATAGAAGCTTAACCTCTAGTTTGTGGGGTCGCCACCCTCGTCCCCCGGCCGCAATCTTGGAAAAAGGGGTGAAAACACTTTTTTCGCGATATCTCGGAAACTATGCGTCTTACAAAAAAATTGTAAAGACATAATTTGTAGCAAATTGTTTTGCCTACAAATATTTTTATAACTTTTTTCCCTAAATTAAAAATTAAAGAAGTTATAAGCAAAAAAGTAAGAATTTTTTTATTCATTCCTAACTCTTTTCTTTACCATAGAACTTACCAAATTTAACTTATCGAATGTTAAGCAAGTAGAAAAGGTCCCCTGTGTTTCCCGCCACCTATAAGGTAGAGTCCGTAGGCGCGTTATAATATATAATATATAATAACACGTCGGATGTATGAGACATAAAGCTACACTATTGTATTAATGTAGGTAATCTCTGGCCTCCACTATATGACGAAAGTTTGGGATCGCTATATGGGCATCGAGTAGCGTTGTTGCGCATGGTGTGGATTTAGTGTAGCTCTAAGCAACTAGATGTAAGACAATAAAAAAAAATACTTTATAATGGTTTTGAGCGCGGTATTTTATTCCGACGTTTCGACCAGTTTCAGTAGCCGTGATCACATGGCCGACGTGTGCCTACAGTATTTCTAGTATAACCTTTGTATGAATAGTCGGTATGAAATTATGTAATATTTTATTTATAATAATAGGATAAATTAAACAGTTAAAGGTGTTGTCCAAATGCCTGGACGCTATACCGCAGCAGCAAATAAGGAAAACCAAGCGTCAAACGTATTGATTATAGCATAATGTTCGAATAGGAGTATGCAACGCTGGAAATAATTACTCATCCTATAAATCCTATACATACTATAAACGCGACAGTTTGTAAGAATGTATCGATGTATGTTGGTTACTCTTTCACGCAACGACTACTGAATGGATTTTGATGAGACTTTACAATAATATAGCTTACACATCAGAATAACACATAGGTTATAATTTATATAGATAGTGTTAATTATCCAAAATATACCGATTTGCCATCACTACGCAGGTGAGACAGTGGACGCAGCTAGTAAAATATACTCAATGATGTGAGCGTACATAACAACTAGTATATGTAGTTAGGAACTTAAAATTTAATGACAGTTTGAATTAAAACTATGTCCACGGAGAAGACAAAGGCACACGTTATATAATCGTAAATTGAAACACGCTGTATGTGACACCTAAACCAGAACAATATCTGAAATCTTATAGTTGTTAACTGTGGCCAAATGCGTCTAGCGTTAAAAATAATGCCGTTAACAAATAGATACATTAGTGTACATACATATATATATGTCAATAATTTAACGTCTCGTATCTCTTCACAAATATCGCATTAAGCCTAATGTTACATCTACGAAAACGGTCAATCACTATAACAATAACTATAAAATTATCCCAGATGGAGCAGTTAGTCACAATTGATGAATTTGTTACTTTTGGTAATTTAGTAACTAAAATAATGTTTTAAAATTCGTGGTTATCATGACTATCTGTTCTATGAACTAAGAAAGACAGGAAGGAGCAAAGAATTTGAAGAAATATAAAATCTATATACCGCGTTCGAAATACCGAAGTAAGAAAGAGAGTTGGTCTAAAAGAGAGTGTCGGGGTAAGGAAAGGAATGCTCCGGTGGTTCGGGCATGTGGAAAGAATGTATGATGAAAAAATGACTAAACAGATATACAATGCAAAAGTGGATGGATGCAGAAGTCGCGGAAGGCCCGACACACTTTCTATGATCAAATTGATAGTGTATTAGCAGAAGGGTCAGGAGCCTTAAGAACAGACGAGCGTGCATGACAAGAGCTATGAATGTCAAAGCAAGTGTGGTGTGTAAGAATTAGCTTGAATGGCAAGGGACCTGACGTGAAGTTATGTATGTATGTATAAAATCTATACCAATGAATAAAATAGAACTGCCAGAACGTGATTTCCAAATATATGCGAAAATCTAAGTGAAATTTTTTTACACGAGGCCTTAAAATAAGTGAATCGGTATTAAATTCCTTGTCTCTCAACCTGTCTAGAAGTGCTAAATGCTCGAATAAGCATCGGAAGAAAATAGCTCAATGGATTTCAATGAAAATTGTAGGGATTTTTATCCCTGTAGAAACAGAGAATTAACACAATTTCCTGCGGATGGGCGGCCTGTCACAAGAGGAGACAATGCAACCCACAGGTGGTACGGTATTTGCCCATCTGGGTGGCTACCATGCCACAGTCTAGAGTCTAGAACATGCCGCCATAACATCCAGAGTTGTGGTAATTTATTTGTTTTTTATAATTCCGACGTTTCGACCACTTTTCAGTGGCCGTGATCACGGAAAAGACTTATTTATGCATACAAGTCACGAAAACTTAAGAAAATATTAAACATAGAGTTGTGTTCCGGCATTAGTGGCCAAGTTCCAGTTCCCCTTTAGGAAGCGGCAGCACATTGGTGTTATAAATGTTCATAGGCTATGGTAACCACTACCCATCGGGTGGGCCGTCTGCCTATCTGCTGAACACACGCAATAAAAAAACTACGAATTTTTATCTCACGTTCACCTGATCAACATTGGCTACTGTTGCCTGTAGACATTCGCAACGCGAAAGGTGCCAATGTGCTGCCGGCC
This sequence comes from Dendrolimus punctatus, assembly GCA_012273795.1. NCBI lineage: Eukaryota > Metazoa > Arthropoda > Insecta > Lepidoptera > Lasiocampidae > Dendrolimus > Dendrolimus punctatus. The sequence goes on from CM022548.1 coordinate 13,309,805, forward strand.
TTACATGGAGGACTGGAGCTTGGCTACTAACGCTGGAACACAACGCGATGTTATTATGGCGGCATACTTTAGAGTGGTAGCTATCCAGATGGGTACATGTCTTTATAAGTATTGTTTTATGGTTTTCTTTTATTGCATGAGTTCAGCAGACCTATGGACATTTGTAACACCAAAGGTGCTACCAATTTGACGGCCTCTGTGGTTGAGCGGGTTAAGCCTTTGCCGGCCTACCTCACTGCAACGCAGAGGCTCTGGGTTCGATTCCTGGTATAGTAAATTTCGGAAACGTATTTTCTCCGTTATTTACTATGGTCTGGGTGTCTGGGATCGACCCCAGAGTAGTAGTATATTACCCATAACACAAGCGTAACTTGCTTAATTTGGAGATGTACAATATATGTGTTTGTCTGCCGTTTAAAAAAAACTATGCTGCATCTTTCTAAAGGAAGACTGGAACCTGCGACTTATGCCACAACTCAAGGTGGCATACTCTAGACTAGAGATGGTAGGCGGTAGGTATCTAGAAGAGCACATACTCTACCAGCTGACTGCGGGTCGCCTCTAAGGAAGAAGATTCTATTCTTACTCCGTTCCTTCACGGAAAGGTTGGAATGATAATGGCTTTATCGCCAACTGCGATTTATCCATACACTTAAGGGTCAAAAGTATCTTCAAGTTTAGTTTCAAAACTAGTTTTTAACATTCTAATGTATGTCAAAAGAGTCGGAACTCGGCGTATATCATTAAGTTTATCAATCCGTCATCCTGTTAGGTCAGTTATCTATATAAACTGCAACTGATTTTGTATTTACTACTATTTGTATGACAGGAAACAGCAATTTGCTAAAATGCTGAGATTTGAAGAAGACTTTCAATGGAACTAAGCTTAAAGTAGTATAGTATAGTATACATGTAAACAGTTATTCATTTATTAGTACATATTTGAAACAATTTTGCAATATAACTAGAGGTCTCGGCCCATGTTGTCCTGCCTTGAAAAAATCAAAATCTAGGTCCGGATTCCAGCGCCACCTACCGGTTCCAACTGTAAATCTAAACGATCCCCCAGTGGGTGGGTCCCCCACTTAAACGAAAAAAAAAACATTAAAGTCGGTCCTGCTCTTTAAGAGGGGATCACTGACATAGAAATGAACCGAAGTAAGAAAGAGAGAGAGAAAGATAACATTTCACTGCACACCAAAATATAAAATTACAAAACAGACATATGTACAATATTTTCTAGGCGATCCAGTAGGCGGCCTTATCGCTCAAATCAAACTCTTCCAGCTAACCTAAATCAAAGAATCTGAAACAGGCGATGTTCGATCGATGATTTGTATCATGCATTTATGGAATGAGTCCATATATGAAAGACACTTTTAGTCAAAGTTGTGGTGTCAATTTAGGGTTTGTAGGTATCATATTAATAGTATTCTCAAATAATTATAGAAGTATTATGAACAAAAAGAAATATCGCCATGACAACTTGGCGCTGTGTTCCGGGGTTCATGGCTAGAGTCCACTCTCCATTCGAGGTTGGCAGCACATATCCAGCATGGTGTTGCGAATGTCCATAGGCGACACTAACCACTTTCCATCAGGTGGGACGTTAACATGTCTGCTGTATTCCAGGAATAAAAAACTAATGTCGGATAGATTACCTCCTTGAACCATGTTTTCGTCCGTTTCATCTTGAACACATTCATAGTGAATACACAAAAATACAACTAACATTTCTGTCACTACACTCATTTACATATTTTAACATTAACACACATTTAAATAAATTATTAATACAATTTAAGGATAAATAGTGCGGTCATGACGGTCGTAACACACTCACTAGCAATAATATGATACCGTCTAGTGTTGGGACGTGCTTGATACATACAATATGTCGATAGAATTATGCAACGCAAGCGCCTTGCCTGTTTCCGTGAAAACGTGTGTCGTTATTCACAATTATCGCGGCCGTATCATTTTCGCAATCTATTAATGCTTGAAACATTTGATAGATTTTATATAACAAGCAAAATTGCCGCTACTGGAGTGCAACCAATCCAAAACAAAAACATCAGACACCCCTACATTCGCATAAAGTTGTCGTATGGGCCGCAATGTCGGCGCGAAGGCCGTCATAGGTAATTTTAGTGCTCGATTAAATGAATGCCGTGAACGCAACGGTTCACATTTGGACGATGTCATTTTAAAAAAATGAATTCCCAAATAGTGTACTTTATATGTATATAAAACATTTTTGCAATAAACTCCTTACTTTGTTTTTAAATGTGACTTTTGTTTTGAGACAGCCTGCAGTTTGAAATACGATTCAATCGATTTTTACGAACGATGGTCCGGTATCTTGACTGTAATATGAGGTACAGGAATACAAGCAGATTGCTCAACTGTGCCCTAAGTATGTAACTTTAACAAAAACGAAGCATGCTAGTGCGAGTCAAGATTCATTCGACTGACAGATAGTCAAATTTCTGGAGTCTTTAGTCAAATCAAGATTGAGTGTGAGCCGTGATGGTTTACAGATTGCAAAAACAGTTAAAAATTACGATTACAATTCGTTGTTTCCAATTTGAGTTACAGACTCGGGGCCCTGATGGTAATCTCAACCTATGGACCAACCCCATATCGTATCACTTTAAGAAAACTAGGTTCCAAATACTTATAGTGCGCAAGATAAACGTGAACCGTTGCGTACATGAACGAAGCGGTTAAGGATATGAGGATTTATTTTTATTGCCTATGGAGGACAAGGAACCAGTCGGCCCACTTGAACGCCGGAGCCGTTGCCAACGCGATGCCAGCGTGTAAGGAATTTTATGACGCCCTTCTTAAACGACCCCATTTCATAGTGCAGAGGAAAAACATCGGGAGATCAGCGAGCTGTGTGGTGACAGAAAAAAGACGAAGGAATCATTCTGAACAGTTTCTTGGAACACTCCCCGTGTGTTAATAATCTCCAATCGTTGCCTATCTGTACCTAGTTTCCCTAAGGTGAGATGGAGAAAAAGGCCAAAAATAATGTCATAATAATATAGAAAAGAGGGACGAATACATATTCTGATGAAGTCTGATTGGGAACCAAAAATAATTTTTATTTGATGGTAGAGCATTTGTCTATCTGGATGGCTCCTACTCTTAGTCTAGAGTAATGCATCAGCAGACACAACCCTTGGAAGTTAATGTTCTGGCATTAGTGACCAGGTCTCTAAGCCATGTCCAATCCACACCAGAGATCCATACCGATGTAGCCATCCAGCCTGTCTACTGTACTCCAGCAAAAATTGTTTTTTTTATAAGCCTATTACATTAGTAGTGTTACTGTACTCCAGCAATAATGTAAAGCTTTTTAATTTCTGATTATAATATTCATAAGCTCTGATTATAATATATAAATTGCTTAATATGTAAATGATTGAAATCTCACTATTTGTGAGGTCTAACTTAACTCTATTTAAAAAAAACTTAAACGCCGTAAACAAAGTTGTTTGCGACTCTACAATCCACCTTCCAAACACTATATAAGAGAATTCAAACTAAAAACTACATTAGAAAATTCAAGCTTGACTGGTCTGAAAAATAATATTTGTTATTCCGTTAAGGATGTTTTCATAGATCATTTTTAAATTTTATTATTATAAATATTTTATATTCTTAAAATCATGGTGTATTATTGTATGTAGCTATTATTTTGAATTAAATTTTTTTCATTATTTATATTATACACGTTTTCATTTTATTTGATTTTAAAACTGATTTCACATGTTGTAAACTAGATTGATGGCCGGTTCCTATATATATCTTACTATTCAACCACTAGCCTTACCATCGGTTGAATTTTGACATTACTTGTACGATCAGTAAGATATAGGAAACGGCCATAGATTGTCCCTCTATTAGATTTATGTATAAAATATAGCACGCCGTTACCAGCTGATGCAAATGTACCAAAGGACTTGTTGTAACATCATCATATCTTTCCTATATTCACAAAAAAATAAATTGAATGAATATCATACGACCCTCAAATTAAGTGTGACAATAACATGACACCAAATTTTAAACCCTAACTACATTTATATGTACCTACTAGAGGTCTATAAGAGGTAAAGGTATTACGATATCTAATATATAATGTATTAAATTCAAATTTATAAATGATATTAATTATAGTTTTTCCCCGAGTAAGAGGATAACAATACATTTATAACATTATTTAGCTCAACACTATGCGCCATTTTTAAATGCTAAGGAAACTGACTGGCAATGAGTAACGCGAAACAATGGCCACCGACATCCTTTTTCGAATGAATATGTGCGAGAGAGACAAAATATTGTATTAAAATTATACATTCACATATAGAAATGCTCAGAACTACCCTCTGATTACTCCGGTCCCAATTCTAATTTTATTATAATCCGTGCAGAAACGGAGAAAGAATGTAATTTTGTGCGACCGCGCGGCCTGTCGGAAGAGGCGACAAAACAACCCACAGCTAGGTTGTGGGGGCATTTGCCCGACTGGATGGTGTAAAGTATGTCGCCATAACAACCTTGAGTTGTGTTCCGGCATTAGTGACCAGGTTCCAGTCTCCATTAAAAGAGCAGCAGCGCATTTGTAGCACGTTTGGTGTTGCAAATGCCCATAGGCGATGGTACCGTCTTCCATCAAGTGGGCCGTCTGCCTATCTGCTGAACTCCTGCAATAAAGTAAAAATGCTATATCTTTAGAATAGTCGACCGCTGCACTGTGTCATAGTGGTTGCTTTTGTATGAACAAATTACAATTATGACCGCCAGTGGTCAACCATTCTGACGATATTGTAGTAGCAGAATTGGGGCCCTGGACAGTAGGAGAATAGTGTGTAATTTGGTTAGTTATTATTTAAACTTGTAGTAGGGTATATACTCTTTTTGGAAAAAATAGAACCTTATAATTGCGTCAGGAGATTAGCTTTATAAATAAAGTCATAAACATTCGGTGTCTCCCACTCTCTACTTAATTTAAATCTGAAGTAGAAAATTCTGAAAAAAATTAAGGCCGAAAAATAAAATGAACAATTTAATAAAACTATCAGTTGTGCAGGTTGTTAATTTTTTTTGTATAAATATCGGTATCTTATGCCGCCGGCCCTATACGCGTTATCGCTTGGTTGGTCGTCGATTCATTACGAAGTGTTCTTATCACTCCACTTTATTACTGCACACATGATTGAATTCTCTGATTCAGTGACGTATATATAGAAAGTTTATACGGACGCCGTACGGGTACTTAATAACAGTCACAGAGGACAAAGAAGAAGTTCTGGAAACCACAATCGCTTGGGAGCAATGGGTCATTGATGCCATACGTGTGTAAGCTGCGGAATGAACTATCTCCCGGGGTTTTTCCATAGAGCAAAAACGTGACGTTTTGCAAAAAGGTCATAAACAGCGGGATCAAAATGAGATTTTAAATGAAAGAGAGAGAGATGGGGGGGGGGGAGAGTTTGTACGGGCTAAGGCGCGACACCCGTAAAAATGGTGATGATGATGATGAGAGAGAATGATGTTGATGGAATGTGGTGATAAATGATATACACTTTGTTCGCTATAATGTTGTAAGTTTTTAATATTATAAATGTGAATGTAAGTTTGTTTGTTACGCTCTCACGCGAAAACTACTCAACCGATCATCATGAAACTGTACACATATTCTTGGTGGTATTAGAAGTAATATAGGATACTTTTTATGGAAAAAATATCCACGCGGACGAAGTCGCGGGCAGAAGCTAGTATTAAATAAAATTACAATGATAAACTTACGAAACTAATGATACTGATTGATGCAAATGACTGTTATAAAATGATAGTATGATTAACAAGTTAAATACTAGACTATTCCACATTAGACGATTTAGACCACTAATACTAGGCTAGTCTATTAAAAACTGAGTAAAGTCCTTTTCTAGGTAAGTACTTACTTATATTAAGAAATGTTAAAATATTAGATTAAGTTGTAACATAAAAACCGGCCTTTTCATATTAATTTGAAAAGAGTTTCGACCAGACATATTTTTTAAATAAAAAATTGACTTCAAATCTGATGACTTAGGCTCCAGCCTGCTCAGCATGTTGACAAATCAGCCACTGAATCTAAATCGAATGCTTCGATCTGAATCGGCAAAAAATGTATTTATATCAATAGATACGGTAGATTATACATTATTAGTGTATGAATAAATATGATTCATGAACTTTGATTACTTTTTTTTATTTACTTTTAAGTGGTATTAGAAACTTCAAAGCAGCATTGAATCTAGAAGATAAATTTCGATTGAAGTATCAGACCGAAACTTGCTACCAATAGATGGCGTTGTAGTCTATCGGCATTTTATTTTATGCTCGTGGGGTATTCATTGTATAGTGATATTAATTTTTATATAATAATAAACATCTAATGATATGTTCCTTATGCGCAGCGCTAAAATCTGGCTCTATCAGGATTGTGTTTCTGGAAAAACACGATTCTTGGGACTTATAACTTGCGGATTCTTATAATTAACCGCTTAGCCATAACGGCGACGATGAAAGATGTATTGTAATGCGCTTTAGAATTCTGTTTTGTTAATTAAATGGCAAGGATAAATATTTTTCTATACTTGTAGAGACATCTAGTTGCAACTTGTATATAACTCGTATTAGAAAACGGTGTACATTCATTCGATTAATTATAAACACCTTTCAAAAGCTGCTAGATGGCGTATGAATTTAGCCGAATTAACCTACTATGATCATAATTATTATGTAAGAGAAAACTTGGTAATTTTACCATCGTAGTATAAAAGTATCGTACTAGCAGAAGGTGATGTCAGGACCCTTAGGAATAGACGAGCGTGCTTAACAAGAGCTATAAATGTCAAAGAAGCAAGTGAGGTGTGTAAGAATAAGCCTGAATAGCGCTCTGTTGTTCTTGCCTACCACACAAGGGACCTGGCGTGAAGTTATGTATGCATGTAATTAGTATAAAATACGGCAAATGTAGCGTAGGGCAGGTCAGTTTGGTGAACCATTGATCAATAAGGCACGGTAGGCAGCGCTTACTGTCGCCGGATCTTAGAGGGCGTCGAATGCTACTCGCGACACCTCAGAAAAGCACGAGTCGTTTAGCAGTAGTAGTATTGCTAAGCAGTCGCTATATGCCTTTATCCTACATAACAATATGTGTTATAAGAGCAAAAGAAACAATAATATCTATGCAGTATTTTAGCACGATTTATACGAGAATTCTTGTTCTGAACGTGTACCTATTGCTTCCCACCATTTTTTTTTTTTTTGCAGACAGTCAGACGGCCCACTTGATGGAAAGTGGTTACCATCACCTATGGACATTTGCAACACCATCAATCACCATTATAATTGACCATTTGCACCCGAATTTTTGCTCACTGGTGAAAATATAATAGTGTAATTAATCTATTTTGACCGCATAGCTTAGTAGCCCGGGTATGGATTGCACACGAGCGCTACATGGGCTTGAGCCATCTCTGAGGTAACTGGTAGAGTCTGGATGACAAAAGCTGTAGATGACGATATGTGGTGCAACGTTGTACAATCAGCAGTTGACAAAGGTTAACTGACGACGAGTATAAAATGACCAGACTGACGACTGTAAATATTGTCGTGGCTGATGTGAGCGCCAAAGTTAAAAGGATAGTCTATATCTACCTACTGGAGAAGTACCCTGGCAAATTGTACAAAAATTTAAATCAGAACCGTTCATATACACACCCAAGGTTAATCATCGAATTGACATCAGAGTTCTTAATGTCATGACTCAGTTAGATACCGGACGGGTGTTCCATAGTCTTATGTTAATGTTATTACTTAGTTACATAGAGCAACGTGTAAGTGAGGGCTTAAATTCAAATTAAAAAGTTTATTATACAAACTAAGTTCAACTGGGGAACATGTCTTGAAGATCATACAAAGAAGTTCAGACGAACAAAATAGGTAGAACCGAGTTCTGAGCTGGCAGGGTGTAGCCAACTAAAGGGACCCGATTTTGGAATAGAACGCCGATCGGCCGTAGTGCGTTACATATCTATACTTCTATTATTAAGCGGTAAAAATTGTGACTTTGGATGTGCGGGGTAATCTCTGGTAGTGCTGAACCGATTTTGAAAATTCGTACACCCGTGGAAATTACATTACTCCTGATTGACATATTTTTGACATAATATTTCATCAAATTTTGTCTTTCTTTCTTCACATAGGCTCGTAGTCATATCTGTATTGTGTTGCAATAGGGCTCCAGAATTAAGGTGTTTTTTTTAAAGTACGTGTTTGCGTGGTACACTGAATGGTTGAGATTCGCACTTAGAGTATTTTAATAGCACTACGATCAAGCCTAAATCGCGCTCTGTTGTCGTGCCTACCCCGCAAGGGACCTGCCGTGAAGTTATATATGTATGTATGTATGTACGATCTGACCTCAGGTGTTTTAATTTTTCAAAGCAGAACAACGCTTACCGGGCCCGCTAGACCGGTACAGTCATCGACAGACAAAACCGGATAACACAGAGAAAGGCCGTCATCTTGTCTGCTATGGTTCACCAATAATAAAAAGCTAAATACGAATCCTTTTAATGTAGATCTAGGACTTCATTAATGCGTACACGCCGTCTCACCGAAACCAACCTGTCGGCAAAATGGCCATCGATATGGCGTTGTTTTCGCGCCAAATAACAACATCCGGCGGTTTTTACGTCAGCTGATTCAATGAATGGGAAGTTATTCGGAAAGTCACGAGCGTCTTACAATGTTTTATAGCACTGAGTAACGTAAAATTCTACATTGATAGTTTTCTATGCGTAGGACTTTTAAATAAAGCCGTCGAACTATTAATATGTATGACTCCAATTCTACATCTATTATATTCAAATTTAGATCTTATATTGTATTATCTGTGATTTTAGATACCTTAAAGGCCATTTAAGCTCTTTATCTTTATAAGTAATACTAACTACTTTCCAATTCTATATCTTCAAATGCATCGCAGTGATGTATTAGTCTGCATGATCATTCCATCTTGTCATAAATCCTATTATAACCCACATTCTTAACTTTTCCTTCACATCTTGTACCTTTCCAGTTGCTTGGAAAGAAGCACATGTTATTCCTCTCCCCAAAAAACCAAATCCTTCGTCCTTTTCTGAATTTCGTCCAATTTCTATTCTCCCTTATCTTTCAAAAGTTTTAGAACGCCTAGTCCACAAGCAATTTAGCACTTTCCTTTCTCAAAATTCATTAATGAACCCCTTCCAATCCGGTTTTCGCCCAGGCCATAGCACAGTCACAGCACTAGTTAAGATTACGGATGACATCCGGCATGGGATGGAGAATGGCTTGTTGACTGTACTATCACTGTTAGACTTTAGCAGCGCCTTCAATAATGTTGATTACGACTTATTGCTTGGTATTCTTAGCACTCTTAACATATCTCCATCAGTAATCGACTGGTTTCACAGTTACCTGCTTGGGCGCCGGCAGAGAATTCGTATTGATGAGTCATACTCATCCTGGTGTGGTTTAACTGCCGGTGTTCCTCAGGGCGGCGTTTTATCTCCCCTTTTATTCGCTGTTTTTATAAATTCTATCTCCGATAATTTGACTTCTTCCTACCACCTATATGCTGACGATTTACAAATCTACACACAGAGCGACACTGATTCACTGAATACTGCAATTAATAAAATCAACACAGACCTGGATCATATTCTAAGATGGAGCAAAAAGTTTGGTCTTGCTGTAAACCCTCAGAAAACTCAATTGATTATCGTCGGTAGCCCTAGGATGAATGCTAAAGTTACCTGGTCTTCCTTACCACAGGTTATTTTTGACGGGACACACATTCCTCTTAGCGATACTGTCAAAAATCTCGGCATAATCATCGATAGGGAGCTGTCTTGGCGGCCTCACATCACCGATTTAAGTCGCAGAGTCTTCTTGTCTTCTAGATCCCTCAGAAGATTAAGAAACTTTCTGCCCACTGCTACCAAGATTACGCTTGCTGAGTCCCTCTTGCTTCCCATACTTGATTACGCTGACGCCTGCTATCTAGATTTAACCTTAGAACAGCTGAACAAGCTTGAGCGGCTTCAGAATTTTTGTATCAGGTTCATATTTGGATTGCGAAAATATGACCACGTTTCCGAATATCGTAAAAGACTCAAGTGGCTTCCTATTCATTTTCGCCGGAATACTCACATTCTCATTCTCCTTTATAACATATTATTTACTTCCAATAGTCCCCAGTACCTTAAGGAACGTTTTAAATTCCTTCGCCTTTCCACTGCCCACAATTTGCGCCATGAAACGTATCGAAAACTTATGACGCCTGCACACACTTCATCCTATTATGGTAATTCTTTTACGGTGCAGGCTGTCAAACTTTGGAATATGCTGCCTCTTACTGTCAGAGAGGCCAAATCTTTACCAATATTTAGAAATTTGCTCAGAAAGCACTATTTGTCCACAAATAGCTATGTCTGATTAACAGAATATAACCATGCTAATACTTTTATTATAATAACTTGTGTATTATTGTATACATAATCGTATATATGTATGTATTTGTTATATATTATATATATTATATATATATATATATATATATATAATTTATTATGATATTTTTTTTGCATTCTCTGCACACTATTCGCCTGATTCAATTTTCTCATTTAGGTTGCTGAAGATCGCTTGAGCGATAAGCCTATTGTATGCTAAAATATTGTAAATGTTATGTCTTTTCTGTATTGTATATTTTGGTGTCATAAGTTTATCTTCTATCTATCTACTTTCCTTCAAAGCAACACAAAATACTTACTTCCATATAAGGCCGCTCCCGGTATTCCCTCCTCTGTGGCCGGTACTGTGTGATCCTGGGTATCACCAGTGGAGGTCGCTGCTCCCTGGCGTACACAGCACATTCTTCTGGGGTGATCCACTGCGGAAGAAGTGAATAATTAGATAATTTATACGTGTACCATTCTTTGTATAAGACGATAAGAGTGCCGAAGACCGTGTGAAGTAGAGGAGAAAAAGAAGAAAAACAGACCCCAGGTACTAAAGTTGTCGTTCCGAATGTAACTGGTATTTAACCTTAGAATGGTGTTTGGCTCGCCATAACCTTCGATCCCATATCCCATTGAAAATCATATTTACAGAATAAAAGTATTATATGTTAATATGAGATCAGAACGATCCTGGAAGTAGACTATATTATATCGAATGCTGAAAAGGTATGGTTTAAGGACGTTTTGAAAACTTCTCCAGAGAAGGGTTAAAAGTATCAAATTATTGAAAATAAAACCAGACATTAAAAAACACGTTCTTATAGGATTTCAACAAGAATTTAGATTTATTTATTATATTTAGGTTAATTTGAAACCCCCAATATGACATTTTAGTTTTATTTTTGTATCTCTTTTCAGTGTCACTCCTAGAGTACATTAATATAATTGGAGTTTCACTTTTTGTTTCACCGATTTTCATATCATAACGATTCTAAAGAAGTTTCACTTCAAAAATAACTTTTATAAAAAAATACAGAATTGCATGTCTCAAAATTATCGTAGTTCGAATTCGAATTGCCAAATTGTATTTATGTGGACGTACCAGCTGGAACGTAATCTTTCAAATGTGATAGTGAAAGGTTAAGGCTATAATGCGATTAATTGAATAAAGTCGGCTACACGATAAAAAAATATTATTAAAAAACAAACACATTACCAATTTGCAATTTGTACTCCTTTAAAATTTAATATTTTTGGTTAGTAAATATTTGTCTTGAATGCAGCGTTATTTCGCACAAAACGTCACTTAACCCAAATAGTCTTTCATCTTTTAATATGAAAAAAAATGGTTGCTGGGAACCAAAACATCCATGCAAACTAGCTAATACGCGGTGGTCTTTTACTGTTTTGGCTGTAAGATTCTGGAATGCATGAGCACCAGAAATGCAAAGTCACTTACATCCTCAAAGATTATTTTTTTATTTATTTATTTATGGAAAACCTACGTCTAAAACATTTGGTTAGATATCTAAAATTAATACAAGAAAGCCAATGACAGGTTTTTACGGATAAGATATAGCTTAAAGTAACATGCAAATATAAAAAACAACATTAAAAAGGCACCGAGAAATGTAATCACTGTTGAAAAATTTCAGGCTGAGACACCGCTTGGCTCCTGAAATACTGATTGAAAATGGGTCGATATCATCGTATTTAGTTACATTATTTAAATAGTTACTTGCTCGCACTAAAAATGAATTTTGTCTATAATTAGTAGAACTTAAAGGTACATTTATGGGTTGATTGAAACGTATAGATTTGGAAGGAATATTAAAATGGATTTTACTAAGGAGATCTGAACAATCAATATCAGAGGAGATAATTTTTTGAAGTAGTAAAAAGTCAGCAATATCAAGTCGGTCTTTCAGTGGCAATAGGTGAAACTTTTTACAGAGATCAAAATACATATCACCAGTGTACAAGATCACTATCTAAATTTTTAATAGTTATTTACGTATGCGTATGTAACTTTATGTACATATATTTGTATATAAATTTGTATGTGTAATGTATATTTTTATATGTATATATATTTTAAACTATGCGCACTAGATACTGGCCCATTATTAGAAGTATAAAATGATTCCAAATGGTTGTCTGGAAGAAATTGCTCTTAGCGATAAGACCGCCGATTGTACTAGTTAAATGATTGTTAACTCATCTGTATTATTTTCTTGTGTGCAATAAATAATATTCTATTCTATTATTTTCTAGTGCCACCCCAACACGGCGGATTCCACACTTCCCACCTCGTTACCCTCGCGGTGGGTAGTCAAACAGATTTACCCTCTTTAAAAAAAGCAGGATGAGATAGAGGGAGGGGGTAGTGGACCATCGGAACTTCCACTCATCGCACGAAACAGGATTAACACAAAGCTAGCCGTTCCATGCCGATATTCTGTAAAAGCGTGGTATCACAACGATCGAGCCGGCCCTAGATGTAATCAAGACACTAACTAATTCCAGCATGGCTCCACACGTACAAGAGTTCTTGCAAGAGTTTCTCATATTCTCGCGAATGTGGAGTCCTATTACATGCAAATAAATATGAAACGCGAGGGTTTCTCGTCGACTTCAGTCTAAAAAGAATTTAAATAAAATCTCGACAGTCGATATTTTACTATCAGAATCAATGGTATCAATTTATTACCATCTATGCAGTGTATATTTGATCTTAAGCACTAGCATGACTCAACTCACTCGCGATATAACAGATGGGTTTGATCGCAGAATGAAAGGGGGCCTTTTATCAATATGCTTTTCTTATTTTATCTGCATTGCTACATCCTGCCTTACACTGCGTACAGGCTATGATTGTAGCCACTAGAGATGGTCTAATTCATTTTGAAAATGAGGTTTTATAATCGATAAATAGCAACAGTAAAAATACATACAAAATTAAATGCATTAAATTTTCCCAAGGAAATATATTCTACTTTAAGTCTTATTAACATATTTGGATTAGTTTAGTAATTAACTTAAAAAACTGGCATGTCAAATTCTTATCATCGTTTGTACATATTTTTTTAGTTAAGTAATACCAAACCAAAAAATAATATAAGTCCAAATGATATTAAGGACTTATTTGCAAATTAACTAACTATTTAAATCAGGTATTTCACGAAATGTTTTATAATTTTGCAGAAAACAGAATTCATTTTAATTCCATGTTCCTTTTAATATTAATATTCTTTACAAGCTTTCAAAAAAATATACTCACTGATGGAATGTAGACAGTTTTTAAAATTTTAGAGTCCTTTTTTGCTAAAATGGCAGCGGATCCTTCACAACATAATATGTTAGTTGCAAGTCAATAACGTTGTTACTTAACAGAAATTGTAATTCAATATAAAAGCTTTTAAGGGTATTTCACTGCGAACGGTGACATGATAGAATTTTACCCATTCGAAAACTGAAAGGTATAAGTGAGTTTCTTCTCTATTTAGAACTTGTAGAAAGCTAACTAAATCATGTGCCATCTTTGGGCCCTAAAATTTATCGCATATGTGCATACAAATTTAATATTAGGGCAGTGTTAAGAATTTCTAAATATCCAAATTTTATATTATCTTTAAAGATTGTGGAGATGGACGAACTATGTAACAGAAGCCAAATTGTAGATTTTTAACTGACACTAAACAAAGTAGCTCTCGTGGTAGCATAGAAAAGCACGTTACACAAAACAATTGAAATTTTCTACACAAACTCAGAAATCTTGCTTAAAAACAATCTATATAAAATGTATGTTTGTTGAAGATCTACCTAATGATCTGCACCATCTACATAGCCAGATTAGCTTAAATTATTCCTTAAGTTATGTTGCCTGGAAGAGATTGCTTTAAGCGCTAAGGCCGCCGATTGTTTCGATTGTAACAATATTGTAATTGTGCATTTTTGAAATTGTATATTTGGTGAGCAATAAAATGTTTATCATTCATATAATCTTACAAGCTTAGATCATATAAACGTCTGTCTCAATGCTGTAAGCATTGAGACGTTGCAACCATACATATTGAACATTTTTTTAATCGTAAGTGTACTGCAAAATATCACTTTCAAACATTGGCAGATTAACCAATAGACTGAGAAGACTGGTCTGCCTAGGGCGGACTTTGAGGGTGGCAAATTGGGGCCAACATTATTTTTATGAATCCTGATTCATCCCATGACAGCACATCCTACTTAAAAATTCTTACATTATTCCATTTCTATTACTTATTCAACCCATAGCAATTTGATTTGTAGAGGTGGGTAGGGGCGGCAAATGTGTAAATCCGCCACTACCTTCAAAGTTCTGACTAAAAACTCTTTGTGCTTAGCTATCATTATTGTGGCGTGGTATTTAATAGCAAGATGATTCTGCATCTTCTTTGTTTGTCATGAGTTAGAATATACTCGTAGTGTTAATTCTTTTAGTTTTCACATCCAATAAGCGACGACATTTTGTTGCAGCTTTGACAAGGTGGTTTTTTCCATTTAAAACATCTAGATTATTTTTTGGTAAAAATAGTACCTATATAGTTTATTAATGAGGTTATTTGGATCTTTTGAAAATGTTTAGTCTTCTACCGACGCTTTTTCCATATAAGGTCTTCACCCTTGATATTATTACAATAACCACGTACTGAAAGATTCGCGAGTAAGCAGACGCATGGAGATTACGAATATGGCACACTCACCAATCCTCTTTAAACAAGCGTGGCGGTTTTTTATCGCCTATAGAAAACGCATCAAAATTACATAAAAAATCATTATTACTCTTCATTATACAGTAATCATTACATAGAAATATTGAGAAATTTATTTGAACATAATGTTAGTTCATGTTTGGCATTTTGTGATGTGCATAGTTAAGAATTTATAATGTCAGAACTTGCATAACTTGTTAAAATTTAAACAACTTGCTATTTTGTAATGCTATCATAATATTTTGGGGTCAGCACAATACCTCTTTTCCTTCCATACTCATTTATTCCGACTTACGTGAGCTGTCACACCACAAATCATCATGTCATCCTGCACATAATTAACCAGTCTCTTTCTTGTTCTACTTTTACATTTATACCCATCAATCTTGCAGTTTAACATTATTTTTGTTATATGACGTTCATCTGTACTCATCTCATTATATGCGCAATTTTTCAGTCACAGGTCACTTTCAGAGTTACCTCCATATGTACTAGGGGGCATTCATTAATTACGTAAGGGTCCCGAGAGATAGGGGGTTTAGAAAAATCTATACATAGCCTTATCAAAGGGGGATAAAACCCATTCTTACGTAATAATTTACAAGTCAAATGTAATGTTTATTTCGGATGCTGAATGGTTTTCTTAATTCTAAAATACGTTACACTGTGAGTTTAATTAACTGATCCCATTCTAACAACGTTTTATTAATCGGCAAAACGAGATTGAATCTTACGTAAGAAGAGGGAAGGTTGGAGAAATCTTATATATCCTTACAAGGAGCTAGGGGTCAAAAATAGACAAAATCATCCTTTTACGTAAATATCCATTCTTCTAACAATATACTTGCATCTTTTTTGATTTACCACTTTATATAAATTGACATTAGGCCTTTTCATCTCCGACGCCCAAAAAAATAGTTTAGCGCTTAGCGCTTTTTGAAGTAATACTTGTACTTTACAAAACATTGAAGCTATTAAAAAAAACAACTGGAATAGACTATATAAACGATGGAGAACACAATACAATTTTTTTAGATCTCGTCTGTTTGTTCAGTATTCACGTAAAAACTTTGAGCCCATTTCGCTGATATACAGCAAATTCTTAGACGTAAAATCTATGCTACTTTTCAGGAATACCGCGGGGAATTTTTCTAGGAATTATTTAAAATGACCGGACTGAAAAAAGTTTTCGAATTCCAATGCGCCTCTTTCACTGATCGATAGTAAACTTTATGTGATTAAAATGTGTGATACTATGAAAAAACAACTTTCACATTTTTCCATAAGTAAGGATTTTACTTCCGCAAGTTAAACCATTGATGATCAAATCAGCTGGTGATTCATTGAAGTTATGAATGGGCTAGTCCCACGACCGGTTTCGCTGATAGTCCCTGACCTCGCTGATTAGATGGTTTTTGTAGGCGTCAGAATCAAATAACAATTAAACTTAGTACCGAACGATTAACTAATCTGTTGTTTTAAGACAGTTTGGTGCATCTTAGCCAATATTAGACGGTTCACTTCTCATAAATATTAAATTGCATAATTCAATATCATTGAATACTGTTGTTCTTTGTGCCTTTCAACCAAATTGATTCAATTTGATTGAATCCATCTAATATCACCACTACGTCTTAATCTTATACTAATATACAAAGCTGAATAGTTTGTTTGTTTATTTGCTTGAACGCGCTAAGCTCAGGAAGTACTGGTCTGATTTGAAATATACAGTGTTAGATAGCCGATTTATCGAGGAAGTCTATAGGCTATATCTCCTTTTGGCATAATACTAAAACGACCCGAATATTTTAATGAGTTTAATTTAAAAACTATTAATTTGTAAAATATAATATATACGTACATAGAATAAACAGTATAAATATTTTCTTAACTTTATGATTTAAATAAAAAATATATAAATTATAGGAAAAAAAACAAGCATCAAAAATAGGACCGGAGCACCAATGGAGAATTTTTCAAAATTGGGGGTTTTTGAACTACTCCACGCGACTTTCTATTCCACGCGGACGAAGTCGCAGACAGAAGCTAGTTTAATATATCACGGTTCGACTTTGACATAAACTCCATACAAAGATTGGTTCACAATATATACATACATACTTATATGCGATCGCGGGATGTTATCGTTCATATGGTACCTCGAAAAACACATTTTACTAAGCAATTGAGTTATTCAACACGAACACGCGATTATTCTTCAAACAATACTAAAAAAGTAAGAACATAATTTCCTGCGGCCGGGCGGCCTGTCGTAAGGCAACAAAAAAACCCACAGCTAGGTGGTAGGGTATTTGGCCATCCAGATAGCTACCACCCCTGTTCTACAGTATCCTGCCATAACAACCTCGAGTTGTGTTCCGGCATTAGGGGCCAGGTTTCAGTCTTCCTACTGAGAGCGGCAGCATTGTTAACACCTTTGGTGTTACAAATGTCCATAGGCGACAGTAGTCGCTTACCAGCAGGTGGTCTGTCTGCCTGTCTACTGAACTCATGCGATAAAACATATATAAACAATAAACAATTTAACAATTTTTGAACATTATTAAGGGCCGCTTGCATAACGATCGCCTTTAAACAAAATTAGTCAATCATATTAAACTACCTAAATACGTTTTACACAAATCGTATTGACAGTTCTTTAAACATATTTAAAGGCAAACGACACGATGTACTCTTGCACAATTACGCTACGCTAGTTATATTTAAGGGTGTTAAATACGTTTTGTGTTTCATAAATAAATTTATGCAACCTTATGCAAGCGTCCCTAAGTTACTTATGTAAATAATCATTGTAAGTACTGATTGCAGTACCTACAATAATTATTGTTTACTTACAGTTATTATCAGATATATATTTTTTGAAAACAAAACTGTACAGCATAGCTTAACCCTTCAGGTTCCTTCCAAAAACCACCCAAATCAGTCAAAACTTATTACGACTCATTTTCTGAATGACTTGATCTAAAAATCCTCTAACTCATATCAAGAGTTGAATCACCTTATTGACCTTAGAGTCAAATACAACTGGCGCCCATTCATGCACATTGACTGGCCATCTCTCTCCCACATACTACGAAATAAAAGAGTGAAAGGGACACAAGATTGGCGAGGAAATAAAAGGCAATGAGCAGCAATTAACCGTGAGAGGAATAATTTAAATTTGATGAGGCTATTCGTTTATGGAGTATTTAACTTTTTAGGACGGGAAATAATCCGATGCTTTATATCAGTGACGGCCTCACGGCCGAGTGGACCTAGGCCCTGGCATGGCAAATTTCATAAACACAATTTTCGTTATTTACTATGGTCAGAATGTCTGGCAGCGTCGTCTGATGTTTATTACCTATAACTCAAGCGTAACTTGCTAAGCAATTTATATAACTTAGATCCGACGCGGAATCAATTCTGCATCCGTGCAGGAACGGAGAGAGAATACAATTTCCTGCGTCCGGGAGGTCTGTCCTAAGAGGCGACCAAACAACCCACAGCCAGTTGGATATTTGCCAGTCTGGATGGCTACCACCCCCAGACTACAATATGCCGCCATTACAACCTTGAGTTGTGTTGCGGCATTAGTGGCTAGGTTTCAGTCTCCTCATACAATAAAAAAAACCCGTGTGTGCGCGCTTGTATATTGTTCTATAAATAAGACTCATTCGGCCAGTCTTAATCTTTAATTTCAAAGCTCTTTAATCCAAAAAAATATTTAATATAAAAAAAGTGTAAGGATCATTTCTGTACGAAATTGCAGAATCTACAATTCTGTCTAAGTATTATTATGATAAAACTTTCCGTTTGGCTGGAAAATCCAAAAACACATATTCTTGAAATTTGACCTTGTATAAATTTATAATATAGGGGATTTTTAACATTTCATTTATAATGGTCTTCTTAATGTTAATACCGAATTTCATCTTTATGCGAATTTTGCAAGTCTACCCGTATTTTTTGACCCAACTTGACCGGAATATGCATGAGTGATAGTTACGCAATCTTTATGACTTTGATACATGAATATGTACAAGTATTACTCTTAAAATAGATTTATTTACCTATAAACATTCTTGACAGCACTTAGGCTTTTACTTAATACAAATAAACGTGATTTCATACATTGTTGTAAAGATACAAAGGGCGCGTGTTGTAAATCTGTCGTCGAGACAACGTTGTAAGCTGCTGTACATACAGGTTATGAGTTCGTTGTATATATATATATATATACGTATGCATCTGAATGCAGGTACAATATATTGGATTTAAGAGTGTTTTGTGAGAACCTACGTCACTACGTCACACCAGGTGGTGAATTTGTCAGCAGTATGAGTAGGCTGGGGCATAGAGCGGCAAATTAGGGTCTAATTTTTACGAAAGATATCCAAGTGGTTTTTTTTATCAAAACCGAGCAAGTGAATTTTCAAACAAACACAAAAAAATTATTGAACAATATGCGATTTCGAAACTATTTGTTACATTTCTCGAGAGCAATATATGTTGATACAGTCTTGACATATTTTGATAAGCACAAGGCATTCAACAATGTATAAGCATGACTAAAGCTGAATGAATAAAGAATAATATCGACCAAGAAAGTACAGAATGGAATCCAAGGGATAGAAAGAGAGGTTAGGTCGTAAGGCCAAAGATGGGAGGACGATATAAAATAATAGGAACGTAGTGGACTTGGGAAGCCCAAGATAGGAGAAGATAGGCATCATTTGAGGAGGCCTATGTTGCGGACAAGCTGCCAAATAGGCCACTGTTATACGAGATTAAACACCAGCAAAATATTTTTATTCACTTCTAAAAACTAATTAAGGCAGAATTTAGTCTTATTTTGTGTGTTAGGATATAAAACTTTAAAAAAAGTCTCTATAGTAAGATTAATTACGTCATTTATATAAATTCATAGTCTTTAAGATCTCTGAGTGCGGCGGCACGAAGCGTGTGCTTTTACAAACAAAACACATTAATGACCCAATTACTAAGAATTCGTAAATGATCATAAGCACAGCAGCTCATTATAGTCGGTTTACTTCAAACCGCACTGAAACAACGGTGTTTTTCATTAGTCTTACTTATCTTGGTATGAATCATAGTCCTAACTTTGTTTATAATAAGTATACCTTTAAAGTGCATTAACCTGTATTACTGACCCTATGTAACTATTGAAAGTCGATTTAAAATCGACTAATAGGTGATGTGTAGTCGTCTCAGCTTTAATTCGATTCCTAGCACTAAGTGATTAGTTAATTTCTGAAATAATTTAAATAAATCAATAGATAAAATTACTAGTAATAAATCAAATACTAAAATACGTAAGTCTGAGATGTATCTAAATTTATTTTTTATCTGAGAGCGCATATGTAGAAAAACACCACTGAAACCAAAGAGTACATTGAGAAACTTGTCCTCTTTATAATTCGAAACATACTAGTTTTTAGAACAATTCACCCAAAAATGGATACCTTTAATAATTTTCTTTTTAATTTTATATTTAAACGCAGTATCAGAACTAAATCAATAAATTTTCACAGACGATATTAATGACATCTAGCGAAAAGTTAATTAAACTACCAAACAAGAGAATACATTAAAGTATTGGAATTATCATCGTTTTCTATGATATACGAGTATACTTAAAGATCTTGAAATTGTGTCTTTTTTGTTTCACCTTCTCCGAATCATCGGTGGTCGGCCGAATAAAAAAAATCCCCATACTCCTCTACTCTAGCATACGTTCTCCTGTCACACCGCAAGCCATCATAATTTACTCATTCTTTGCACAATCCATCCATCTCTACTTTCATACATTATAATTTAGTAGCTTTTAGTACAATTTTCATTCATATCAGTCGTCGAGTTACCATAGTAGTGGTTATAATACACTATTTGCTTTCCCAACACAGGAAGTCACGGCGATATAGTGATGTGAAGATGCATCGTAAATTTACTTGCGCGTGCGCTGCACATACTATACAACACTAAAAGATACTTCGTCAGTTTATGTGGCCACGTGCTACAGTTATATGTTGTTTCGTAACCAAAGTATCTGATCATCACGTCACAATACAAATCCCGAACTCTCTCAAAATTGAATAAAACTACATTTTAACGGTTTTAGGCGCGGTAATTTATTTGATTTTGATTATACCGACGTTTCGACCGCTTTTCAGTTGCCGTGGTCACGGACGACAAAGAAAGTTAAAATCGTTAAAACGTAGTTTTATTATGTATACAAGTCGCGAAAACTTAAGAAAATCTGTCATAATTTTTAATGTAATAATTTTTAATAAACTATACGTATTGTTAATACCGCATATTTGTACAAACGCTTGTACTTTAAAACAATGCTCTTTTTCTATATATATTATAATGAACATGTCTTTTCTATTTTTTTATTAATTATGGCCCTTCAGGCCAGGCGTGCCATAGTCAGAGACATTAGTATATTAAACATGTTGGGATGTTTATTAAATTTTAAAAGTGAGAAAAACTAGGATTCTTCTTCCGACCACGCAGATTCCACAAATACAACTTTTATAATTCTTGTCTGTTTGTTCGAGTGGGAATAAAAAATCAGTCGAATTCTTTATTAATTTCACACGAAACATGGATGGATGGATGGCAAAATTCAGGACTCGGAGCTCCAGATATTTTTGGTTGACTAAAACTCAACGTATCAACTGTAAAAAACGTCAACAGTCAAGGTATTAAATTTGGCAATTTATATTTTTTTTATTGCAGCCGTTCAGCAGACAGGCAGGCAGCCCATTTGATGGAAAGCTGTTACCATCGTCTATGGACATTTGCAACACCAAAGGTGCTACAAATGCGCTGCTGTTCTCTTAATGGAGACTGGAACCTGGTCACTAATGCCAGAATACAACTCAAGGCAAAATAGTGCAAATAAGCAGCAGCTTGATGTATACTCATGTCTAGCAATAAATCATCACCCAACGAAACAAATTAACAAAGCCTGCTATTGGTCACGTAAGCAGCCACAGACAGACGGACGCCCGCCATGGAGTCACGACGGCCATAATAGACCTACATAAGGTGCGAAGTAAGCACTCACCATATACGCATTCTATTACGAAGTTAGGCGGGAGTCAAGGTGGGATTGCGAGCGATTGGCGATAAGAGAGGAAAACGATACGTCTTCAAGAGAGTTTAGCGGAGACCGGACAATGATGTGGAGAACAAATGTTTGGCCATGCCGCCTCTGCCAGATCCCGGTTCAGGCCCAAGAAATTCTGGCTTATCGTTGTGAAGGATAGAATGATAGAATATGCGTACTAATCGTCTCAAAGTGGGGGATGGCAAAGAGTGCGTGAAGCGAAGAAGAAAAAGTAAGAAAGCAGACCCTGGATGTTGGAGAGACTCAAATGCTGGATTGAACGCTCAGATGATGGTGATAATAATATGGCAACGGAAGTTATGTAAGAATGGAAGTTTAACGAATATTAACTTTAAACAAAACAACAACGCTAGTAATGATAATCGCTATATAAAAAAGGCAATTATTAAAAAAAAAAATCTTACATTTCTAATATTGACTAGAGGGCGGCACCGGTCATTCTTCACTGGCTTTTTAATATAGACACATCGACACAAATTACTAATAGCGGTTTATTCTGTAAAACATATTTTTAGACAAATAAATTCCCACAGAAAATTCGTACGTAAAATAACAAAGAATTGATACACACTAGTGACATCTACGGAATTCAGTAGAGCAAACTATGTTTCTATGTTAAAGCAAAATAGTAACTCAATGTTACATACAATGTGGTGCAGTATAATAATAAGTAGTACATAATATGCAATTTAAGATAGTTAGTTTATATAACTTGCTTCCAAACTATGACTAGCCTATATTTTGGGATTCAAACTTGGCTAAGACATTGTCTCACAGTAATGTTCAATACATTGCGGTCGAGTGAGTAACACAGGAAATATTTTTTAAATATTATCTATTAAGGCAACACATTAAAGTTTTATAGATTACAAGCTTCTGTCCGCGACTTTGACGGCGTGGAACAGTAAAAAAAAACCCCGACTTTGAAACCTTCTACACTGGTGCTCCGCTCTATTGGTCTTAGCGTGATGATGTATAGCCTATAACCTTCCTCAATAAATGACCTATCTAACACTGAAAGAATTTTTCAAATCAGATCAGAAGCTCCTGAGAGTAGCGTGTTCAAGAAATCAAACAAACTCATCAGCTTTATATATTAGTATAAGATTAATGTTTTGTGCAGAGACAAAATGCGTATAAAACAACACAATGAATTTATCCGTGGTATGTTTATAAATATAGAATTTCAAATGACTCTAGAACACCAACTGACAAAAGTCGGGGATAGTCACTGTTTTCACGTCGTAAAGGTACAAGAGAATGCACTTAATTGTGCGATTAGCGTCGCTCGTAATCTAACCAACGCCTTACCATCCACAGGGACTTGTCAAGTAAACAATTACAACAGTGAATACTAAGCAGAGGCCTTAACAACTATGCAAATATTTAATTTGCATATTGACATGCGATTCCATTAGGCGCGCTTCCTTACCGTACTGGCTGTTATAATGATTGTTTGCTATTTCTAATTGCGAAAATACTCATTACTATTTCAACGGGGATTGGTTACCAGTAATTAGTTTTTGAATTGACTTCATAACATTTTTATCATCTAAGGGCCGCTTGCATCACTTAAATTTATTTAAGAAACACAAAACGCATTTAACACCCTTAAATACAATATGCGTCTTGCACAATGCAAAATTTGCCGTTAAATATGTTTAAAGAACTGTCAATACGTTTTGTGTAAAACGTATTTAGGCAGTTTAATATGATTAACTAATTTTATTTAAAGGCGATCGTTATGCAAGCGGCGGTTAGTCATTTGTTTTTTACACACATAACTTCACGCCAGATCCCTTGCGAGGTAGACAGGAACTACAGAGCGCCATTTAGGCTTATTCTTACACATCTCACTTGCTTCTTTGACCTGCATAGCTCTTATCATGCACGCTCGTCTGTTCTTAAGGCTCCTGACATCACCTTCTGCTAGTACACGATCAATTTGATCATGGAAGGTGTGTCGTGGCCTTCCACGACTTCTACATACATCCACTTTTGCATTGTATATGAGTTTAGTCATTCTTTCATCATTCATTCTTTCCACATGCCCGAACCACCTTACCTTTCCTTACCTTTAACCAGACACTCTCTTTCAGACTTCTTTAGTTATTATTTATTGGACTTTGGCGACTGATATAGTCAAGTGGTGCATGGTTCGGGGTGTTGTCGGGGTGAGAATTTAAATAACGGATTTATAATATAAACCACTGTTTTTTTATTGCATGAGTTCAGCTGACAGGCAGACAACCCAATCGATGAAAAGCGGTTACAATTGCCTATGGACATTTGCAACAGCAAATGTGCTACAAATGCGCTGCTGCTCTCTTAAGGAAGACTGGAACCTTAATAATTGCGGGAATAATTGCGGGAACACAACTAGAGGTTGCTATGGCGGTATACTCTAGACCAGGGATGGTAACCAACCAGTCGGGCAATTATCCTACCACCTGGCTGTGGGTTGTTTAGTCGCCTCTTACAACAGGCCGCCTGGCCGCAGGAAATTGTATTCTCTCTCCGTTCATGCACGGATAAAAACTGTGTTGTAACAGCATTATTTGCGAATAGTAAGAGCTTTGCGGGTGTAGCACGTGTACAGTATACGATAAATGCGATAGTTCAGAGCTGAAAAACTGTGTCCTTGAAAGACTATGATTTTTAATTGGAATCTCGTCGCAACAGTAGTAAAATCTTGAGCAAATACTCTCTCCATACATTTTTAAGATATCAAAATAAATAATTATGCATACACGCGCGCAGACAGTTAACAAGGAGACACATTGATTTCAGTCACCATTCTTAAAAGAAGAAACACCAGTGGTACTATGTACTGGTCACAGAATTTAAGGTGAAACAGTTAGGCTTGATCTAAGCCTGTTTCGTGCGATGTATTTTAATATATATGGGTATATACTAGAGTCCTTTGGAAAACAAAGGACCACTTGGGGTAATTAACGTTCCAATGTGGACTTCAGTCAATTCAATTGAATTAATTGGTTGGCGTAGCCTGTATTATCATTATATTAATACGCGAAGAAAAAACTTTGTACTCGAAAATTGCGCAAACGGAGGAGTATAAAATTTCGCACATTTATAGTTTATATCGAGAAGTAGTGCAGAATGCTAATATTTTTTTTAATGATGTATAAAAAATACATTATATCTATAAAAAAAACATTACAGGCACTACCATGTATTTGACACACACACGCATATATACTCTTTTGTTTATTGTTAAAGTCAAATTAACAGTGTAGCCTTGGCGAAATCTGTGATTATACGAGTCTTTGACAACAGAAACTTAATAATATTCAAACTAATAATTAAAAATAGCTATGGTCGAATATCGACCACTGGGCGACCACTAGTACGTATAATTTTGCTATATAGTAGTTATGAGCAAATGTGCAACTTAACCTCTTGTAAGGTTAATTCGCCGAATACGCTTGTTGATGATTAATTAACACAACATAATAATACAAAACAAACAAATACGTGGAAGGGAATGTTAGCAAAATAAAACGTATACAAAATCCGTAATCGCTTGTTTGAATCTTGCACATGTGCAACGCAAATGAGTTCTTTAGGTATATTTTGTGTATGACAAGAATATATTGTTAATGATTATTGTCTGGTTCTCAAGGTCTTCTAACAATTAGGTCGAGTAATACAGTTTTGCTCTTAATATATTTGTATATCTAATTAATCTATACCAATGACTCATTGACTCTTCAGGTGATCAGAGGGCTTGTGCTTACCTCGGATAACGGATCAGTATGGCGATCAAGCGAGGAAACGCAGCCAGCCTTCTTGGCACCTTACCCATAGATCGGTGATCTAGGCTCAGTATTCTACTTATGGTCTTAAAGGACTATGGACAACAGACGTAATGTATGTTAAATTTATTTATATTAATCTTCCAACACGCATTATATAAAATGAGATAATGCTCTCATAAACTCTGATTTATTACAAAAACGCACAAGAGTATTGACAACATTCATTACAAATCAATGAACAAACTCATCTATGCGGCCTCTGACTAAATATAGAGCCGATCATCAATAGTGTCGATAGTTTTACTTTATCGATATAACACGAGAAATTTAAGAGGTTAACGAAAAAGAGTGTGAAAAACGTACGGGAAGGTAATCCTTCCTTATAGAAAGAGGGAATCACGTTTCTCAGTAATCACAAAAATGTCGGAGAGTTACTTGTTAAGGCTCTGGGTGCTGCAAAAGGTCGAAAGTGAGATGTTAACGGAACAACTTTTCGTTGGTATTTATTAAGCAATAATTTACACAAAGAACAAGAATGGATAAGGTGAGAAATGAGTACATAAGGGGATCTTTGAAAGTTGCGCCCGTGACTGAAAAATTGAGAAGATTAAGTTGGTATGCTTATATAATGAGGAGGGATGAAAGTCATGTGACAAAAAGAATGTTAAACTACAAGCCAGACGGATACAAATGTAGAGGTAGACCAAAAAGATGGATGGATTGTGCGAAGGATGACATGATGATATGTGGTGTGACAGAAGATGTATGTCAGACTGACTGTGGAAGGAAAAGACATGTTATGCCGACCCCAATTATTTGGAATATGGTGAAAGAAAAGAGAGTATTTACAGAAAACATCTCTAACTCAGAATGGTATAATAATAAAAAAACACAGTATGTGTAGCCAGACAATACGCATTCAATATACTGGGGCCCTGATTGTGTTATAATTTTATTCGCATGAAATGTTATAGTTACTCCGTTCCTGCACGGATAAATGTCTGCATAGATTTCTGCTGTGTATTCAGCAATCGTTGTAATTCATAATCTCTTTTAATTTTTAATTTCAATGTAACTTCAATTACTCTCTTTATTTTAATTTGGCCTGTATATGAGATCCATTATTGACTTATGTGCTTCTGTAAAACGTATCGACTCTTTAATGTATTGTCTATAGCTGTGTGATAGATAGATAGATAGATAATACTTTATTGCTCACCAAAACAAACAAATACAAAACAAAATGCATAATTACAATACTTCTCAAAACTGGTGATCTTTGTTAAATAGATACATTTTAACTTCTTTGACGCAAGGTTTAGTCAATGTTTCATTTTTATCGACAATTCCGCCCCGCAATCGATATTGCAGCCTATATTAACCTATCAATTTGAATTGTAAATTGGATAGAAATTTTAAGACGCTTCATTGCATCTATTGCGAATAACATAAACAAAAACTTGTATAGTGACGTGCACACGATATTGTTAAAATTCTGATTTCGTATCAATTCCTTGTGCAAATTAATCGCATATTTTTAGAATAGGGCTTTGTCCGCGATTCGTGTGTATTAACTTCGATTTTGGACTTCTATGGGAATATTGAATGGATTTACAGTATCGTGTGTAAATTTTCTACCTTCTCTCGTTTCTAATGTTGAAAGTGTTAATTGGCACCTACAAATACATCCTAAAACGCAACCTTTAGAATTTTTGCCTGCCTTCAGAGCATCACTTCAAGTCGGATTTGTCAATCTTTCCCGGGATGCATATCTACCACTCTCCCAAACGCCCATTTACGGAGAGATACATTCTCTTCCTACACTAAGTTAAAAAGTTATAATAATGAAAATTACAATAAATATATGAGGCCCAAATTGCCGTCGGTCGAGAACGTTCCGAAAACGCATTTCCTCGTTGTATGGCAATGCATACGCTCCCCTGAATACAGGCCAGCCCTTTGTATATAATTTCTATATTCAAAGAAATTATTACTACAGCCGTGCAATCCACGCACCTCAATCAATGTCAAACGTTTTATAAGGCGTGTAAGTAAGGCCTGTCAAATTCGAAAAAGCAAAACAATATGCAAATTTTACGTATTAACAGTCAACGATTGTGTGGACTTCCTGTCCCTGGGCCCACATGAGCAACCGATCGGAACTGATCGCGCAACGCACGATCAGCCTTCGCGTCGTGGGCTTAGCCACTTATTGCCATGATTGGTAATGTTGCCAAACTGCAAGGTATTTAATATCTATTAATCCAGATATTTGGAAACATGAGTTTAGTAACTACAATCTATTTCAAAAAAGACGGCATGGCAGAAATTACGTAAATAGAAGAATAAAAATCGTGATCCTATTAACAGGATTAAACATACAATTATCATTTACAATCTATACATATAATAAAATTGTAGAGGTCAAATTTCTGTACAATTAAAAAAATGCTAAAAACCAAGTCAGGGGGATGTGAGAAGTGAAATATCTAATTTCGATTTTTTTCCATTTTTTTGTTTCTCTGTTTGTCTGTCTGTTTGTACCGGCTAATCTCCGAAACGACTGGACCGATTTACATGAAATTTTGTATGGTGATAGCTTATATACCTGGTCAACACATAGGATACTTTTCATCCCGAAAAATTAAAGAGTTCCCGTGGGATAATTAAAAACCTTTAATTTCTTAAACAGCTTATAACAGACTGAATGTAATTTCTCTGCAACGTAACATAATAGAAGCATAGACTTTGACAGGGTGTGGTGTCGATGAGAGAGTTTTATCTTATATTATTAATATATAAAGCTGATAAGTTTGTTTCTATGTTTGTTTGCATGAACGCGCTAATCTCAGAAACTACTGGTCTGATTTGAATTTTTTTTCTGTATTAGATAGCCAATTTATCGAGGAAGGTTATAGGCTATATACCATCACGCTAAGAGCAATAGGAGCGGAGCACCGATGAATGAATATGTGTTTAAGTGGGTTCCCGGATGGTTTAGATTCTCAATTAGAACCGGTAGGTGGCGCTGAGATCGGGTTCTAGAATCCTCCTAATCACCTGGATCGATTATGGTGATTTTGTTTTTGTGTCATGAAATAAAGTCTTGGGAATTCAGAAAACAAGTTCGCCGGGTCAGCTAGTCATTACATAAACAAAATTGAAAGTTAAATTTACCTATACTAATAATATCTATACACTGCTTAATTTAGTAAAAAAATACAAATAGTAAATGGGTCCAAATCACCGTCGGGGAACGTTTCCAAAACGCTGGCCGCATTGTTTGGGAACGCTTATGCGTTGCCCAAAATACAGGCCAGCGTTTTTGGTAGCACGTCACATCTATCGACCGTTTTGATAGGTGTCGATAAAGGCGATGGGCTTCTGGAACATATGGCCTCAGAGTTTCGACACCAAAAGCCACAAATAAAGAAAAAACTTCAACATTTTATCACAATAATTTTTATAGCCATGGAACGTCTCCGGACAATCAACAAACGACATAACTTCACACATACAGCTCTATATAGTTGAACATTTTCCTCGAATTCTGTTGAAATCAATACAAACATATTACATTTTTTATATGCCAGCAATGAATCGATGGCACGGTCCAGCGGACGAGGCCAGATGGCTTCTGCGACCCAAATCACAAATAGGAGATAAGTGGCCATCCGATATTTATTGACCGCAGTGCGTTTTATTGGACTATTCGTTCCTATATCATAATGGGAAAGGGTTTTGATAGCTGTGGGACATTGGTGGCAAGAGGCGGACTATGCTGATAGTGTTGAAGCTTGCTGTGAATTATAACACAAAGGATTTTATGAGAATGCCCCAAATAGGACATCTAATGAAATATATAAAATATGAGGTACGTGATCTAGGAGTATCTGAATCTGTCTGGGCGGTCCTGTTTATCGAGGCTGACCTGTTAATTGAGTATTTGAAGGTTTTAGTGACATCAACAGAGTCACATAAATGTAGTACCAACATTGTTATTGTAATAGGGCAGGACGAGATACAGCCGAGTGTTCTTTATACAAAGTTTGTCCTTTCCGAGACGGATATGGCTGGGTTATTTTTATCATGACTTTCAGCGATGACCTTCAAAAGAATACGTTCGCTAAAATCATAACTATACAACTAATATATAGTTTAATAAGTCACAAATGTTATTTTAATAATGTTAACTCGTCTAGACGCATAGTTAATTAATGGTAATTGATGACATTTAAAATGTTAGAATTATTAAAAAGTATTTATTTTGACTACTTGTATAATGTAATAAGCACGGCTCATAAACATTCCACAGCGCTCGAGCCTCCCATTTGTAGAGGAACGGACGGTATACAAAGTTGCCCAAAGCGGATTGGTGAGTTTGACACATCAGTCATCTCGATGTGCATGTTTCATCATGATGCTTTCCTTCACCGATAAATTAAATGATGTAGGTATATACCCAAAAAAGTCTTGCGATGGTACCTAATAAGTGCAGTTCACCATGTGACAGACAACAGATGCCTAACGCTGGTTTTCGACTGCACTCTAGGTCTGATGAATAATAATATAATAAATTATATACATAGATATACATATAATTACTATTCACATAATAATAATTATTACTGAACAAATTAGAAACAAATATTGTATCCCCACTGATACTCATGAAAACTAATGTTAATAAATGTTTTAGTTTTAATATGATATAATATGATATAATGTATGAAATGCGTTATACATATTTATAAATAGAATAGCTATGGAGGTAGAAGACAAAATTATAATAAATTAGCCGCGCTCCGCGGTCTCACTCGCGTGGTGATAAGTTATATTTTGGATAACTCACACTATACCATTATAAACTATAGCCTATGTGTTATTCTGATGTGTAAGCTAAATATTATTGTAAATTTAATCAAAATCCATTAAGTAGTTTTTGCGTGAAAGAGTAACAAACATACATACATTCTTACAAACTTTCGCGTTTATAATATTAGTAATAAATAAGAAAGATTGACCATGATGTTTTCTAGCTTCCAGTCAGCAAATTGTCTAAGTGGTTTTCCCGACAAGATTAGGACACACTTCAAGTACCCGTACCGTAAAAGTAAACTCATGAACTAATTAATTCGTACCTAGGGTTACACGACAGTGTCGTCTATGTATTACTTGTAATATTTCATTTACGAGTAAATTCGCGTTTACATTATTTGTCATCAATCTTTACAACCCATGAATTTCTTGAAGCTATATACTGTGTGCCCGATTAGCAACTTAAGCCAGTAAGTAAATGCATTTAATCCGGGAAGGTTTAATTTTTCCAGTAGTATATTTTAAGTCGAATGCATAACATGGATAATCGTAACATAAAAGTATTTTTTCACTTTAATAGTTTCCATTAAACAAAACTGGTCCGACTAAGTCACTTGATTTTTTTCTTACTTTTAAATTCATTGCACAAACTGTGTGTGTACAATGAATTTAATGTATGTATGTGTTTAATATATTGTCACGACCTAAACGCCGACAAAAACAAATTCACACCTGCATACTTGTAAAAACACATTTTATTACTTTTCGGCATTTAGACTTCTTTTGTTTACTTATTTATTGGCATACGTTTACTAATTATTCTAGAGAACAGTCCATTGTTGTATTGTAATCTTTTATGGCAGCCATTACCCAGGTGTGTCGGATTAAAGTCGACTTAGATACGGGGACTGTACAGTTTACAGCAATGCTCCGATTGAGAGACCAGTCAGTCGAGCGATAACGTGTGTACTACAATCGGTAATCTAATAAGTGGCGGACTTTGGTGTGTTATTGAATTACGGCCTTCTGCATTAAGTTTGGACTTGTTGTGTTCGGTTATACGGTACCTGTGTTATACGTGTTTGTATAGTTCTAATAAACTGTATAATAATTCTAACGGCAACTCGAGTCTCGCGACTCATAACAATATAAAGCCGAAGAGTTTGTTTGCTTAAACACGCTAATCTCAGGAACTACTGGTCTGATTAAAAAAATATTTTAGTGTTAGATAGCCCATTTATCGAGGAAGGATAGGCTATACATCATCACGCTCAGACCAATAAGAGAAGAAGGCAGATAGATTCAACGCTACCAATGACACTTAGCAAAATATAAATGTTGAAATATTAATCAGAATTAATGTGTATTTTACACTTTTGACCTCTATAACCGTAATTTTAACACAAGATAACACAACAGGGTTATTTGTTATCATTTGCAAAAGCGTATTTACCAAATACAAGTAATTTTATAAATAACTTGTCTTGTATTGGGCAAAAACGCTCCATGCTACTTTTCAGGGCACCTTAGTAATTTTAGTGAAATTTGAATAAATTTAGTGAAATAAATAAAATAATCCATAGGCCGCTACATAATGCAGCAGTAAAATTGCAAAAATCTAAACATTATCGGTACATGTAAATAACTGAAGGATACATTTTAGATAGAAATTAACGACCTTTTTTTACAAAAAAAATGTTTTATATAATTAAACAAAAAGAGATAGAGAAAAATGGTATGCAGCGCCATCTATTAGCATTTAATATTTAATTACTTTCAGAATATTTTTTATGATTTTTGGTACTATTCTTTTTCATGATATCAGTTATTTTTATCATGGGAGTTCGTTCGCGAGGTATAGGACAATGAAATCGCGAGCAAAGCCAGGCACGGTCCTAGAGAGATAACTAAGAGAAGCCCCACTGACCGAG
This sequence comes from Dendrolimus punctatus, assembly GCA_012273795.1. Classification (NCBI taxonomy): domain Eukaryota; kingdom Metazoa; phylum Arthropoda; class Insecta; order Lepidoptera; family Lasiocampidae; genus Dendrolimus; species Dendrolimus punctatus. The sequence goes on from CM022548.1 coordinate 13,342,811, forward strand.
TACAACACTATATCTTACAACACAAAGGCGGGCGGCATAAACAAAGTGTTACGTGTGGCCAAATGGAGATGCGAGCCGAAGTCAGGTCATGAAGACAATAGCGCGTCATTGTTATTCGTATGAATGGCCTATGTAGGAAATGACATCATTTTGCGTCTTTATAATTATAACATATGCCGGTTGACGCGCGGGATTAATTTGTTCAACAAATACTGTTAATAGCATTTTTTACTAGTAGCGCCATCTAAGATATATTATATATCAGGAAATATTATATATATAATATTTCCTGTATAAACATTTGACAATTCGTGTAATAACGAATCGGAATAACGCACCTCCAAAAGGAGGAGGTCCGTAATTCCACTGTGTTTTTTTTGTATATTTGTTACGCGGTTTCTCCGTTAATTGTGGACCGATTTTCATTTTTTTTTTCGAAAGAGTTATATTACTGAGATGGTCCTATAGTCACTAAGGCAAGATCTGATGGTGAAGAGCTTCTAAACTCTTCGGAAGGCAATCTCGTATACTTTTACAGAGAAATCGCGTAACAAACATACAAAAAATACATGCACTCGAATTGAGTATCCCCTCCTCATGGAAGTCGGTTAATAACACGAACATCTGACCAATTTAGCTTAGCCGTCAGTTGTCAGCAGTTGGCTCCAAGCTCCATACAAAGTAGGTGTCAAATTCTACCGATGGCAAGACAACTAACTGAATGAATAATAAAATATAAGAACCTGTCATTAAACCTGTTCCACACTAGGCAATAATTAAAATATAATGATACGCGACAAATCAAATTAGGGATCGTTAGAAAGTTAATTAAACCAGTTTAATTATATTGTTGATAGATAAATGTTATCGCGGTTACTTCATAGAATATAGTCATGAACTCACGAGGTCATCATATATATTGATATTACAAAAAGGTAAAGTTTTTTGTTTCCTACAAACAAACAAACAAACTCACCAACTCTTTTTTCAGCATGAGCAGTGAGCACGTGCGCGGCGACAACGCCAGGGCTTCAAATTTCAGTAACAACTTTTATTCTAGACTAGCTGATGGAAAATCGTTATATCTTTGTAAATTATAGCCTATATGTTATTCTGGTGTGTAAGCTATATTATTGTAGTTACATAAAAACCATTCGCTAGTTTTTGCGTGAAAAATAACAAACATACGTCCATACATTCTTACAAACTTTCGCATTTATAATATTAGTAGGAGGTAGGATAGTAGGATTCTTATATGTTCGTATTAATGTTCAAATTTTATGAAATAAAAGGTCACCTAAAGGGGGTATGACGCTTCTCACTTACGTGACAGTTTCTACCAGTTAACTGTAATCCGCGAAAAAGAACGTCATTTCAATAAAAGCACTTGTTCATAACAAGATCAATGAGTTCAGTTCGCAGCTATGACACATAGCTGTTACATTCTTATCGAGACTAGATGAGAGCCATAACAAATAGGCATTTTATTAATAAGAAAACCATAGTTTTAATGCGGTCGATTACTCATTAACAATAAACTACAACCAGTAACTGACGCATTTGTGTTTACATAATTTTAAAAATTATCTATCATGCTTATTGTTTTATTGCCAAACAATAACTCTGACGTGAGTAAAATGTTGATTATATTATAAACTACGACCCGCCCGCTTCGCACGGGTGCAATGCTGATACAAAATAAATACACTACAGAAAACTATGAACGTTGTATATAAAACATAGCGCCGCTCCGACTTTGCACGGGCATCACTACATAGAAACTCTAAAATTAGCAATGTTGCTTAGTATATGATGCATGTATTATACATATAAACCTTCCTCTTGAATCACTCTATCTATGAAAAAACCACATCAAAATCGTTGGTAGTTTTAAAGATTTAAGCGCACATAGGGATATAGGGACAGAAAAGGCGACTTTGTTTTATACTATGTAGTGAGTAGTGATTGTAGTTTAAAAAAATATAATGGTTAAAGGTAAAAATGTAAACGCCTGATTACAATAATAATACATTGTACAACCCTCAGGGGCGCTTTGTGGTGAAGCTTTAGGTGAGTACCAACACCGTGCTTGACTGAGCCAGTCAGCACCGAGTGGAGATCGCTAGAGTTAAATTGCATAACGTCAGAAGTAGCCACCGTGAACATAAAGCCCAAATCTCGACACCCCTGGGCAATCACACCCATGTTGCCCCTGTCTTCTATGGCACATTTAGGGGCCCATGCAGAGAGTGACGAGTCACCGTCTGCCCATTTTTTATGTTCTCTAAACATAGCAACGGGAAAACGTCGTAATCCCTATATTCCCAGACCACTAGCAGTTCACCCCAATAACCCGGTACTTTTTGTTCTCATTTCCCACAATAGTCCTACACTGGCCGGGGCATCTCCTTGAGTGCATTATTATATGGTGTAAATAGGAATAACAGCCGGTCAGCCACTTTTAGATTAAATTTGTTAATGGGCATCTAGGTGTTGGCCTTCCCATGGCTCCACGCAAGCCCTTTTAAAAGTCTGGGTCATTTTTTTGGCTCGTGTTCTTTAATGACATTGAGATATACATTGTACATAGAATGTTCTGAGCGAGATAAAATATAATCTGTGAAAAAGTTATTTGTCAATGTGACGTAAAGAATATGGCGTTCGGTTCTCGGTAAACAACAATTGGACATGAATTACTTACCTGGAATTCAGGGTGTGAGGTACTTAAGATATGGCGAAGCGATTGTAGTCGAGCGTTGAATAAATCTATAGTTGCCAGTGGCAGGAAAAATGGATGAGGGAATAAAACTGTTATTTATTTTTAATTTCTTTGGTGAAATATAAGATATTACTAATATTTTTAAAGGTAAAACTTTCTGTTTAAATTCATTAGGTTTCTGAGAAATAAACAAACAAAAACAAGGTTTTATTTAAAATGTAGATATTGCATTGCGTATTTAAAGAATAACGAACGGTCTTATTCATATTGAGTTAGAGTAAGTTTGTAGCATTCTTTAAGAATGATAATGAATGTTACAAACTTACTCGCTCATGATACCATAACAACTCATAACAAATAACAAGCTTGTAGTTTGTATATACGTTTTGAAGATATATGCCATCTTTGCATTATTATCAAAAATCAAAATCATTTATAGAGTAAAAACATAATTCACAAATTTCTGAAACTCATTGGTCCCCAAATTAGGTCGACCTGTATCTTGCGGACCTCCTTCCTTATGGTACTATGTAGGAAGCCTTATAAACATGGGTTTTATTTAAACATTTAAATCAATACCTACAGGTATATTAATATTTATTATTATTATTTAAGATTATAGCCTTTTCGCATGAACTGCTTCTATATGAAAAAATCTATATAATGCAGTAACAAGATTGCTAAGAGTGGTTATGATATAATCTTTGACCCGGAATAATTCACTTCACAAAATAAATGGATAAATAGCCAAATTGTATGTCGACGCAATAAAAAAAGAATATCTGTATAATTAGCTGTCAAAGTCAAATTAAAAAATAATAATAAACGTATAAAGTTCACTTTTTGAGAACAATAAAGATGGCGTGAGAAATTTTAAGGTTTATTGTTATTTATATGAACTTTTTATTGTATAACAGTTATATTAGTAATAAGTTGCATAATTATTACGTGTTCCGATTAATTCGGGTCAATTAGATAAAACTGGACCGACGATATTGATGGAATGTGACAGAGTTGAAACTTGAAACATTTCGTCACATCGACTGGTGAATTACATGACAGAATTATAACCATGTTATATAATACTAGAGTTTTAGAACCCTAATAAGCCACTCTGTTTTACTTACATAAAAACTTAATTAGTTTTTTATATATCGTAAGTGAAGCCGCGGACATAAACTAGAATATATCGCGTTTTATCTTCAACAATGTGTTATTTTGAAAATTGAAATTTTAGAAGATAGTTTTAATTAATTTTAGAAGTAGACAAAAACCTTTTAAAATAACTCTATTTTTTCAAAATAACTTGTATTATTATGTAACTGATGGTGGAAACTGCTTAAATTTTTTAGCGGATATGCAGACAGAAAGACAGACGCGGAAAGAGACTTTGTTAATATATTTTTATATCTTCGCGTCTAGACGATGTTTTAAAATTAAATATGACTGATAATGTTATTATAATCGTCTTATTCAAACTTACTTCAAATAAATAATTGAAAACAACTTTGCAGATTAGTATAGGAGACTTTTGGACCAAAGAAATGAGTTGAGAAATGGCTTAAAAAGAGTGTTATATTTTTCTATTACAAAATGGAAAATATCACCCCTTACTTTTATGTAGAAGACGAGAAATCTTAAAAATCAGATAAGTTATCGATTGCTATAATCTTATCTATATCAATGACTTTCAACAATACATATGAAAACACTTGCACCAGACGATAAATCCATTCAAAAATGACCAAATACAAAAACAAAATCAACATAACAAAAAGAAATCTGAACATCACTCCTCTTATTACAATCTTGGACCACAATGTATGAGAGCGTATTCATCTCCATTGGACTTTTTTTTTAAATATTTAATAACTTGGCGTTTGACCACGATCACGTCCAATGCGGGACGATAATGCGGTCGAAGATGGAGCACGCACCTAGATAGTACCTAATCACACGAGACTTGAAGATACCCGGATTGTACTTTTCGGGAAACACGGACTCACGGACGCTGAGTGTACCATAACCTTAGGGATAACATGTAGGATTATTATGACTCACTCACTGTTTACAGTTACAGTTCTCTTATAATATTTATCACGAAAATTTGTATATGCGAAAGTAACTCTCTTTGTTATCTTTTCACCATTGGAACTCGCTTTCTATTTATCATTTATTTTGCCATGCCATTGCCAAGAAATTTATATTTACATGTAGTAAAGAAAATAAATATCAGTACGATATAGGAACTGGCTGGATTAATCGCATGGAAATAAAACTTATCCAGGGGAACCATGTGGACTACCATTAATTCTTTTAAATATTAAACTCCTTGCCCAACTTTTCGGCCTTACCATCGATAGAAATTTGACATTACATGTATGGGGCTTATGTTAAATTTTACCGGTAGTAAGAGAGATGAACGGTTGGCAAGATATAGGAACCGGCCGTAAGCCGCGGTCATAATTAATTATTAACACGTGTTGGTAAGTGGTACAGTTCTGATTTTTTTGTAAATACTTTATAACAATCAAATTGTATCTTTGACATATGCAGATTTAAACCATAAAGGTAAATCAAAGTCGCTACCGTAACTAGCAAGCAAACCTACACAAGTCACGATTGTTCACGTCATGTTACCTTAACAATTTAATTGATATTCAAGCACGCAAACTCACCTCATCCTCCTCATCATCATTGTAGAATGGATGGAGGAGCAAATTCTTCCAGAAAATCACATCAGCCGGTATCGCGTATGCATTATTATCCATCAGATTCGCGTACACAGGACTATCCCGATCGACTCCCTCGGAACTGGCACTTATAGAGCAACTCTCCACTTCGACACTGGTACCACATGAACAACCCTCGTCTGTGTAACAACCGTATTCGATTTCTTCGTAAATGTTTTCGTCTGTGATCGCGTCGCGAACCGGCTCGTAGCCATCGTCGGTCGGCTTGTCCGGCGTCATGTTTACTACTGGCTGCGTGTCGTCGCACCTGTCTCGACTGTCTCCCACCTCTTGCAGCGCGTATACGGAATACTCGCTAGCCTCCAACTCGCTGGTCGTGTCGTAAGACAAACGGGATATCGTCGCGTGGTTCTGTGACAAAACAACCCTCAATATCTCATCGGAATTGTGGAATCCTGTCGAATGTGCCCACATCGCTGCATATGTCTCTTTCGCCTCATTGTAATCTGTACTACACTCTTTATAACTCCAACAGGTGCTTTCTGAATCGCTATCAGATTCCTTTCGAACTGACTTACTTCCATATCGTAAACAGACGATGATGTTGACTTTAACTTAACACGTCGTGGAGGCACGGGAGTACCGTCGCCGTTATCAAAAATTGCATTTATATCTGTCCCTTTCGCACATCTAGAAGGTGTGCTAGTAACGAATGAGACATCCGATAAAGTCGATTCACAATCACTGCAATCCCCGTTTTGAAGGTTTTCAAATTCAACTTGCGTAGCTTTATCTGCTTTCATGTGTTGCAAGCATTCGTCAAATATGTTCAGGATGCTGAGAGAGACTTCCTTTTCTGACGGAATGAGGTTTCTTTGATACTCGTCCAGTTTGAAGATCTCTTTGCCGAGCTGTGAGAGGATCTCATCGAAAGCGCTGTCCGGGGACACGCTGGATGCTTCAGATGTTATTGATTGCGGTGAAACCGGTCTGATGGTTATAAGTGGGTCGTACTCCTCGATTGAAGCGCGGATGTACGCAAGCCAGGCGATGACGGATTTAGCGGAGCGTTCGGATCGCAATGTTGCCGCAAGCGCGTCCGGAATCCAACTTGCAACCTCAGAGTCACACATTGTGTTCTCAGCTCACCGCAACGATAACCGGTGTATGATTCAACCTTTCCGCGAAGGGACGACGTTTGACGTTCACACAGCTCTACATTTCAATAGAACACGCCTCTTAATATCTACGACATTTGCACTCGCTTATCGTTTACCTAATTAAACACGAACTGCGTGACCTTTGTTCAATTTTGTTTCGCTGTCTATAATTAAATAACATTTACGCAATAATTTTTATGTCATAAAACTATTATAGGCCAAACGCCATAGACAGGCTTGTTAAACATTTTTTAATATGTTATAACTTTGTCTATACTTTACGAGTTCAAAAATCGAATGTCGCACATGGTTTTCTTACGTTTTTTCCTTGTAATGGTTTCATATTGAAATTGTAACTGGCAGTTCGGGTAAACATTTTGTTTTATTCGATTTTTAAAACTGACAGCTGTTTTGTTTTGGAATTGTATAGTCAATATTGTATTAAAGTGCTATATTCATGGTAAACAAAGTAACTTACAAAACATTTAAAAAAATCTTCTTTGTTTTGAATAGATCGATCAAAAATTTAGGTCATCGGTGTAAACAGCCGGTGTAACACTACTATGAAACTTTCTGATAAGTATTTTTTAATAAAACACTGCATTGGCTAACATTAATAATTCACCACTTAATTATACAAAACAAAAACAACAATCGCACAGATTAATGAGTAGTCAATCATGACAAATCCACAGAACAAAGCAAATGTCAAATGGAGCTCGTCAGAAATCGAACACTAGAAATTAGTTCGCGCGTTTTCCCCGTTTTTTTTTTAATGAGCGGAAGCGTCCGCGCGCCGTCCAGCCACAACGATAGTGATGCCCGTCTCTCGGTAATTAATTCGATGCGTTCATTCTGAGTCTGTGACCGATTTACGTTTATTTCTGTGCGGGTGCGGGGAACGCACTAAAAACTAAAAGCACATGCAACTCTGGTGTTAGATAAAGTTTACATGTGTAATGTGCATAACGGCACGTGTTATTCGGGTTGGACGTAATAGTAAACAGTCGGTTCACCGCGTTTGTTTTGGTCGAGATAAGTCTTGGGTTACTTGCGCTTTGATGGGTTCGCGGAATGTGTAACATGTTTTAGAATCTATATCGTGGTTTCAAAATCGAGAATTGGCGTTGCAAATCCTAAAAATTGTGCTTAAAGCGCCTGTACAATTTAAAAGGTCCAATGGAACGTTGAGCAGAGGTTCTCAGAAGAAACTGAAAAGTTTACTTACAACAAACAAACTCACAAACTTCACCTATTTATAATATTAGTATAGATTGAAATAAGCGGGGGATGTTCTCAACCCTACCTAAGATACGAGTTATAGAGACAACTACCAAAAAAGCTAAATAGGTTTGTTAATGATAATGTTACATACCGACAAAGAAATGCGCACCTGTTTTATTACCCTTCCGCACCTGAACTTCTTTTGTTTACTCCGTGTTTAAAATTTGCAATTAGACAATAGCCTATTTTTATTGTTTTCGTTTTAGCCGCTCGCAGGAATAATTAAACAGGTGTGCAGATTACGTGCTCTTGGAAAAACTCAGTCCCCGCCGTCGATTGTTGTATTGTACAGTTTATTATAAAACAACGCTCGAACGGAGGGGTGGGGCAGTCAAACGAGGATTATGATACGAGCAAGACGTACATTCGATGAGCGCTATAGCGACGGACTCTACGCGTGATATTGATTCGTGCAGTTTGTACTAGTAGTGTCTAGTTATATTTGTACCTATGTTATACGTGTTTGTATAGTTCTAGTTTAATTCGAATCCTGCGTAACTCGCACAAGTAATATATAGTTAAAAACTTTACAATTGTAAATTCCCGTTCCTAATTAGGAACGGGAATTTAACTCACTATACCAAAGCCAAAAAAAAAATATTCACGAGTAAGCTAGCAACGAACATGTCCAACTCAGTCACCCATCGCTTTCAATTCAGTCAATTTAGAGACGGTAATCATCATTAATTGCGACAATGTACCACAATTACCACTATGGGTGACGAATCGCTTTCAACGACCGTACTGGGTGAATTTTCGGACACGTTCAATACTCTTGCTCCATATAATGTCACTGCTCCATCTGGGATAATGTTAGTGACGTGTGTATTTTAGTCAAACCTCTCGAAGCTCTGGCGCTCCTAGTTTTAACTAATATAAACTCAGTTCTGATATAATGTCTTAAAGTCCAAGTGAATGACGTTTTTCTGCCTTTGACTGTGAGAGACTAATTTTTACAGTCATTAAACACAAGAGCTATGAATTTCAAAGAAGCAAGTGAGGTGTGTAAGAATAAGCCTGTATGGCGCTCGGTTGTTCGTGCCTACCCCGCAAGGGACCTGGCGTGAAGTTATGTATTTATGTATTAAACACGTAACGAGTGCAGTACAAATCGACGTTTGACCGAGTCTGCCTTCGTCGCTTCCAGGATCAACTTAACTAGGCTAATCCCGAAACAGATTATTTCACGTTCGACGTTTGACTAAAAAGGTATTTCTAGGTTTTAACAACAATACTTTAGTCAAAATCAAGTTTGGTTTTGACGAAAGGCCTTAGTCAATCAAACCTAGGTAATAATTGGCAAGAAACTGCGCAAGACAGGGAAATGTGGCCTGTTTCATTTTGAAGGTGAAGACTCATTTTTGGTCGCTGAGGCAACGGAGTTAGTTTCATTTAATTATTAAATTAATATTATTTTATTAATGGTAACGCCACCAGCCTTTTCGGAACGTTCCCGGTAAGTGACAGTGGTTTGGGACCAATATTTTATGTATAATTTTGCTCTCTTTATACTTTATTATTTTATTTCAGATTTCTATCCTATAGTTTAGTTCTATTAAACCAAACATATTAAATATTACACTGTTTAAATTTTATTAATACTTATTTATTTATATTTTATATTTAGATTATAGATAAAAAACAAGGATTTTTTTTAATATAATATTTAAACAAACTTTCTTATGACCCATTATGATGACTTGGAGGTTCACATACCCACATAAGCAACATGGACTTAATTAAGACAGCAAAACATAAGAAACATTAAACAATTACCTGCACGGATATTGTTATCAGTACGAACGTACATATAAGTATGATATACATTTGTTGAGTTGCAGAAAGGGTATCTAATGAAAGCGAACGCAGGTCACGCACAGCGCGATGACCGCTAGCGCCACTCTATCTTACGACATACCATTAAAAGTTATAAACTATTTATTCTCAAAAAAAAATTTCGTTTACAAACCGACTTCAAAAACGAAAAAGTATATAATAACTTATTTCTAAAGCTATTATTAATTATAATATCTTATGTTTAATATGTATTATCTAAAACATCTTAGTAATTTTCAAAATAGAGTAATTTTTGTTTTACTTTGCACCGACTTCAAAATGTTTAAGATAATATATATATGAAAAATAAGATATTGTAATTAATAATAGCTTTAGAAATAAGTTATTTTATACTTTTTAGATTTTGAAATCGGTTTTTTTAAACGATTTTTTTTATTTGTTACTTTATTAGTGTCTAGCCCATGGGTACGCCTAAGAAAGGTGCCGCCCGCCTTAAAAAATATAGGTCCCAAGAAACGGGAACAAAAAGTTCGTAAAATGAATACTACTGGGCCAAACTATGTTAAATTTTTAGGGGACCAAATGGCAACTATTCCGCATCAAACTAAAGAAGAATCACGTAAATCAGATCATAAATCTTAGAGTAATCGGTGAACATATATAAAAAAAAATATTCCAACGAATTGAAAAACTCCTCCTTTTTTAATGTCGGTTAAAAATATGCACGAGTAAAAAAATAGGCCAATTTATTATTGCAGGAGTTACGGCCCACTCAATAGAAAGCGGTTACCATGGACATTTTAAACACCAAAGGTGCTACAAATGCGCCGCTGCTCTCTTAAGGGAGACTGGAACCTGGTCACCAATGCCGGACACAATTCAAGGTTGTTATGGCGACATACTTTAGACCTGGTGTGGTAGCTATCCAGTCGGGCGAATGCCCTACCACCTGGCTATGGGTTGTTTTGTCGCTTCTTACGACAGGCCCTCCGGTCACAGTAAATTGTATTCTTTCTCCGTTCCTGCACGGAGGCTAATATACGCATATCTTAATGTATAAATAAGTGCTTTTTTTATTGCAGGATTCAGCAGACAGCAGAAGCCACTTATGGAAAGCGTCACCATCGCTATACATTGCAACACCAAAGGCTACAATGCGCTGCTGCTCTTAAGGAGACTGAACTGGTCACTAATGCCGGAACAACTCAATGTTTATGCGACATACTCTAGACTAGGTGTAGCCATCCAGTTGGAAATACCTACCTGCTGTGGTTGTTTGTCGCCTCTTACGACAAGCCGCCCGGCCGCAGGAAATTGTATTCTTTCTCTATTTCTATCTGTCTATATTTCACCACCCGTTAAATAATTTTCACTAAAGGTTAAATAAATAAAAAAATCTGATTAAATTTTATATAAGTAAAATATGGCCATATGGCCGATGGAGCAGACGAGTCCTGGAGTGGAGACCGCGTCTAAATGTAGTGTTGGACGCCCTCCAGCCCGATGGACCGACGAACAGTGCAAGGTTGCCGGTAGGCGCTGGATGAGGAGTCAGAGGCAGGGATGTGTAGCGCCGACTAGGGGATGCCTACGTCCAGTAGTGGACTGCGAATGGCTAAAGACGACTATAAGTAAAATAGAGCTACTTCCCAGAGTTTGACTCTAGTATAGCCTATTATATTTTTTTTCGGCAGTGAAACACACATTTTATATTCTCCGTTTCTTTTACATTCTCTTAATCATTTCGGATTTGCACAATGTTTTTTCTTTCCTTTATACTCCTAAATCTTGGCATACTAAACTTCGTCCTAAAATTACACACACTTTTAGTGTCCAATGGAATGCTTCAGATCTTCATATTATGCTTTGTTATACTAAATTATTTAAGACCCTCGTATTTTGGATTACTTTTAGTATCTACTTCCTACAAAAGCTACCATAAAACAGTACACGTAGTATCAAATATTTTACAAACAACTATGATCCAATTTAACATTCTTATAGACGCTCAACATTCTCGCGATAGCATCGAGACAATGCGCACCACGTTCTCGTTTCTCGCGACTTGTTTGCGTTCTGCGAGGATGTGGACGGCTCTTTAAATATTAAACCCGCGTTTATTGCGGAAGCGTTTAACGATCCATCCGAAATAGTGAGAGTGTGTTAAAGATATGTTCATGAAAAGATGGCCGTCAAATCGATCGTTTGTGTTTTATTGGTTTTTATTTAAGTTGCGGTGTTCCGTGTTATGTATCGTTTAACAAGTGTTTTGGTTATAAAAAATTAAACAACAAATCTATATAATATTTAAAAAAAAAAAAAAAAAAAAAAAAAAAAAAAAAAAAAAAAAAAAAAAAAAAAAAAAAAAAAAAAAAAAAAAAAAAAAAAAAAAAAAAAAAAAAAAATATTTATAATATATATATGAATCCCTATTTCCCTTGGTAACGCCATCATGTGTGATTGGCGAGACTGATTTCGCTAATTCTTTTTTGGTTGTGTTTGTTATTGTCAGGAGAAGGTTCTTATGAAAAAAAAATTCAAGAAAATTGCGCGGAAAATTAGAAAACTTAAGAATACTTAACCACCATATAAAATTATTTGTAATCTTACCTTAGCGCTTTGGACAATATAAACTTTTTAATGTAACTTAAAATTGAAAACTTGAATTGACAGAATGCATGCTGCAAATATCGTCAAAGAGGATGAAAAAAAATTTAAAATCGTTTAAACAGATGCTTCGGTCAGAGTAATTTTATCGATAAAATACATTTAAATAATTAATTTAGCTGTAATCGGGTTCCAATATTTAGGTGAAATTATTTTTGTGTGTGTTCAAATGGGGCCCGGGATGGTATAGATTCAAATTTGAACCAGGTAGACGGCGCTGCAATCGGGTTCCAAGATTTAGGTGAAATTATTTTTGTGTGTTCAAGTAGCTCCCAGGATGATTAAGTTTATAAATGTACCGGTAGGTGGCACCGGTAAAGTCTTCCTAAACGGCGCTATTTTGATATTTTTTTGTTTTTATTAAAGTGAATTCAAGAATGGTTTAAATTAACTATTGGTCCCGGTAAATATTGCTGCAATAGGGTCCTAGATTCTATTTCTAAGAGCGGGACAACGTTTGTCGGGTACAGCTAGTAGGTACTTGATATTTTTTAAGGCGGCAGACAACGCCGTACACTATATACCTCCGACGTGATGCTGTACGCGACTTATCTTATTATGAAAATGTATTGTGTTGGTCTCTGTGTGACGCCTGCAGTATGGACTAGAATTTCTAAAACTATTCAAACATTTGCGCAACTAAAAAGTAGAAAATAATTAAAAAAGAACAAAAATCAAAACCAACTTCAAAAGTAACTTAATAACAAAAAAATATTTTCTACAACAACTTAAATAACAACAACTAAGCAAAATATAGTAATTTTTGTTTTACTTCGCACCGAACTCAAGAAGTTGTAGAAAATAGTGTTGGCATCCTAAAATATATGGCAGGTAATCTAATACGAGATGTCATGAAACTATAGTTGTAGTAATTACTCATATATTAATGTCACAATTTAGTAGATTATGAAAGTATGCAAGTAATTGTATACGATGTATAACTTTGACAGTTGTGAAAATATGTAATTGTATTTTATGAATACCTTGTTCCCTTAGAGTAAAATATGTTTAGATGTGGAAAGTGAAATAAGTGTTGAAACCATGCACTATATTTTTCTGAAGTTCGGCGTCTGATTGTGGGGTCTAAGTAACTATTAGTCATGTGCCTTTTCGGCACATACTTATATTGTAGACGAAATCATAAAGTAACGGCAATATCAAACATATAATTTGTATAAACGATCGACTGATTGTTGTCAGTAAACAAACCAACAAACAGTTGATACAAAATGGAACGCGACGAGCAACGACGCATGCTATCATCAATATTTATTGCATACAAATGCAATCAGCTTACAATACAAGCCATCTATCATCTCTACACAATATTCTTTTCCATGATAATATGTTGAATACTAACTGTTAGTAACTGCTACTACTATACATGTATGTCTCTCGAAACTGCGGGCCATAAAAATAGCCCGGACTTTTGGGGGTTTGCGTGGGGCCATGAGAAGACCAACACGTTGAGACCGCCCTGGAACCACAATATTTTGAATGTACTCGTTAAATGTGGCGTGACACTGGACCGGCCGGATTTTCTCTGCTCGTACCACCTACATCATAATACTAATGCACGCAAGGACAGCCCCGGCCAGTGTAGGACTATTCCTTCTGCGCGCGGCTTATATATCCGAGGGCTTTATAACAAATGGGCGTATACGCAAGAATGCCATTTTTTTCTTGATTACTACATCTATGCATGTTACAATTTAATAAAGGCTTATCAGTATGTAAGTGTACCTAAATAGAAGGGTATTCCAAATATCAGCCTTATACAATCAACTAGTTTTGTTTTATTCACAATTTTGTCCCTTGTGTAACTTCACTTTTGTCTGTACGCACATTTGTTATGAAGCCCTCGATATGTACACAGGGTTTGAGTCTGTGTAGTTAATAGTAATAATGTACGATGTATTTGCACTAGAAACAAAAATAAATACTGTTCAATAATTTCGTACTACCGCACATACTAATGGCGTCTTAGGCTGTACAAAAAGGAGTCAAAGTACACATTCATATCGTAAATATGTTAGGCGACGTTATGTATAATAAAAACTTTGTACGAATATTCCTCTATGGTAATATGAGTAAACGGGAATGACTAAAGGTGAAAATTAAGAACAGTTATAACCCGCATCATTTAAAATTGCCAGTTAATTCATACGGGTTGTTTATTATTACAGACACACCTTGATGATTTAATTATAGGGGTAATCGGTATGGTTACCGATTTATTTATCACCGGTTACAAATTTGAAAGTCAACGTTGTGGTAGCTCGTGGTTTAGCGCACTCGCGTCTCAAACGCAAAAGGGCCAGTCAGGTGTAGAATCTAGGTCCCCAAGACCCTAACTTTAACAAAAAAAACACAATACCGTGCAAATAAAGATCCATTCGACTGACGATGGTCAAATATCAGTCACAATCAAATCAAGATTAATCCAATATTGAGTCGAGATGTTTCACAAACTACTAAAACCGTCAAAAGTTATGATTCCAATCCGATTCGATTGCCAATTTGAGACAGACTGCCCCGGCTAGAATGCTTCACTTAGGCAGTTTTCTGGCCTAATATGTATATTGTTACAATTATCAAGTGCCTGTATACACCGAGATAACAAATGTACCAAACCCACCAATCCATCTTGGACAACGCGACGTGACGGGGATACTGCCCCCCGCCCCCCTTTTCTTTTTTAAGTATAATATCGAAAAAAGCCACGTAACTTACATATATGTATGATGTATGTTGACTATTCTATTTCAATTGACTTACCTGAAAAAAAGAAATATAAATTAATAACAAATATTTTTTAGAACCACATCCATAAAGTTTCTATTTGACTAATTTTCAAAATATAATCTGAAATCTTGTCTTTTGGGTACGTTCTGTTAGGATGGCGCTCCGTGGGTCCTTTGTAAAAAAAACGAATTTATTTGCTGTAAATGTTTAATCAAACACACGTCTGAACAATGCGATGGTTGATAATGCTCTCTTGGTATTACATACATCAAAATGGTTTTATGCAAAATACAATTGCACGCGTAAGCAATTACTTCATATAATATAATGTCATAACAGTTCCCTATCACCCGGTAGAGGTCTAGCACTGGATTTTTCTGTGTTAATTGTAAGGCGAGAGGCAACATGGGTGTGAGCGGCTAAGAGGCGTGCAGATGTGGGCTGCAAGTTCGCCGAAGCTACATCCAACGTTAGGCTATTTATGACATCACCTCTGGCAAGCACGAAGGCAGGGGCTTTGTTTTTTCGTAACTGTAAGTGTTTGAAGATCACGTGACATAAAAATGGCCCAGACCTTTGGATGGCTTGCGAGGGGCCATGGGAAGGCCAACACGTAGAGGCCCCTTTGATAAATTTAATGTAAGTGTGGCGTGACACTGACCCCCGATTATCCCTCTGTACATACACTACATAATAATGCACCCAAGTGTAGGACTATTGTGGGAAATGAGAACGAAATTACCGGGCTATTGGGATGAACTGCTAATAGAACTAGGGATTTGGGACTTAGGGGACTATGACATCTGCCCGTTATAATGTTCGGGGAACATGGAAAAAAAGGAAGACGGTGACTCGCCACTCCCTGGGCCCCTAAAAATGCCATAGAAGACAGCATCAACATGGCTGTGAGTGGCTAAGGGGTGTAGAGACGTGGGCTGCAGGTTCACCGAAGCTACTTCCGACAGTCGTAACTGTATTGTTAGGATTCATAGAATAAAGATTTTACGCAAGTAATCTCTCAATTTATATGTTTAGAAATGTGACAATGTGCAAGAGAAATTACAAACCTCATTTGGGTAGCCCCTAAATAGTGAAAATGAATGTATCATAACAATTAATCCATCATAAAAATTTACACATATCCCTAATAAAGTCAGTATAAATATCAGTTTGTACGTCCGAACGTTTGTTTGAATGCACGTGTCTATATTGTTTATGTGCCCTTACTCGATATAGTATGGGAATATTTTAGGGTTGTCACAAAAATATATTTACTATTTATATGTACAAATTTAAAAAAACATCTACATAAAAATTACTAGCAAAAAAGAAACCGACTTCAAGAGTAACTAAAAAGTAAAACATAAACATGTTCTACAACATTGAAGTCGGTGAGAAATAATATAAAAAATACTATATAATATTTTGAAAAGGATGCCTAGTTTGTAAGAAAAGTTAAGTCATATAAAATTGCACAAGCCTATATATATACCGAGGGCTTCATAATAAATTTACAAAAGGGACAAAATTATGAATAAAACAAAACTACTTAGTTGATTGTATAAGGGTTTTTTGTTTATGTTTTCAAGTCCACTAATCGCACTCGATCGTATTCGGTCTTGGGACTGATGTTTAGCAAAATAATATTCTTTGTCAACCCTATTAATTTTTGATTGAAATAAGGATGTGGTAAGCTGCTAAGTGCTTACGGGTGGTCTGTGGTATAACATAAGTTTGTATTCCTATTACATATTGATGGTAAGCCAATTATTAAAAACATTATTGTACATGTAACTTACATCCTATCTAGAATTTTTTTAAGAAGGGAGCTCCAATTTAGTCCTAGCACGATACACCATGATGGGATAGTACTAGCACACAGAGTACTATTGGACCACATGTCGGGGTTATTGTTTTTATTTTTATTTTTATTGCAAGAGTTCAGAAGACAGGTAGACAGCTCACTTGTTAGAAAGCGGTTACCATCGCCTATGGACATTGGCAACACCGAAGGTGCTACAAATGCGCTGCTCTCTCTTCAGGGAGACTGGGACCTGGTCACTAATGCCGGCAGAACTCAAGGCTGTTATGGCGGCATACTCTAGAGCAGGGGTGGTAGCCATCCAATCGGGCAAATACCCTACCACCTGGGTATGGATTGTGAAGTCACCTCTAACGACAAGCTGCCCGACAGCAGGAAATTGTATTCTTTCTTCGTTCCTGCATAGATAGATAGGATATCCTTTAAAGCCCCCGGAGTTTCATCCATCGGCCTTATGCCAGCCAGGGAACGTAACCTCACCACCAATCTGACTATCTGTGCAGGAACGGACGATTACCAATTCCTACGAATAGGAGAGGTTTGTCGTAAGAGACGACCAAAACAATCCCCAGCTAGGTCGTAGAGCATTTCCCCGTCTAGATGTCGCTCCTGGTTTAAAACAAGCCGCCACAATAACCTCGCGTTGTGTTCCAGCATTAGTTACCAGGTTCTAGTTCTTTTATAGCTAGGTCCTATATCTTACTAACCGTTCAATTGCTTTACAAGCGGTAAAAATTTGACATAAGCTCCATACATGTTTAGTAACATATAGGAATCGGTCATTATATGTCAGACGACGATAAACACTTTCCATCAGGATAGCCATCTGCCTGTTAACCTGTATCAAACAATAAAAAATACTTATACAATTAAAATTATAAATATACTTATAATAAGTAGTAACGGAGTCTACTATTTTTCCAGAATTATTACGTTTCTTTGTCCCTTTTTAATAAAGATAACACACAGCTGCGCAGTAGACGATTTTTCTACGAAAATCATTGACTACGCATTATAGATAATTGTCCCCAGCTAGTATGTATGGCGAGAACACAAAGCTTTGTATCAAATAGCTATATTCTAAATTTATCATGAAATATCCTCATTGTTTTAAATATAATGTTTATGGTATAGTAGGTAAGTAGGGACAAATGTAACAGGAAAAATTGAAACCACATTATATTGATATGTAAACAGCAAAAAGATCAGGCCATTAACACTAAAGAGGAAGGCGTGGCGAGGAGAGGAGAGGAGAATAGGAAGGTAGGGAAGCGGAGATGGGACATTTGGCTGTTTTTAGACAGAAAGGAAAATTAATAAGAAACTTGCTTTCTTATCTTATGATACGTTAATGGGAAAATCTAATGGTTCTCTATATTTTCTTATTTTGTAAAAGACAATACTTGTGGCGACATCAAACAAGGATTCACGGCCTTTTTCAACGCTACATTTTGTATCGACTGTTTGTCATATTTTGTTTTCCTAGTTCTACGTGATCGGATCAAAACTCTATCCAACGACATGAAATCTGTTCAATGTCGTTTAAATTTAACATATTAGTTTTTATAGGCTCATATCAGGAGTATGTTTAAATAATCAGATAAAATAAAGTGTAATTCAACTTGGATATCGATTATTGCATACCAGTAACTCCATCTAGCGGCTTCATTGCACACTACGTGCACATTTTACTCACAGTCTACCGCATTGAAGCCGACAACTCTTATCAAATCAACTAGATGGCATTAGTAATTATGTAAAACCAATTTTGATTAGTTTTTAAGTACAAAATATAATAATGGGCATTCATATAACAACAAATATATTTAGAAAATGATTTTAAACAGGAAGCGAAATATTGGGTCAAATAGTGATAAACTATCACTAAAAATTAATTCGAGCTACGGACCAGACATAACATTTACTAAATAAACAAATAACATTGATTATTATGTTTATATACTATTATTCATATGGAAATGTACTCAACTATTGAAATCTGAGTTTGTATTTTTGTAAATAGATAGCGGCTATCTTCTATGGACATTAAAGTTATTCTAAATAGATGCTTCCCGTTTACAGAGCGTGGAAGGATACAAAACATACAAGTTACAACAGACTAACAAGAAATGTAACGCAAAAACACCCCTTACATCGTACATAAACAGAGCGTGTAGTATGAGTTTTTTACTGGAGTTTTTGGCGGGAACTCAAAGATGTTGTGCTATCCAGTTAGTTTCTAAAAATGTGTAAAATCGCTCTATAAAATTGTAGTTTAAAAAAACTAAAAGATACGCTTTTATAGAACGCTTTTGTTACAATAAAATAATTTTTCTTACACTATTTTTAATAATAAAACTACGTTTTAACGGTTTTAAGCGCGGTAATTTATTTTATTTTGGTTTATCCGACGTTTTTAATTTATTTTATATTTTTATTTAATGACTATTTTAATTCAAATTTATTAACATTTATTTCCCATTTTTTAGTTGGATTTTCTATAAAAGTGCATTTTTTAGTTTTTTTTAAACTGTTATTTATTTTTCATTTTTAGTTGCATTTTCTACAAAGGCGTATTTTTAGTTTTTTTAACTATTATTTTTAAATACTACAAGCTTTTGATATCCTGCATATCATGTAGTAGCAGATTGCTAGCCAAGACAAGTAAAACGAGCTCAAACACGACGGGTCTATCTTGCTTAGTACAGGAGTTCCTATGGCCACGTTCCGACTCCATCATCAGATCAGCTCCATGGTACCATATTATTGCAGTGTCACGCGATATACACATACGTGCAAAATTTCAGCTCAATCGGAAACCGGGAAGTCGGTCAAATTTAACTTGAAAGATTCCGTTACATACTAACATACATATGAAGCTAATAAAAGCATATTAATGAACAATAGTTGTAGGATATTGATAGGTATTGAGTTTTAATTATGTTCTTTTTATGAGAAATGTGAACTGTATATTCAAATGTGGCTTTCAAGTTGTCAAAAGAACTCCGTTGATTGGTTTCAGTTAATAAGCTACAGTTTTGCTGAGCTATATATATGTAGCCGCAGCCTTACTCGCTCACCCATCACCATCAATGTCAGAACCAATGACGCTCATGTGCGATGCATCCAATACATGTGCCGGCGCCGTCCTTCAACAGAGCACTAACGGCAAGTGGACACCGCTAGGGTATTTTTCGAAGAAACTATCCGACGCCCAACAACGATACAGCACTTTCGATCGCGAACTACTTTCAATCTACATGGCCGTTAAACACTTCAGGAAGCTATTCGAAGGACGAACACTCATCATCTACACAGATCACAAACCACTCACATATGCCATTCACAAACCGCCATCCGACAGCGAGACCCAACGACGCGCCCGCCAGCTACTTTTCATTAGCGAGTTCACAACTGACATAAGACACGTAAGCGGCAAAAACAACCCCGTAGCCGACGCACTATCACGCATTGAAACAATCGACGTACCTACATTAATTAATTTTGAAGAACTCGCTAGCGCACAAGAAAAGGACACCTGCCTACCCCAGATCTGCAACAGCCAATCGTCCAACGTAAAAATCAAAAAGATCGTAATTCCCGGCTCGACAAAACCAATATACTGCGAAACATCAACAGCATACATCCGTCCTTATCTACCTGATGACTATCGTCGCATAGCATTCAACGCGCTGCATAATATTAGTCACCCTGGAATACGAACTACACGCAAGATGATACAACAGCAATACTTTTGGCCATCTATGAACACCGATATCGGAACATGGGCAAAAACATGCGTACCGTGCCAGCGCGCCAAAATACAACGACACACACACAGCGAACCCGCATCGTTCCCGCCAACCGAACGCTTTCAACATCTACACATAGATATAGTTGGACCGCTTACTACAACAGCGCAAGGACACAGATACCTACTCACGATGATCGACCGCGCGACTCGTTGGCCCGAAGCAATACCACTCAGTGAGATAACAGCGGAACAAGTTGCCAAGACGGTTTACGACCAATGGATAGCTCGTTTTGGTTGCCCTACAACTATTACCTCGGACCAGGGTCGACAATTTGAGAGCCAGCTATTTCAATCATTAACTAGACTACTAGGAATAGAGAAAACCAGAACGACCGCTTATCACCCACAAAGCAACGGGATAGTTGAACGATGGCACCGCACGCTTAAAACAGCACTAACCGCCCGTTTGCAAAACGGCGGAAAATGGACGGACGAACTGGCAACGGTGCTACTCGGCCTACGAAACGCTGTGCGTGAAGACACAAAAACGAGCGCCGCGCAGTTAACTTTTGGCACAGCCCTACGTGTTCCCGGAACCTTCATAACGCCTACCCAACCACAAAGTATACCACTACACGAAGATTTCGTTCATAAACTTCAAGCAACTATCAGAAGCCTAACTCCAACCACAGACACTACACACGAGAATAATCTGAAGACATTTGTACATCACGACCTAGCAACATGTGAAAACGTATTCGTCAGAGTCGACGCCGTGAAGAAACCACTTCAGCCTCCCTACGAAGGACCCTACCCAATCCTGGAACGAAATGATAAATTCTTCAAAATTAAGCTGCCTGGGAGAGAAACCAACGTCTCTATCGACCGTCTGAAGCCCGCCTACGTCCTGAAGCTGTGCACTACGCCAACTCACCCTGCAGTTGGAAACCAGAAGGATGCCTTAAAAAAGGCAGTTGGCAGTAAAGATCGTTGCGGAAACATGGTTGCCTTGAAAAAGGCAGTGTGTGACGACCATACGGACGCCTTGAAAAAAAAGGCAGTTGGCAACGAAAATTTTCACACCCGCAGTGGACGTCGAGTCAAACCACCGGTACGCTTCGCTTGAGGGGGAGCCCTGTAGCCGCAGACGTCCGATCGCCACGGCGGCCGCTCACAAACTGTTGCGGACAGAATCACTCCACTGACGTCACCCCCGTAAAGCCCGTGCGACCACGCCCCGCCTACCGCGGGGACATAGCTCGCTCCGTTAGCTGCTAAGCGTCTGCATTTTTGTAGTACTTTAGTAAGCGCGGAGCGAGCCTACATCATGCATTCCTGAACTGCAATTCAAACACACAACATTGTTTTACTTCTACTTGAAGACCTCAAAATATACATAGGCTTGAGAAAATGAAGAAACTATATTGTAATCGGAGATCTGATTTAGAGGCCTAGCTGCCAAGCTATAAACCTAAATAAATAAATAAAATAGTTTTTTACTACTCGATCACCTTCTAGTTAACGCAATTTTCTATGGGAACGCTTAGCACCATCTCGTGTCGCTCGAAGGAAAACCTATATCGTCCCATACAAAATTTCGTTGACTTGAACATGAGCGAATAAAATAAATACATAATACGACTAATAAAAAAATATTATTATTATTTAAGTTAATTATGGAACTCCTGTTTTAATTAAACAATTTCTTGTTGAAAAATTGCCAAATGTATGATATCACACCAGGGACGAATCTCACTAATGTGACCGGCTGTAACAAGGACGGACAGAGGTCAAAATCATGAAATTCGTGTGACGTAATTTGTGGATGATAACTATGGTCCTCAATCGGAATTCACCTGTATTAAAAAAAGAGTTATCAAGATAATTTTACAGATGCAGGTTGCAATTACACAATGATATTTAGTTATATACCTATAGTATACCTGAATTTCGAAATGTATCGAACAAGGTCACTGATTGGAGCCGATGCGAATGACCTTTGGTCGTCCCTCGCTGTAACTGGAGCGGCGCAAATGCTATACCTAACTGTGGACTGATCATCAATGGATGGATAATCGACCAAGCTACGTTACTTAGAGACAGAAATACAGTAAATTATTTTTAAGAAATTAATGGAATATATTCCTTAAGAATCGATTTCTATAAAATGACCCACCGAAATTTTATGAGGATTGAAATTAAAAAGCGTAATACAAAATCGTTATTTTTTTAAAGTAACCCTCTATTAGAGAAACAAGAATTATTATATTTTTTGTAGGTTCGATACATGGTGGATATTCCACCTATAAGAACGAAGCACTTCGCATCCAGCTTCATTGTACGCACCGCAAAGGAATGGAACTCATTGCCGGAGTCTGTCTTTCCCGATACTTATAACCTGGGTATCTTTGATTCTCGTGTGAATAGGTACCTTCTAGGTAAGCGTGCTACATCCTAGACCACATCTTTACTCCACATAGGGCAAGATTGTTGTCAAACGCGAACCTATACTACAGTGAAAAAAAAGGTTCTCGTTTGGCCACGATCTCGCCCTACGTGGAGCCAAGATGTGGTTAAGGATGGAGCACGCTTATCTAGAAGGTACCTATTCACACGGGACTTGAAGACACCCAGGTTATAAGTATCACGAAAGACAGACTCCGACATGATGAAGCTAAATGCATGCGCTTCTTTCTTACAGGCAGAATATCTACCATATATCGGTGCTGCATGGTGGTGCGTCTGGTTGTCCGATGTTGGAAGGAAGATGGCGGGATCAGATCGAGCTCAGCTGCACACTCTCCAAAGTAAATGAACAAATTAATTTATTCATTGTTAACACTGGTATTCATGACGCAATAATTTTAATTTAGAGTTACAAAATTGATGATATCGGATTAAATTAAAAAAAAACTTGGTCAATACTCTTATGAATAATGCAAATGGGTTTATCATTTGACACCAATACAGACTAGTTTGAATTATGAGAACGCAAGGTCGTGATGCTTGTACTAACTAGTATTGAAGGTATCATAAAAACCTATATTAACGCCCGTCCAGCCGCTCCAGACCACAGTCGCTGGGCATTGTACATAGAAGGCTGGCAGCATTACCTAGATGGATACAAAGACTAATACTTTGAGCGATGTAAGTTCCAGCCTTCCGGTCTCCTATTGTATTGACCAGGGATTTTTTTAATTTTTTGAAATAATTTGTGGGTACTTGGCCCCCATGGGCCGAAAGTCTCCCCCTAAACGACTGAAATATGTAACCTGTTCCAAAGTTAGTTTAATTTTTTATTAATAACTTTCAGACAGCCTTTACATATTAGTTTCTTAACTTATACATTCTCATAACATTATTTCTCGCCACAAAGTCCGTTGGCGTTACAATTTTGCCACAAACATTCCGCGGCCCAATTCTCTAAAATAGTTCTAGTCGCGGACTCAGTTACCGCATCGGATTTCTGCGCATTGTTTGCTAACAATAACCGCATAGCCCTCTCACTTTGAGAATTTGGTTTCTGAAATCGCGTAATTATTGTTGTCGCTATAGTACTACAGATATATTCATGGTATGATGATTTTTTTTATTGCAAGAGTTCGACAGGCAGACGGCCCACTTGATGGAAAGCGGTTACCATCGCCTGTGAACATTTGCATCACCAAAGGTACAAATGCTACCAATGCTACAAATGCGCAGCTCTCTTAAGGGAGACTGGAACCTGGTCACTAATGCCGGAACACTCAAGGTTGTTATGGCGGCATACTTTAGCCCAGGGGTGGTAGCCATCCAGTAGGGCGAATGCCCTGTATGTGCTGGAACATAGTCCGACACAGGACTGATTTTCAGTGCCCACCTCTTTAATCACAGAAGTCATGCCACCCATGGTAAACATAAGCAAAATTAAATTAAACTATAGTCAACATATACGTGGAAGAAATAATAACAAAGAAAAAGAAACAGAAAACTTTGATAATATATATTTTTTTACATACATACATAACTTTACGCCAGGTCCCTTGCGGGGTAGGCACGGACAACAGAGCGCCATTTAGGCTTATTCTTACACACCTCACTTGCTTCTTTGACATTCATAGTTCTTGTCATGAACGCTCGTCTGTTCTATATACTGTTATATATTTTTTTAAAGTAAATAAACCTAAATAAAGCACTTATTATACCTAATATATAAATGGATTGTGTTGCTTTTCCTGTCATTGTGACATTACTGAAAAACAATACACGTTGTGCCAGACATATAAGTTTTATCTATGGTGCCAGTTGCCACATAACTCGATGTTAGCCACGTCCATAGCCTAACCTACAAAAGTTGAGTCCATTACAAAATATTATTCTAAATGTAAATTAAATAACACACACATACACGCTCGCGCGCGCACACACACACACACACAAATCACACGCACGCACGCAGAAGTATCAGTATAATATTTTTTTACTTTAAGTCATGTTACTATATAACTATAATATTTTTCTTCCTCTAATTGTGTCCATGTCTTACTGAGTATGCACTATTTGCTACCATTAGTTCTTCGATAAGAATATTTGTACAGGAATATGTTTCAAAATTAACATATTTATGACATATAATAAAAAAAAACATTTTTTAGCTAGACGTGTTGCTGGGGTGAGTCTGGCCGCAGCAATAACACATTGCGGAGCTGTATACAACACTACAATAGTTTAACAATAGTTTAATAAAAAAACTAAAAACATACGCTTTTATAGAAAATCCAACTTAAAAATAGAAAACAAATTTTAATAAATTTGAATTCAATAGTATGTAATTTTATAATTGTGTTAGAATTATACTTAATGTAAATTTGAATTAAAGATAATGTAAGAAAAAATGGTTTTATTGTTAAAACAACGTGGAGTGCATGGTATCAATAGTTATGAATATTTTATGAACAGATATAAGTAGAAGGGTTAATTAGATAATACCCTGAAAAACACTCCACGCTTTTTTTACAATAAAGTCATTTTTTTTCCTTACACTATTTGAAATTCAAATTTATTAAAAAATATTTTTTATTTTTAAGATGGATTGTCTATAAAAGCGTATTTTTTTAGTTTCTTTTTTATACTATTATTTATTTTTCATTTTTTAGTTGAAAATATTAAATTATCACCGGTCCTTAATAAGTATGCCATATTTCGAGTTCCGACCTTTTGAAGGGGGTCAAAATCATGTTCAAAGATTCCTTTACATACTAACATACGTATGAAGCTTATAAAAGCGTATTAATTAAATTTTAACTTCCTTGTATGACCTTCAAAGTGTTCTCCAGTGGAACTTATTTAGAATATTAACTTTTAAATTTGAAATATCCAACAGGCCTAAAAAACTTTCACTTCAAAAAAGTATGGAAAAAATTAAAATGAGTCATTAACAGGTATCTAATATAATATGTACATAACGGTACCTTCACGGCGGAAGCGCCGGGGGCCGGTGTACGAGTCAAACCTGTTCTGGGAGGTGCACCTTGCATTTGCGGGCAAACTCAATTATTAGCACAATTAACTTGATTCGACTCTTTGAACCGTACTCTCATACATCTTTCGCCATCCGTATTAGTCAAAATACAGGCTTATATTATTCGCGGGCTTCATAACAAATGGGCGTACAGACAAAAGTGCAGTTTTACACAAGGGCCAAAATTGTAAATAAAACAAAATTAGTTGATTGTATAAGGCTGAAAATTGGATTACCCTTCTATTATCCCCGCAAATTGCTTATGCGCCTGGCCGCAATTTTGATGACGAACCGTAGCCGAACACTCAGTACCGTAAGCATTACTGACCGGCGAGTACGCGTACATGTCGAGCTGCGGATGACGTCACGTGAATGTTAATTTGACAAGGTTCCAGCGCATTAGCAATTTACGGGGATAATATTTAGGTACACTTGCATACTGGTAAGACTTTCTATATTGTAACATGCATAGATTCATCATCATCATCCGAGCGTTAAATCCCGGTTGCGTTCGGAGCGTTCACTCCGACGCCCAGGGTCCGCTTTCCTGCTTTTTCTACTCCACTTCGCGCGGTCTTCAGCATCCCCCGTTTTGAGACCATTGGCACGCATGTCATCCTTCACGACGTCAAGCCAGCATTTCTTGGGCCTTCCCCTTCGACCGGGACCTGGCGGAGGCGGCATGGCTAGACATTTGTTCCCCACGTAATTAGCCGGTCTGCGTAAAACGTGGCCGTACCAGCGTAAGCGACACTCTTGCAGTTTGTCTGCTATGTCACGGACATGAAGACTGCCACGGATGCGGGAGTTCCTGACCCGGTCTTTCCGCGTCACTCCACACATCCATCGCAGCATATTCATCTCCGTGACACGCAGCTCTTGCTTGTGTCGCTCAAGTACAGGCCACGCTTCACTGCCATACAAAAGGACAGGTCTGATGATGGATTTATAGACCTGTCCTTTTAATTTGACCGGCATTTTGGGGTCACAAATGACACCTGTCACCTCACGCCACTTGGCCCAAGCTGCTGTGATACGGGCCTTGACGTCGAGGTCGATATCCCGGACGCACTAAGGACAGATCCCAAGTACTTAAACTGATCCGTGCGCTCGACCGTATCTTCGCCTATGCGCACGGATGTGGGATCTGTAGTGTTGCAGGCCAAGTACTCAGTCTTCGCCACATTTAGCATAGTAACATGCATAGATTGTAGTAGACAATAAAACATGGCATTTTTGCGTATACGCCCATTTATTATGAAGCCCTCGATATGTTTAAGTGAACTAACAAAAACAAAAACTCAACCCCTTTTACAAAAATTGCACGAACGGAGTAGTGTGTAACGCAGTTATAGTTTATATAGAGGAATCAGAATGCAAATATATTTTTTTTAATTACGCATAAAAATACTTTAAATCAATAAAAAAACATAACATACACTACCATGTATTTGACACACACATATATATGTATATAAACTATTTTGTTTATTGTTAAAGTTAAAGTAACAGTGTAGCCTTAGCGAAATCTGTGATTATAGAAGTATCATAAAACTACGTTTTAACGGTTTTAAGCGCGGTAATTTATTTTATTTAGGTTTATCCGACGTTTCGGCCGCTTTTCAGTGGCCGTGGTCACGGAAGACAAAGATGACATTTGTCAAACGTGTATTGTCAAAGTTTTTATTCAGCCTACCGCCAACTTGTAATTTTAATTATATAGTTTTAATTTTGTTTATGGATATTATTTACTCTATGGGAGCCTAATCTAATTTACCACCGCTTCACAACATGTTGTGGCTTGAAGAGAAGAAGCGACGCAAGAAACTCTTCAGCAAACATGCCTTGTTCTAAAAATTTATATAATATTAAAATGAGTGGAAGGAAAAAATAAAAGAAATTATCAGTCAAGTTGGTTTGTTTCGTTGCACGCAGAAAGAGCTCACAGTGTCTTGAGGTCTGGCAGTTGGTTTTTGCTGGGTTTGGGTCTTAATAGTTGTGATGATTGGATCCCAAACAGGTGGTACCTGCCAACAACTTCTCTATTGAAATTTGGGTGTTTTTTGATTTCAATAGCCTCACGCATCATTCTTGGTATGAAACGATTCTCTTTCGCGAGGATTTGTGGGTTATCAAATCTGATGTAATGGTTGGGTTTATCCAGCGTGTGTTCACTGATCGCACACTTCGTAGACCTTGTGTGTTTCATGTCAGCAATGTGTTCTTTTACCCGTGTTTTGTCTTTTGTCATCTTTGTCTTTCGTGACCACGGCCACTGAAAAGCGGCCGAAACGTCGGATAAACCTAAATAAAATAAATTACCGCGCTTAAAACCGTTAAAACGTAGTTTTATTATGTGTACAAGTCGCGAAAACTTAAGAAAAGATTATAGAAGTATTTTATTAAGTCTTTGACAACAGAACCTTCTCAATGTTCAAACTTATAATTTAAGTTAATTATGGTCGAACTTTGTCCACTGGGCGACCACTAGTCTATTCCAGTTGTTTTTCTTTAAATAGCTAATTTTGGCATGTTGCTTTGTGGTTGTTTTCCTCTTTTTATAGTTTTCTATTATTACTTTGAACTTGTTTCGCTTGTGTATGTTCGTTCTAAAAATAAATTTCCTTTCTTCTTTCTATATGTATGATTTCTTATAAATAGAAGATGATAACTGAATTATAAAGTTTACATTTTGCGGGTAAATCCATTTTAAAACCTAGTAAGCAGTTTTGGAAGTCATTCAAAAACCAGGATATCCTAATTTGATTAATCAAATACCGTTTTGCATTGACATTCGAAAACAATCCACCTACCATCCACGCACACGCGTGAGAACATACATGGTGTAAATTATAGACTAATTTGCACAGTCAAACGCGATAGAACTTTCTTCAAACAAATCTGTAGGAGTGGAACATAGTGACTTTTAATGGAAATATTTCAACTATGCACTTATCCGGGTAGGAACGGAGAAAAAATACAATTTCCTGCGGCAGAGCGCCCTGCCGTTAGAGGCGATGAAACAATACGCAGCCACGTGGTAGGGTATTTGCTCGTCTGGATGGCTATCACCCCTGGTCATAATTATGCCACTGTAACAATTTTGAGTTGTTCCGGCATAGTGGCCAGTGTTATTCACAGTTCCAAGTTTAATGGGTTCGCAATAGAAAAATAACTATATAATATTTACGAACATAATTATCTATTTCCGTTACTTATAATACGTAACAAAACATTTAGCATGGCTTTTACTTACATTTTAATAAGCGATTCACAGTGCAATTTTCACGACTTAGTCATGGACTCTTTATCCACTTTCTACCCTGATTCCTTATATCCAACTTTACTGCTACTTACGTCTTCTACTTCTACTTCGGTTTGCTTCTGTAAGTTCCCGCTGCGCCCCTAGTGCTCGATTCCAACTCATACCTACATGACAGTATCATCAAAAACGTCTGTTAAATTAGACAAAATATCCCGCTAATTTTTTTTGGCAGCACACGAGCATATTTGTGTTTTAGTTCTTAAAAAAATAGTTTTTTTTCCAAAATATTAGATAATTATTGGTCTACCAATACCAAGTTCCTTGTGCGTTATTTTATCGCCCTGAATGAAATACAGTAGGCCTATACATAACATTGCTACGGTACCTATAATATGTAAAAAAGCAAGAGCGCAGTTATAGAAGCTCGAAGACTCTCAATAATGTACACGTAAGACCGCGTAAAGTGCAGAAGAAAATATTGAAAAGCACACCGAACTTTGAAGGTAACGCTCCGAACGCAACTGGGATTTAACGCTGAGATACGATAAATGCAAATTCCAACATTAGTCTCAACTAAGTCCACTTCACAGTGGGAACGGCGCCAAACTGTCTAACCTACATTCTATAAGTTATTTATATCCTTAAGACTTTATGCTCTATTACTTACGCTAAACAGTCTATTTTGGATTACCAACGCAACTTTTTAACAAGGTCCTATGACAGAGGAAAACTGACTTTATTGTCATAAGAAAGAGTCTAAGATCGATTGTGTATCAGTCATGGTATAGGTTTGACATTTCCACAAAAATAATCCAATAGTTCACGGAGCTACGGTTGTTAGGTTTAGCCAATTGCTTACCGATATTCATTTTCGCTGACATTCAATAATACCGCTTTTACCGGCCTTCAAACGAAGGAATTAGGATTTTAGCAAGTTTTCTATGTGTTATTATGATGCATCCTTTTTTGATAATTCTTTTCATTTTAATTCAAAAAAGTTCTCAGAAAGCACCATTCTTCCGCAAATAGCTTATATCTGATTAACACAATACAATCATGCTATTACATTTATTATAACAACTTATGTATTTTGAAATATATCATTGTGTATATGTGTATACATATAACTACATACATAACATCACGCCTGTTTCTCATGGGGGTAGGTAGAAACTATGAATCTCCACTTGTTACGATCCTGACCAACAACTTTTGCTTCAACTACTTTCATGAACCTCTTCATACCGTTGTTCTTTATACGTCCATGCTTCATACATGCACGTTTATTTGTGATGCTTTTTACCTGACATCTCTTTAACACTTCTGATCATAGTGTGTTCGTCTCGTTCTACCGGCAACATATCTACCATTCTGGTCTTTCCGTTTTCTACCTACTTTTTATAACCACAAGTCTAAAATAATAATAATAATTCCGTTTTCGACCACTTAAAAAATTCAATTCCGGTTTCTACCTATAGACCAGTCACTGCTATGCTATTTCAAAGCGATGAAAATGGTAAATAAAGGAAAAAATAATAGTAGGATGAAACCCACTAGAAAAGGAAGAGAATATAACAAACATAAAAGAAAAAATCATTCACGGGCGATCTGATGTCGGGAAGTGGCAGGGGGGGGGTAGTAAGTTTTCAACGGTAAAAAACGGTTTATCTCGATTTCCGGTAAAACTACAAGTCGTATGGAAAAAAGTTAAAAGGCAATGTAGATTTACAACTTTTGTATTTACACTGTTTTCATATAACCTCAAAATGTATGTAAAAATTCAAATAACCAAGTAGTATTTGGTTTTTTGGTTCTCTTATGAAAAAGCTTTTATAAAAAAAACCCACGAAATTTGGTGAGAACTCACCTTTTTATGTCCCTAACACACTACATTTTTGATTTAAAATATTTATTTTTCACCTTATTTTGACTTAATATCGAAAAACTACCCTAATTTTCAATCTAAAATTCTCGCATCAAAATATCAGCTTTTTTTTAAAAAGTCGGTGGTATTTTTGTTCGTCGAAATCTCTATGATGGTGATGGTTGATGGTGTAAAAAAATATATATTGCTATGGTAAATATTCTCAGAAAATGCAAAGAAATAATACGCAGTAAGGCCCAGACCCTCCTAGCCCCTTCCCCACTTCTCTATGAAGTACTTTTGATGGGCTTTTCATGCGAGAAGGAGACAAGCCAGAAGATATGCAGCAAGGCTCACGACTTGGTGATCAGCATGCATAGTTAGTGCAGCTTAGAGGCACGCAGGTCGGTCACCCTACTATCCATACCAGCAATCCTACCACCGCCAATTTTGCTTACGCGTTCAGTACTTAATACTGGGCTGCCGCGTTGAGAGCTGAAGTAATATTCCAAATAATTATTGCTATTTACGGAAACATTTTATCGCTCCGCAACCACACAGGATGTGAACTTGGCTTCATGGCATTGTTACATATTTATTTGGCCAAAAGCGTTTATTTGACCTTGAAACGCGTTATATAGAAATAAATAAATCTAGTGCTATTCATACAAATGTGATTTAGTGAATCTACAACATTTCATAATTCTCATTAAAACCCACAAATAATAGGACTGTTATTAACGTTTAAAAATCGCTGCCAAAAGACTGATCATGGCTAACTTCATTTACTTTTGTAACTACTGTATAACATACGTATTTCGCGAATAAATAAATTGCGATAAATTCACATTTTAAAACAATTAAAATTTGTAAGAAACTCTTTGATACCACCCGTGATTCGAAGGCTGGTTCGTATTTCGCCCAACGAATCAGCATTTCCATACAACGTGCAGCCAGCGTTCTGGGCACGCTTCCTTCTGGCAGCGATTTATTACATACTTTATATTAATTTATTTATAATTTAGTTTATAAGTAATTCATAACTAATAATTACAAAAATATATTTTAGTACTGCTAAGTAATTCAAATTTTAAATAACAACAGTATTACTCTATGAATAGTCCAAGAGTATTGCAGCATAATCTTAAAGTTTACATCAGCCATATTATCACTTGATTATGAACAACTGAAATGTGCCCCGCTGTAACAGAGCCGAAAATAGGACAAGGGAGACGGTCATTTATCACGTGGGCCCCTACCCATAGCGGAAGCTGGGTTGCTAGGGTACTAATTTTCCTAAACAGCTGTATTTTGTATGTGAAATTTTAATCTCCCAACAGAATTGAAAATCTGAAAGCTCAATCTGATTTCGTCTCGTGTCCTATACTGTTGCCTTCTGTAATTGGTCGATTCCTATATCTTATTATTCATTCACTTGCCCTATCATCGGTTGCATTTTGACATTACTTGTATGGATTGCATTACTTGTATAGGAGCTTATATCAAATTTTAACCGACATGCGACAGTAAGGCTAAGGAACTGTCGGTAAGATATAAGAACTGGGCGTTAATCGTAGGTAACAATCGGGGCTCTTCTTTTTGTTTTAATTGCACAAGTTCAGTAGACAGGCAGACGGCGATGAATGGCGGTTACCGTCGCCAAAAGACATTTCAACACCAAAGGAGCTACAAATGCGCTGCTGCTTAAGGGATTCTGGAACCTGGCCACTAATGCCGGAACACAAGTCAAGTTGTTATGGCGGCATACTCTAGGGGTGGTAGTTATCCAGACGGGTAAATGCCCTACCACCTGAGTGTAGGTTGTTTTGTCGCCTCTTAGGACAGGCCGTCCGGCTGCAGATGTTTCTCCTCCTTCACGATGTTACTATAGACGCTGCGGTGAATATAGTGACAACTAACTATAGGTATAATGATCATTGACTCAGACGGCACAAGACTGTAGCCTCGTGAGCAAGGTCACCTGTTTATTTTAGTTGTTCTGTCTTCATGAGGTTATCATTATTACTACAACCGTGCATACAGGTTAATTTTTTCAATTGGGGCTTCAGGGCTAAATTATAATCTATGCGAAATAGCGAAAAACATTCAAAGGAGTCTCGGGTCTATTTTGACGAAAACTAAAATGATAACATATAAAAATCACTAACCTGTGTATGTATGTGTGTACTAAACACACATACGTACATATATATAATATATATATATATATTATATATATATATATATTATATATATATTAGGTGTCGTTAAAATAAGTGTCTTGCGGCCCCTAAAAGCTTTTTAATGAAAAAACTGATTTTTTTTATTTTTCAAGTCAAACAACATGCTCAAGACGTTCAATAAAACTAAAAATAAAAAAATTTAAATAAGCTGAATCACGAAGAATTTAAACTATTATAAACTATAATTGAAATTCATCACTGAGAATAAAGAAGTATTCATTTAAAATTTCAATTTAAAAAATATTCATACTAATAAAGTTCCTGAAAAAAACATAATTACCAATAACTTGAATTGTCGAGCAGTGTTGACTTGAAAAAATTATAAAATAATTCCGTGTTTTTTCATTAAAAGAAAGCTTTTTAGGGGGCGCCACAAGAAATTATTTTTTAACGGCCACCCTAATATATATAAATATTTGATATACTACTTATCGAATTTTGTTTATATATTTAACGCGACTTCTCCGGCTATATATATATATATAGTTAGATTATATAGAGAATTATGTATTTAGAATAGCAGACGTACGTTTGTGATTATAATTATCATGTTATAATGTGATGAGGTTTGAACGAAGAGTTGTATAATTTAAACATAAACCTACATTGAAACCCTCCAGCCCCACCAGACCACTGCTTTTTATTTCTTTATTACACATCCAATAAATTGAAATATTTATAGCATGACTCATTTAGCAGTATTATAAGGCTGGCTAATGCGAGGCAGTCCTCACTAGATGCAAAGGCTAATTCTTTGAGCGAGGTAAGCTCTAGCCTAACAAAAGGGCTAAGATTTCAAATTCTGGGAAATTTCACCACAGAGCATGTATCACCACACGTTAAGTACGTGGACGTACTTACCACCCCTCGCGTTAAGGGTGGGATGCTGCAGTATTCCAAGGTCATGTTCACCTTGACCCTCCTCGTGTGACTTTAAACAAGTATTTTATAAACTTGATAACATAGCTTGGAAGAAGCATATTACTTATTTATTTATTTTTTAATAAATCTTCCTCTCGTGACAGACAAGTTGGCTAGGATAGTTCCTTATTTAGGGTATTTAAGATTATTTTCTTTATCTTTTTATTCTGCCTTTTCTATTTTATTTTTAAATACAATAGGTTGACTGTTTCAAGTTATTTAGTAAAAAGAAATAAATGTACAACGCAACATAAAAATAAAGTCACAGACACTACACTAGTGCACGATAATCGTGCGGGTGAAAGAAATTTATAAATTAATATTAACTTAAGATAATAAAAAATAATAACACTATAGATATGGAATATGCACTGTTTGCTACAACTCCATAGGTAATTATTCAAAAGGAATTATGTAACATACTGCTGTATAAAGCTTATAAAAAAATAACTTGAGATGTAAATAGTTTAGAGAAATATAAAGATAAACAATTTTAAGCTAGACGTGTTGCTGGGGATTTTCTTGCGCTTCTTCTCCTTAACATCAATAAACTGCAAAGCGGTGTAAACTGACTAGGACATCTCAGGAATTAAATTTAATATTAATCGTATAAGGCATGACCTTCAATGTGAGTTCCACTATTAGAAACTTATTTATAATATAAATTTTGGAATATTTAATATAGGAATAAAATAAATTATAAATACAATAACTGAGTTTTCGATATTATTGCTATTGTTACGAGTTTAGCGGGACTCGAATTAAGACGCCGTTGGAATTATTATAGAGTTTATTAGAACTATACAAACACGTATGTATAACACAGGTACAAATATTACCGAACGCAACAAGTCCAAACGTAATGCGGAAGGTCGTATTTAATAAAACGCGCAAAGTCCGTCATTATTAGATTCCTGATCGTAGTACACACGTCACGCCTGTATCGTAATTGTCGCTGAACTGCCGCCTCACTCAATCAGGCTATCGATTTATTGTTTGCCCACCCCGCAACATGGATCGAATTTCCTAGAATCTGCTTTATTTTAAAATCCGTAACACCTGGCTAATGTTTACAGCCGCAAGCGGCCATAACGATTACAATAGAACTAGGCTGCTCTCTAGAAACGTATGCCAATAAATAAGTAAACAAAAATGACGATCATAAAATAATTACAATTAGTTCAAATGCCGACGGGTAATAAATGTGCTTCTACAAATCTGTACGTGGAATTTGTCTTTGTAGGCGCCTAGGTTGTAACACTATAATTTATAGACTCAATATCATAGCATTGTTAAAACAAACAAAAATTGAAATTTGCCTATGATTGTTATTCATATGTATGCCCCGACTAAAACAAGAGAGCAAAATATGATAACATCTGAGAACTGTGCCATCAACGCCCCACTTTCCTAAAACGGCCATGTTATTCGTTTCGAATCTCACTAATTGCTGGCATCAATCAAACTTAAACAAGGCCACAGTTTCCTTGTTCTCTGACACCGTTGTATTAGCCATTTATTTTGCGGAGTTTAAAACGCTTTGAGATTTCTTGGTGCTAATAAATAACATTGTTTCTTGACTTTTTATTTAAAAGCCTAAATCTCTTGACACCGTCGGGGTACCAGCTGTGTTTGAACTGAACGGATGGTGCCGCGACAATGGCAAGCGGCCAGACGGAATGTCGGACTCACATTCTCACATTACTTTATAACATATTATTTATTCCTAGTAGTCCTCCCTACCTTAAGGAACGTTTTGATTTCCTTCGCCTTTCTACTTCCCACAATTTGCGCACTCATACGTATCGTAAACTCACTACACCTGCACACTCTTCATCCTTTTATGATAACTCTTTTACAGTGCAGGCTGTCAAACTCTGGAATGCGCTGCCTCTTACTGTCAGAGAGGCCAAATCATCGCATACATTTAAGAACGCACTCAGAAAACACTACTTTTCTTTAAATAATTATGCCTAATTCTAATATTATAGACTATTTAATATATATGTATGATACGTATGTATGTATTTAATTTATAAAGTAGTTTAAGTATGTTTTTTTATTTATTAGTTTAAGTATGTTTATTTATGATATTTAATGATTTGCACCACCTACATCGCCAGATTAGATTAAGTTATTCCTTAAGTTAGGTTGCCTGGAAGAGATTGCTTTCAGCGATAAGGCCGCCTTTTGTCTCTACCTTGACATTATTATTATTGTATATTTTGAAATTGTATATTTGGTGAGCAATAAAGTGTTATCTATCTATCTATCTAATGTCGTTGGTACCTTGGAAGATGGGACGCCTCTTAGTACAGGACGCAACGTGTATCGATACGTTAGCGGCTTCCCATCTTCCAAATACAGCCGTCACTGCCGAAGGAGCTGCCGCACTTCAAGTAGCCCTAAAACGCCAAAATAATGAATGAATTAGGTTTTATAATCAAAATAATGATAAAACCTAATTCATTTCCAAGTTTTTTTGTAGTATAAATTATGCCACTATTATACAAGTAATTACTAAAAAAAATGCTTAAAGTAATTTAGTATATCTATAGTCTTAAGTATCTACTTTCTCTATTTATTTGTTATCACTTCGATATTCTTCTACTATACGGGGCATTACGGGGTTTGTTGTAAAATTGCAAAATATGTGTTGTCACATTAGAGAGGGCCAAGTCTCACGAATGTGAGACAGAGGAGGGGTCAAGGAACCATGACATTCGTGTGACGTGATTTGTGGTTGGCCCCTTATGAACATAATGAATGAAATCTCTAGGTAACTAGAATTGCACATCCGCGCCATAATGACCACCAGAGGGTATGGACCCGCTGTTCACATGTAAGATTGCATTGTTATCCACAATTGAAACAATGACTAATCCTATATAATAATTAACAGGTCAATGTACTAAACGCTTTCTGAAGGTTTCTGAGTTGGCTCATAATTGGACCCGGTAGGCGGTGCTGCTGTCGGCATATCGATTGAAGCTTTTTCGGGCAGGACGACATCTGCCGGGACAACTAGACTATCTTATATATATAAAAATCTTGTGTCACGATGATGTTGCCAATAACTCCAAAACTACTGAACCGATTTTAATCAAATTTGCACACCGTGTGCAGTTTGATCCAAAGATAGGATACTTTTTATACCGTTGGAACCGGTAGGTGGCGCTGAGATCGGGTTCTAGAATCCTCCTAATTACCGGGAGCATTTTGTTTTTGTGTGTTTGAGTGGGTTCCGGATGGTTGATGCATTAGACGGTAGGGGCTGAGATGGTTTAGATTCCACCGGAGATTTGTTTTGTGGTTTGATAGGTTCCCGATGGTTTAGATTCGCAATTAGAACCGGTAGGTGGCGTTGACATTGGGTTCTAGATATACACTGGACCGATTATGGTGATTTTGTATTTGTGTCATGACTTATGAAACAAAGTCTTTTGGGAATTCAAAAACTATGGCGGTACGAAGTTCGCCGGGTCAGCTAGAATATTATAAAATTCTAATAACGTCATGTCTGTACATTGAAACTATTTAAAAAATTACTGGATATATACACTGTATAAACGATCGAGAATACAACTTTTTTTAGATTTCTTGTCTGTTTATTCGGGTTTCACGTAAAACTACTCAGCCAATTTCGACGCGGTTATCGCTGATCAACAGGAAATTCTTCAACCTAAAATCGGCGCTAGTTTTTATCCCGGGATTCCCATGGGAATTTCCCTGAGAGCGGTTTGTGTGCTTTATGGACCCGAACAACTGTTCGGGTGCATAAAAATTAGCTATTTCGACGCGGTGTTTACTAAAACGATAGCTTACATTTTTACTTACTGCGGGCGCGATGCGACGGTCGGGAGAAGGCAAAGGGACGGGAAGAAGAAGCAAGGAAGGAAAGACTCACCTCGCCACCAGTCCGCCGCCACACTGCACTCGTCCCCCGGGGGTTCACACTCTCACTAGGATTCTGTATCTTAACATTAAATGCAATCTTGGTTTATTTTCTTTATTTCGTGTTCAACAAATTTGTATGTACGCACTTTATATTGCGGTGACCGCAGTGACAGTTCTGTCTCTTATTTGCGCATTCTTCATTTAAAGTTTTATTCTTATTCTTGATGGCGAGGATGGGGAGGAAGAATTTACAAGGTGTTTCTCGGCGCAACCACTTACATTACAATCCTGCGGGAATTTCAAGTCAATGCCCAACTGTAAACGGCACAAATATGTTCAGTCGTGGTGTGAAAATGTTCGTCAGTTTTGAAACTGATTTATTTAACGTTCTGCGAGTACATGTTACGTTTTGAAACTAACGCTGACTTAGTAAAGAGACTGTTCCACAAAAAAATATGTGTATTCGACAAAAAGTTTAAAATTACTTAGATCAATGTCGTTTGATTTTCTATCTTGTCTTAAGATATTATTTAGACATGTAAAGCCTTTTTGATGTTTATGTTAAGCGTAATCATTAATTATATCCTCTTTATTTCTACTCGTTAATCTCGGCGTCCGTCTTGTCAACATTTCAGGTTTCTATATTTTATAAACGTGACAATTATTAAAATATTGAGAGTACTATTTCTTACACTCGGAAAAGCAAAAGTCGACTTTAAGGTGACGAGCATTTACATTTCGCGACTGTACCACTAAATATGTTACATACAATGCGATATCTCTAAGCTATTATCAGAAAATTTTCCAACCCACATCATCCAGTAATGAGATTTCCTACGCGCAAAGGTCACGCATGTAACGATATAAAATGACAGCTACGTTCTATTTATAACATTCATGTATGTCAATACAGAAATAGTAAAAACATTTTCTTTTTTTAATGATATTAAATCTAAACAAAAATCATTTTTATTTGAAATGGCCAGTACTGCAGAACGTACCTAATATAAGATATATTTAATAATAATATAATAATAAATAAATCTTTATTGCCAAAAAATTTGTTACAATAACTTTTAGAAGTCCCTAAATCCCGAGCTAGGCATGAAGCCTGTGTTTCGGGAATCTGTGTGTATGTGTGTGAGTGAGTGTGTGTGTGTGAGTGTGTGTGTGTGTGTGTGTGTGTGTGTGTGTGTGTGTGTGTGTGTGTGTGTGGTGTGTGTGTGTGTGAGAGAGAGAGAGAGAGAGAGAGAGAGAGAGTGTGTGTGTGTAACTATGTATGTATTGTACAGTTGCTATTAAGATAGGTTAAAACATTGCTTCGGTGGTAGCGTAGTCGAGGGTAAGTAGCCAGTTTTTTAGTTTAATTTTATAAAGTATATATCAAATGTATTTTGAAGCCATAAGTATTTGAAATACTAATTACAAAATACCTCAGCGTCTGGTATTTAAAATACTAATTACAAATTACATTTTTAAGAAGTAATTGAAATACAAATACAAAATACGTATTGAAACTTTAGGCCCGTGGGGTCCATCGGCAAAGGGTTTCTTCAAATAAATTTGTAAGAAACTCTTTGATACCACCCATGATCAGAGAAGGCTGGTTCGTATTTCGCGCAACGAATCAGCATTGCCATACAGCGTGGCAATGCAGGCAGCCTTCTGGGCACGCTTCCTCGGCAGCGATTTGCTACATTCTTTATATTAATTAATATATTTATAATTTAGTTTATTTTTAAGTTTTGTATTAAAAAAATGAGTTACAAAATACGTTTTTGTATTTTAATTACGTAATTCTATTACAAGTATTTCAAATACTGCCCAATCCTGATAATAATGACAATGCTTTTATCAAATAACCGATTGTTATTATTGTGAGCCGTTGGAAGAGAGAGCGACACAACAAAACAGACACAAATTCTCGTCTTTATTTCATTGATTTCTACTTATTTGTCCATGCTAGCTTTATGGAGCTGCTTAGAAGTTATAATCAAGTCGAGAAATATAAGAAAATTAGAGAATGATCGACACCTCTCTCTTTCTCCCACACACAAGTCAGTTGCCATTTCGCTTTTACTTTACTAACTTATGAGTGCGACAGCAATATATTTGTACGCGAGTAAACGAGATAGCCAATGAAGTATTATCGAACGAAATTCTCCCTGCAATACGTCAATCATAAACTGAATTTTCAGTCAAGTTGAGCTTAAACACACACATCCCATAAATGTACGTACTGTTACAACCGACAAAGAACAATTCACACCTGCAGTTTGTTGCCTTTCGGCATTTGGACTTCTTTTGTTTACTTTGCGTTAAAAATTTGTAATTAGAAAAACATCCTATTGTGTATTGTAATCGTTTATGATAGTCGTTATAACGTCAGGTGTTGTTCTTTGAAATAATTGTTATGCAGACGAGTATTGTGTCGAGATATATTGTATTGGTGCAGTATATAACAATGCCCCAACTGAGAGATGAGGCAGTCAAGCGATAGGCAAAAACGGGACAAGACATGTGTATATTCGATAAACTATATAGTGACGAACTTTGCGCGTGTTATTGAATCGTGCTAATGTACAATTCAATAATACGCGGTATAAATATAACTGGACGCAACCAGTACAAACATAATCGTTTGTACTGGTTGCGTCCTTCATCATTTGTACTTGTGTTACACGTGTTTATAAATTCTATACTAATTCCAACTGCATTTTGATTCGAGTTCCGTAACTCGTAACAGTACCATAAAATTAAATTACTATAAAAACAATAATGCACATTCATAACAACATTTGAGAGCAAGTGAACGTATGACCTCGAGAACCTACATTGTATATCACTGCAGTGTATCAAACCAGTATAGAGAACATATGTATACATTAAAATATAATATTTATTACAGCAATAATGTAGATTAGCCTTTTTTATCCATGAAAATACAAGGTTTTTATTCTTTACATGTTTTATTAATATACTAACCGGTGCAGGTGATATGTATCAACAACGCTAGAAATAACACAATTTATTGTTGCAAAATAATTGTTTTTTCTTTCTTTCCACTTTTATTTTGCGAAGTTTGAAAAAAACAAACTTTATTTTCACAAAGCATGAAGCGGCCGGGCGGCCTGTCGTAAGAGACGCCAAAAAAACCCTCAGCCAAGTGGTAGGGTATTTGCCCAACTGGATTGCTACCACCTCCGGTGTAGAGTATACCGCCACAATTGAGGGAGTAAGTACTAAGAACGCCAACACACATGTAGTACATTATTTATAAACAAAAGCAGGTATATAAAATTTCGTGCTTCGAACTTTGACGGATTTTGCATACAAACTTTCATCCCCATTTACACCCCCTTGGGAGCTGAATTGTTCAAATCCCTTTCTTAGTTCGCACCACAGTATGGAATGAACCCGCATACAATTATACACGCTCCAGACCCCAGTAGTTTCGGCTCTGCGTTGATTGTGAGACAATCAATCAGTGAGGTCAAGCAATTTGTTTTTAGGAAATAAAGTTCATTGGTATTAAAAAAAAAAATTATACGTTTTTAAGCTATTGCATAGCTTTTACCGCGGGCTTTGAGCTTGGCGACCGAATCAATAAATTCCATAACGAAAATAAAACCTAACACCACCCACCCACTACCCACTCCGCCTACCATGTAGCTCGGCCGAGCGTTCGCTTAACGTGCATGTATATGGTACGACTGTACGAAGCTCTCACGGATCGAGACGAGCTGCTCCGAAATCGGACGAATACGTAAGCAGCTGTTTGTGAGAAAGTATATAGGTGAATCTTTATAATGCCACACTTACCGCATGTGCGCCCCGTAAGTATACATGTAGGTATATATGTATACATAGGTGATTTTTTTCTTATCGGTCACCACGCTCAAAAAGTGTAACTTGCATTAATATCAAAGAAAAAACTTGAATTAATGTCAAAGAAAAAAATATACTGCATAAATAAAAAATAAATAAATATTTATAATTGCATAAGTTTTTTATTACTGTATAGGATCGCGTTACACCATTATCCCACTCGATTTGAGCGGAGATATGGTCTAAGATCGAGCACGCTTACCTAGAAGGTACCTATTCACACGAGACTTGAAGACACCCAGGTTGTAGGTTTCGGGAAAAACAGACTCCGGCAGTGAGCATAATCCTTTGCGGTGCGTATAATGAAGATATAATGTTTGTATAGATAAAAAGATTTTGTTATTTTGGAAAAATAAACAGTCCAGTGACCAATTAGGTCAATGGAGGTCTCAGGTGCTCGACTGCCTTCGCCGGTCACTTTCACATATACACCTCTGTAATCCACTTTCGTTCGTCTTCAAGGTCACCCGGCGGCGTTCATTTTTAAGTTTAAGAAAACAACAGCGTGTTATACTTTTTTTCAACATGGATTCAAACCGCATATTACATCCTGCTTGGCCATGCACCTTCTTTATGATCTACATTTTTAACCGACTTCGAAAAAAGGAGGAGGTTCTCAATTCGTCGGGATCTTTTTTTTGTTGATTTTTTTATGTATGTTCGCCGATTACTCCGTGATTTATGATCCGATTTACGCGATTCTTTTTTTGTTCGACGCGGAATAGCTTCCAATTGGTCCCCTAAAAATTTTACATAGTTTGGCCCAGTAGTTTTCATTTTATGAACATTTTTTATGACAAAAATTTCCTTTTCGTTCCATATGTACACCGATTACTCTGAGATTTATGATTCGATTTACGTGATTCTTTTTTGTTCGACGCGGAATAGCTGCCATGTGGTCCCCCAAAAATTTGATATAGTTTGGCCCAGTAGTTGTCATTTTACGAACATTTTTTTGTTCCCGTTTCTTGGGACCTATATTTTTTAAGAAGCGCGGCACCATTCGTAAGTCCACCCATACATAGCTAGACACTAAAAAGTAACAAATAAAAAATAAAAACTTCGTTAAAAAAAACCGACTTCAAAAACTAAAAAACTAAAATGTATAAAATAACTTATTTCTATATTAATATATATTATCTAAAACATCTTGAAGTTGGTGCAAAGTAAAACATAATAAAAATTACTAAGCACCGACATTAAGATGTTTTAGATATTATATATTAATAATAATAGCTTTAGAAATAAGTTATTTCATACATTTTAGTTTTTAAAGTCGGTTTTTTTAAACGAAGTTTTTATTTTTTGTTTATACCTCTTCTCCATATATTCCTTAATATATATCAAAGAAAATATTTTAATTTCATTATATTACACTACAAATTAAAAAAAAACCAGGATTTGAAGTTGGATAAACCAGGACAATTCAGTTTAAAACCAGAACGCAGTAATAAAATTGCAATAGTCAATTGAAAATAGGTTAAATACAATTCAAGTAATGATAATAATCATATTTTTTAATCATAAAAGTATTTGGACAAAATTATACGGCCCGGTTCCAGTCTACCTTTTGAGAGCAGGCACAGTGGTGTTATAAATGTCCATAGGCGATGGTTACTGCTTTCCATCAGGTAGGCCGTTTGTCTGTCAACTGAACTCATGCAACAAAAAAGTAAGTTA
This sequence comes from Dendrolimus punctatus, assembly GCA_012273795.1. Taxonomy (NCBI): domain Eukaryota; kingdom Metazoa; phylum Arthropoda; class Insecta; order Lepidoptera; family Lasiocampidae; genus Dendrolimus; species Dendrolimus punctatus. The sequence continues at coordinate 13,386,710 of CM022548.1, forward strand.
TTAAATCCACACATACTATTCAACACGCATTATAAAATAATAATCGGCAGATAAACACACATATTGTATATCCCCAAATTAAGCAAGTTACGCTTGAGTAATATACAATTGGGTAGTAGAATAAGTAGGAGGAGTTGGGAAGTAGAATAGGTGGGTAATATACAATGCACTACACTGGGGCCGATCCCAGACAGAACATAGTAAATAACGGAGAGAATACGTTTCCGAAATTTACTATACCAGGAGTCGAACCCGCAGCCTTTGCGTGACAGTGAGGTAGGCCGGCAAAGGCTTACCCCACTCAACCACAGAGGCAATAATTATGTTTTACGACTTAGATAATTTTCTCTACAGTATGCAGAGTCAAAGAATTATACTAATTACGGAAAAAGGCAGTGTAATTAAACAATAGTGCAGATACCATAAAGTTACAATTTAATTAATAAAAAACCTAAAGAATTGTTGAGGTCGGTAGGGGCGGCAAAATGAACAATTTACAATGCCTCCACTGCAGTTTAAATTTTTTGAATTGTATTTCCTTCACGTCTCACAGATGCATTGGGATGCCTTGAATAATGTTCTAGATATTGTGTACAAAAAGAGTCACTTAATTTTTCATAGATCAAACCCATACTTTAATTATTACCTGGTTATGAAGTATAATAGGAAGCAGGCATATTACGTTACTTGGTTATATCATAAAAAATAATTATTTATGGCTAACATGAAGCGAACACTACAATAAACGCGTGCTATAAAAAATATGTAGGCACGTCAACAATGTTCAGAAGGACCATGGTATACGGTTGTAAACATAAAGAAATATAGCAGTGTTGCCAAGGTAAAAAATTCGAAGGTAACTTACAATTTCATAAAATTTAAATGTGTTTAAAACTATAGTGTAGTCGTGGTATTTTATTGGCTAAGACACGAGTCTGGTTTCACTTACATGGATTCGAGCCCTGACCGTAGAAGCAAATATCCCTCATGCAGTTTTTCTCATAGTTGTTGCAATTCATCAAGAGAACCCCTCGCGGTTCAAACCAAAAAGTATTTTTTTTAATCTGCTGGCCCTTTAATTTTCAAATTCATTGTACAAACTCGAAATCGGGTAATATTAGCGGAACGCTAGTGAAAACCCACAAATTAAATATTTACAACCTTCTTCAAAATACTGGCTGGTTATATATTTATTTCTTATTTAGCTCTTATTTAGCCCTCATTTGAAAAAATAAAAAAGCAGACAAGCATTTTTAAGTTATTTGTACTAGTTTCCCTCCCAACGCTTTCCCTCGCATGCTTTAGACGCCACAAATTAATTTAGTTGTAATTTAATTCTTAATTATTATTTGGAAGACAACGCATATTAATCCATATTCTTTCTTTTAACTGTACCGATATCTTATTTTTTTTTGTATATTCCCCTAATTGTGCCAGTATGTCTAGTATAAATTAGTCTTCAAAATCTGGCAACCCTCTAACAAAATAGTTTACTTTCTCACCGTTTAATGACTTCCACGTCTTGTTTATTTGCTCAGCTGTACGTATATATATAGTGTATGTTACATCTCTTTCATCCTATATAAAACAGAAAGAGGTAAAAGATTTTTGTGGTTCATTCTTGTAAAAGCAAAAAGATATAGCGGCGGATAGAAAGGTTCCGAGAATATTATCACAGTGTAAAATCTTAATTGTTACCTGAGTATTAATAATGTTCTGTTAAAGCTTTAGAAACTAGAATCAGCATTGCTTAGATTAATTAAACACTCGCTACTTCTGTGAATTGTTTAATGCGAACTAGAATTGACTCTTTAGCCAAAATTGCACGTGTTCATTTATCTTCTGTATGAAAATGTGAAAAGATGTGTCTGCGCAGGTGAACAGTCATATCCTAAAGAATCACCACGTCTCGCCCCCTTCGTACCACCAATTTGATCGATAAAACACTCACTGCGCAGGTTCAGAGCCAGCGTTCTTTTTACCTGGCGCAAACTATCGAAACTAGAGCACATAGATAGCCACTTCTTCAACTCTGGCTTAGAAGATAGGAAGAAGGCCAGAATGGTATTGATGCCTGTCCAGTAGAGACGCTAGTCCCACTGTTGCAGTCTCATTGGTGTCAAACCTATTTTTCCCATAGAACAGAATATTGAATGTGATTTTTATTTTTATATGTCAAATTTTTTGTTAGTTTTGTCGAGTGAAAATTATTGAGAGATACACACGTTTAAATATCCATTGTCGTGTTTATTTAGTTTATATATATTTAAATAACACAAAAGCAGCATATTTCTTTATAAAATTATTATATCTCTCTTCAACGACCACAACAGAATGGCGACCGTGAGTATTTTAAAGAAACAAAGAACCATAAGTCACAGGCTATTTTCTTTGAGTTACAATAGTTGTATAGAAAAGCTTAGCAAGAGAGATGTACATGAGATTCGTGTATTTCTCACTATTTTAAACGATAAAGCTAAGCAAATGTTTAATATAGAGGAAGAGTTTAAAAATGCAATTTTCAATTTAGACCTCTCGGAGGAAGAAACATTTAAAGAGTTAGATTTAGAAAGGTTCCTTCAAAGAGAAACCGATTATATTTTGTTGAAGGCGCGTTGTGAAAAGCTCTTACGTACAGAGTCAGATGAGATTCCTGAAATTGGGACTGATAGATTTACATCAAATAATAATAATTTGGATGAGACTCAGACTGCTGGGAATTACAAGGAATATGGAAATTCCTTAAAGGAATGTTTACATAATGAAATCATTGAACAGGTAGAAGGCGAGGATAATAGTTACTTCTTAGCTCAACATTCCGTCATTAAGGAAACGAGGCGAACGACAAGAGTAAGACCAATTTTTGATGCTTCGGAAAGAGATGAATATGGCAAGTATTTTAATGCTAGTTTGGAACATAGCATCAATTTATTGGAAATGATAACCAAACTTTTACATGACTGTCGTATACGCGAATATGGTGTAAGAGCCCATATTAAGAGAGGATTTTGGCAGATAAGTTTGGCGGATTCAGATCTGAAATATCTAAAATTTTTATGGAGAGCGAATGAAGATCCACGTGAGTTGATTGCTTTCCCTGGCTCACCGTGGTGGGGAGGGTGGTGCAAACGGTTGTTTCGCATGCTAAAGGAAATTTTGCGACGATTGCTTGAAAAACTTAGAAGTGGCCTCAAGATGCATTTTGCCACGAGTGTGTTTTGAAAGGAAATAATTATTTACACATCCCAATAATCGGAGTTGTATTCATAATGACATCTGAGAAGCGTTCACTTTGGCCACTAGGAGTAGTCCAGGAACTTATAGAGGCAAAGACGATGTATGCATGCAGTTGTTGTTGAAGACACAAGACGAAGAGTACAAATATTTAGTTAATTTTTGTACACGTTAGAAGTTATTTAGTTGATTTAGTTATTATTTAAGGGGCAGGTTTAAACCTATCTTTGATTTGGTTCCTACTTTTATTTTTTATGTTCGCAATCGAAACTGCTCGTATTTTGCCAACAAATATTTTGATGTGAGTAACTTTTGCCATTTGCTGTGTGGAGGATGTTGCAGTCTCATTGGTGTCAAACCTATTTTTCCCATAGAACAGAATATTGAATGTGATTTTTATTTTTATATGTCAAATTTTTTGTTAGTTTTGTCGAGTGAAAATTATTGAGAGATACACACGTTTAAATATCCATTGTCGTGTTTATTTAGTTTATATATATTTAAATAACACAAAAGCAGCATATTTCTTTATAAAAATTATTATATCTCTCTTCAACGACCACAACACCCACACTACTTCAATACAGTCTCCGAGCAATGAGCAATGCAACATTTCCGTCTAGACAAAAAAAATCGAAAGTAGAAACAGGAATCTAGTTTTTTTTATTGCAGCAGTTCAGCAGACAGGCAGACGGCTAGTTGTTAAACAAACGATTGAGTAGTATTCGCCATAATAGCAGGCAAAGGAATCTTCGTCCATACAGCCAATTCTGATGAAGTCTTCGTATAGATCAGCCGAATTGTAGGTGACGTCATTTGACGGAGTTCTTGTGACAACTCGAAAGGCTATATTTGCCTACACAGTTCACATTTTTTACAAAAAAAATGATACAGGAGTAGATATAATAATAGTTGTAAGATATAGACAGCACCTATTGCTCCTTTTAAATTACACATTTTAAAAAATAAAACTGCATCAATCACAACACTTCACAACCATTCTTCAGTTCCCGCTAAAAACTTCAGAAATCAAGTCCATCAATCGAATCATACAAGGATATAAAATCCTCTAATATTTCAACCATATTGGCTATTAGCCGGTTCTTATCTCACTATTCATTCACTTGACCTAGCATCGGTTGAATTATTACATGAGTTGTATGGAGCTCATTTTTAATTTTAACCGATAATAAGGCAAATGAATCGGGCATATATTAATTTACCTCCAGAACAATAACAGCGAAATCTAAAACCAACAACGAAGTACTGTTACTTTTCCGTTCCATTGTGTTCAGAATTATTCAGTTCCCATACATAAATACATAATGAAGATGCCTGTATGATTACCATTTTGCAATGTATTTCATTATAATTACACGTCTATTAAATATAGATTTAATAAACCCCGCCATAAGAAAAAACTTAAAATAAGTAAACTGTGAAAAACGTATAAATCGTGCGCAGAAGATTTGGGCTTGTCTAAGAAGTACTAAGAACTAGACGACCGCGGGTCGCGGTTGTGGGAAGCGGGAGGGGTTGTCATCGGCAAACTTACTGCACACGAGTTATAGAATGAATACTGAGTCCTGCCACCTGTCTAAAGATACGACAACACAAGCCACAGGCTAGGTGGTAGGGCATTTATCAGTCTGAGGGTTATGTGGATGGTTACAACCCCTAGACTAGAGAGCTACTTGAATCGTATTTCTCATTCCTGAAAGCCCACACCGCTGTCGATCAGCGGCAATACGCAGTGTGAAGTATACGTTGAGTATTCGTTGAGTGTGGTCCGGATCTGGTCCGACTAATGCATCAGACCAGCGCTATCTAATCAGTGACCATAAATTTTTCGTAGATGAGGATATCCATAAGAGAACCAAGGTAACCGACGTAGCTCGCAAAATTAGCAAGTTGAAGTGGCAGTGGGCCGGTCACGTCCGTCGCAAGACCGATGGTCGATGAAGTAGACGAATCTTAGAGTGGAGACCGCGGCTCGGTAAATGTAGTGTCGGGCGCCCTCCAGGCCGATGAACCGACGACCTGTGCAAGGTGCTGGATGAAGAAATCAGAGGACATGAAATGAATGGCGCCGTCTTGGGGAGGCCTACGTCCAGCAGTTAACTGGGAATGGCTGACGACGACGATTAATTTTTCTAAATTATCTCTCTGTTTTTCTGGGCAAAGTACTCAAAGACTACGGGGGCAGATGGTTGGTTCGGTGTGCTTTCCAGGGTATACGCAACTCCCTGTCTAGAGTATGCCGCCATTAACTCTAAAGTTCTGTCGCGGCATCAGTGGTTAAATTCCTTCCAGTCCTCCGTTCGAGTTCGACAGAACATTGGTACCATAATTCTGTTGCAAATGACCATAGACAACGGTAACCACTTTCCATCAGGTAGATCAAGTACGAACCTTGTTATTTTTTTCATATATGCACAATATATACACACTTATACTGTGTACGCGCATGACCACAGCCGTTAACATTGCAGTTATGTAATGAGAAAAAAATATGTACAGATTTATGAATATTCTAAAGAACGCTGAACATGATCAGACGCTGTATGGACTTCACGGTACATTAAGCTACATAATGATTGCTGTAACCACGTAGTAAGTGTTAAGAAAGAGCATAGTGAAGTAACTGGCGTAAATATCAACAGTAGCTATATAATTGATCTCGTCTGCCAAAAAATCTTCAAAAACAAAGTATGAGACATACAAAATAATAGCTATATAAAATTTTAGTCCAATTGTGTCTTTAGATGATAAATATGAAACATTTTCTACTGTAACATCTAATGGTTTTCCATTATGGAAGAAGTGGCATAAGGCACTTCTGTCGAAGCTCCCCAGTTATGGACTCCCCGAGGGATTGTATGCATGGGTGGCCAGCTTCTTATTTGGGCGAAGCATCAAAGTCCTTATCGACGGCGTATTCTCGGACACGAAGCCCATTAATGCTGGCGTACCCCAAGGCTCAGTATTGTCGCCCACACTGTTTATTCAGCACATCAATGATATGTTGCAAACCGGTAACATTCATTGTTATGCAGATGACAGCACGGGCGATTCTTTTTATACTGGCCGTGTAAACATCCCTCGTGCAGAAGTTGAGGAAAATAGAATACGACTTGTGTCTGAAATCGAGTCCTCCCTGGAGCAGGTTTCGGAATGGGGACGACAAAATCTTGTTATTTTTAATCCCAAGAAGACGCAAGTCTGCGCATTTACCGCTAGGAAAGCCCCATTTTTGTTAGCGCCACAGTTTCAGGGCACTCCCTTTAAGATCTCGAACACCATAGGGATCCTGGGCGTCGACATTTCGAGCGAGGTGCAATTTAGGGGTCACTTGGAGAGCAAAGCGAAAATCGCTTCAAAAAAACTCGGGGTGCTCAATAGGGCTAAGCGGTACTTCACACCGGGACATATGCTTTTACTATATAAAGCTCAAGTCCGTCCCCATATGGAGTACTGCTCCCATCTTTCGGTTGGTGCACCCCAGTACCAGCTGCTCCCACTTGACTTCTTGCAGCGCCGAGCGGTTCGGATTGTCGACGATCCCAAAATTACAGACGGCTTAGAGTCTCTCAGCCACAGAAGAGACGTTGGCGCTCTAAGCGTGTTCTACCGTCTGTACAACGGGGAGTGCTCTGATGAGCTGTTTAATCATTCTACAATCGCACCGCTCGCCGGCGATTGGGAGTTCATCCACACTTCCTGGACACTTGGAAGTCCTCCACGGTACGTGGCGGACGTTCCTTCATGCCATATGTGTCCGGATTATGGAATGAGCTCCCTCCCGCGGTTTTCCCAGAGCGCTACAATATGGGGCTCTTCAAAAAGGGCTTGAACAGATACGTAAAGTCTCAACGAGGTAGGCAACGCATCGGCTCCCCTTGGGTTGCAGATGTCCATGGGCGACGGTAGCCACCTATCACCAGGTGGTCCGTTTGCCAGTTTGCCTACTAGCAAACATAATATATATATATATATATATATATATATATATATAAATTAATATAAAGCATGTAACAAATCGCTGCCAAAGGGAAGCATGCCCAGAAGGCTGGCTGCATTGCCACGCTGTATGGCAATACTGATTCGTTGCGCGAAAACCAGCCTTCTAATAACGGGTGGTGTCAAAGAGTTTCCTGCGCCGCTTTGTAAGTCATAACATGTTTAATTTTAATATTTTCTTAAGTTTTCGCGACTTGTACACACAATAAAACTACGTTTTGACGGTTTTAAGCGCAGTAATTTATTTTAGTTTGGTTTATCCGACGTTTCATTCGGCCGTTTTATCTTTTATATTTTTCTTCCACCCATTTTAATATTATATAAAAAAATTTAGAACTAGGCATGTTTGCTGAAGAGTTTCTTGCGCCGCTTCTTCACTTCAGCCACAACATGTTGTGAAGCGGTGGTAAAATTAGATTAGGCTCCCATAGAGTAAATAATATCCATAAACAAAATTAAAACTAAATAATTAAAAAGAACAAGTTGGCGGTAGGCGGAATAAAAACTTTACCAATACAAATGTCATCTTTGTCTTCCGTGACCACGGCCACTGAAAAGCGGCCGAAACGTCGGATATACCAAACTAAAATAAATTACCGCGCTTAAAACCGTTAAAACATAGTTTTATTATGTTTAATTTTGTTAATCGGCAAACTAACACACATATTGTATATCCCAAATTAAGCAAGTTACACTTGTGTTACGTCTTACATACAACGTACTGTTCTTGGCCGATCCCAGACACCAAGACCATAGTAAATAAGGAGGTAATTCATTTCTAAATTTACCATACCAGGAATCGAATCCGAAGCCTCTGCTCTGAAATAGAAATAAAATAAACCAGTTGGCGGTAGGCTTGATAAAACTTTCAAAATACTCATTGACAATTGACATCTTTGTCTTCCGTGATCACGGCTACTGAAAAGTGGCCGAAACGTCGGAATAAATAAAATCAAATAAATTACCGCGCTTAAAACTGTTACAACGTATTTTTATTATAAATTCATACTTTTCCGTGCAGGAACGCAAAAAATACTAGTTTCTGTGTCTGGGTGGCCTGTCTTAAATCTATACATGCCAAAATATTGTCTGTCTGTTTGTTCCGGCTAATCTCTGAAATGGCTGGACCGACTTTGACGGGACTTTATTCGCAGGTAGCTGATGTAATAAGGAGTAACTTGGCTACTTTTATTTTAGAAAATTCTTTTATTTCGGAATTATGACGATTTTCAATCACCACGCGGGAGAGACCGCGGGTCGCAGCTAGTAAATATATAAATAAAAAATACCCTCAAAACCCTCAAGGTTCCAACCTCCTCATTACAAATAACGAGGAAGAAGACCCTGACATCTCACTTGATCGACTTATTATTCTATCGATAGCATAGTATAATTAATATAATAAAATATAAGTCAAAGAAGCAAGTGAGGTGTGTAAGAATAAGCCTGTATGGCACTCTGTTGTACGTGCCTACCCCGCAAGGGACCTGGCGTGAAGTTATATATGTATGTAGTATAATTAATGTGCAATAATTTCTAAGCCGACCTAAATTACAAGTTATACAGAGAGTATTAAATAAACCGAATAATAATAAATGTAACGTAACCATAGATTGTCCGTATCAAGCCGCACTTTTGCGGTTAGTCTCAGAAATTCAGAATATGGCTTCATAGTACAACATTGGAAATTTATCAATTATATTTATTGTTTATGACTGATATCAACAATTAAACGTTCAACAGTTGGAAAACTATAATATAAATAAATATTCAACAAAAACATGTTTACATGCTCAATACATTATGGAAACAGAAAGAAAAAAAAACAAAAGAAAAAATATCAAATCAGGGCGAAGACGCGAAGCTAGTGCCGCGCCACTGAACTAGTTGTGCGCCGCAACATTTATAACTTAGGTAGGTAATGTGTATTTTCAGGATTCCCGTGCCAAATGTGTACGATGGTAGGTATTTCTTACTTATTTACGCAAATATGGAACCCTAGGAAGGGGTTACATATTTGTGCCGTTTGGAGTTGAAACTTTAGGTCCGTGGGGTCCATCGGCAAAGGGTTTCTTCAAAGAAATTTGTAAGAAACTCTTTGATACCACCCATGATCAGAAGGCTGGTTCGTATTTCGCGCAACGAATCAGCATTGCCATACAGCGTGGCAATGCAGCCAGCCTTCTGGGCGCGCTTCCCTCTGGCAGCGATTTGCTACATTCTTTATATTAATTAATCTATTTATAATTTAGTTTACTTATTTAAATACAAAAGTCTATTTGACTGTAAATTGTGTAAACGAACATTTGGTTATTTAGTTTTTTTTAATTTATTTTTTATTGCAGAAGTTCAGCAGACAGGCAGACGGCCCACTCGATGGCAAGCGGTTACCATCGCCTACGGACATTTCCAACACCAAAGGTGCTACAAATGCGCTGCTGCTTTCTTAAGGGAGAGGAACCTAATTCCGGAACACAACTCAAGGTTGTTATGGCGACATACTTTAGACCAGAGGTGGTACCTATCCAGTCGGGCAAATGACCTACGACCTGGCTGTGGGTTGTTTTGTCGCCTCTTACGACAGGCCGCCCGGCCGCAGGAAATTGTATTGTTTGGGTCCTGGGTCTGGGTGTCTCTGAAATAGACCCAGAGCGGTCCGGAATATATTACTTTTAACACAAGTATAACTTCCTCTGTTGGGGACATACAATGTGTGTTTATCTGTTGGTTTATTTATATTTATTGTTAATAAGTTACTGACCTTAAAGAAATACAGCTTAAACTCCATATAACGTCACTCTATTTAACGACAAACTCCCTTAAGCGTCGAAATCGCTAGTCTTTGGTTGGTTTAAGTTTGTCTTCCATACAACGAAACACTCTATATAGCATTACACCTAATTTCAATAACGACAACAATTAAGTTATATAAAGTACCTTTTCAGTTGCCAAAACTAGTAAAAGCTGCGCGCACCGCTTTATTATAATAACTGGAAATAAACTAGACTGTCAGCATCATGCTGACCGAAATTTTTAAGAAATTCCGAAATGCCGGAATTTCTAAGTACTTCCTTTATCATAAAGATTCCTCAATATCGCAAGATATGAATAAAATATTTTAAAAAAATACTGGTGCAGTAAAAGACGTCAGACAAAAATAACAGACTTGTCGCACTTAACGCCAACTCTCTATAACGCCATAAAATGCAAAGTCCCTGCAGTGTGGTTATAGTGAGTTGACACTATAATCATCTACTTTTCGATAGAAACCGTGTCGTAATGATAGAAAGAGTTTACTTTTTATTATTTGATATTATCATGCTTCTCTTGTTTCTTCTTTTTCGTTCTATATATTTTCTTTGATTGTAACGTGTTGTCATTAAATAAATATACATTTTCATGTATATATCTTTCTTACGTTTTACTCTTATCACTCACGTGTTATTCTTATCTCTCACGTGTTATCTTCATGTCTACTATTATTTTATACAACAATCATCGTGCTCTCCACAGGTAGAATAAAAACAAAAATTAAAAAGTTCATAAACAAAAAAAAGCTGACGTCAAGAGTTACGAAAAAGCATAAAATAAATGATTTCTACAACATCTTCAAGAACAATCTATTTTTCACTTTTAAACATCCAATAACAATGAAATGTACACGAAAGTATCTTGAAGCTGTACTGAATCCAACGCAAAAAGAATCATCAAATCAGTTCAGTATCAGAAAATTCTTCGCTTACATATTCAGACGACGACTTATAAACGTCACCCTTTCTTTGGAGTCGGTTACAAAAACACAAACTAAAATTTAATGGTAACTATAAATAAATTAATTACAGATTTTAAAAAAACCAGTTAAACTGCGTATCTGACCAACATTGCCTCAATGGCAGGATGATCTTTACAAGGGCAATCTGACAATTGGATTTATCCTGTCATCCCCCTGCTTCCTGCTATGAAGACAAAGTAATATCGTCTCTATTGCTGCTTACCTACAGTAGGATATTGAATGACATGCGCGAACGCATCGAAGATCTGAGGTCGCGGTTACATCGACAGAACTATAAAATCGTTTCAATTTCAAAGGAAAATGCAACAGAATACGGTAATGCGTAATTTCTATTTCCTAATGTTTTTATTGCATCTTGAGTTTTATAGCTTCTGGACATCGTTGGCAAAAAAGGGACTCATGCATTCGTCATGCCCGTCTAATGTGACAGACGGCCCACCTGATCGAAAGCGCTACTATCGCCTATCAATATTTGTAATACCAAGTGCTATCAATGCGCTGCCGCCTCTAAAGAAAGACTGGAACTGGAAAATGCGGGAACAAAACTCAAGGTTATTATGGCGGCATACTCATCTCATCTCTCATCACTCATCTTGGGATGGTTGCTAGCTATCTAGTCGGTCAAATACCTTACCACCTGGCTGTGGGTAGTTTTGTCGTCTCTTACGCACGAAACTATATTCTTTCTCTGTTCCTGCACGGATAAATATTAACAAAAAAAACTTTATTTAAAGATAATATGAGAAAAAGATTTTTAATTAGACGTGTTACTAATGAGTTGCTCTCCTTAAGAGCGATAACACGTTGCGATGCCGTGTATGTAGTAACAAAGTTTTAAATTTTAACTTATATACACGACTTTCAAGAAATGTTCTCCACTGGAACTTATTTTAAATAAAAACTTTTGGACTTGTTTTTAATAATGTTCCCCTAGAGATGGGTGTCGGAGAAACCAGCTAGATTACGTGTCCTATCGAAGTGAACGCATATTACAAGAAATATCTTGCAACACGTATTTAATTGATGTGATTTATCACGCTTTTATACAAAAGTGTGTCATTTTACACAAAACTGCATTATTAAGTTGCCTAGGTGTAATTTGATTTTGACTGCATTGAAGGGGATTTTTGAAAACGGCAACAAGGTAACGGACGCTCAAACTCGATAAAGACTGGACTGTATGATTATTATTAACGTTATTTACAATTAAACTAAACATAGAAGAAATAAATACAGAAAGTGCGTATAGGTGCTATTACGAATGAGCAAGTAAGTGCGCGAGAGAGTCGAGTGAGAGTGAGTTCTTCCGGCCTCCAAGACCGCTTCTATATCCCGCGTTCCTTCCGACGGCTAGCTGCTAATTGTGCGAGCTATGGGCAGGGGGGTGCTCTCTGTCCGCAACACTTTTCATAAACTTACAAAACTTCACTACCTCATAGATTAGTTCTGTGAGATCATCACATCAAAACTACTAAATGGATTTAAATGATAGTCGACACAGGGTTAGCTTAGATCCCGGATCTATCCTGATAAATGACGCAATTTTTGTGGCATAGCGATAGCCCCGACATCTTTTTGGCTATATGCCAAAAAGATGGCGGGGCAGTCCCGTTTTTAAAAGTCGTTGTTGCAATTCACTGACAAACATAGTCATGAGAACGCGAGCGAATTTCGCTGGCATCCCTCTTTGTTTCACTTTCTTCCAATTATTTAGGGTCGTCTCAATGTCTTTTCCACCCACACTCCTGTTAGTGTTAATATTCTTTCGGTAATAAATAAAGAAAATATATGTTTAAAATTATTACTTATAAACTGGTATCACTTAAGTCTTCATACTGGCAACATTTTTTTTCTGCTCTCTCATTCCGTGCTCTCTGTAAATGATAATAGTGCTTTGTGTTTGTGATTTTTTTAAGTATAATAAATCAAGACTCGTACTTATTTTTGCTCATAACCCTTCACTCCTCTATTCTGACATACGCCCCTTTCACACCACAAATCGCATCATTCACATAATCCATCCATCTCTCGAAGTTTCGCTGGCATATGCAAGTATGTCGTCGACAAGTCGTGGTAGCGTAAACTCAAAGGGCACGGGTTTGGTCCTGGTCGGACGCATGCACCGCTTAGGCAGTTTTCCGACCTAATGTGCATATTGTTACAATTACCACGTGCTAACAATGGTGAAGGAAAACATCGTGATGCAACCTGCACATCGAGATAACCAATGTGTCAAACCTGCCCAGCGTGACAGGTATACTGTCCGTTCTTCTATAACGGGAGGCCCGAGCCCAACAGTGGGACATGTATGGGCTATTTAGTTTTTATTTTATGCTGGTATAATACATAAGTAGTTCAGATTTAACGCTATCCGATTTAGTAATTTATACTTAGCTACTTATACGACTGAGCCGGATTTCACCGAAAACCGCAAGCTGTAAGCGGCTTATGAGAAATCTTATAAGGGCCCCCATTTTCTGTAATGAATAACACTATAGCTCATCACGCAGCATCGCTCGAGTAAACTTTGGATCCGTGATAATTCGATTCCAATTTATTTAAAAAAATACATGTACGATATTAAAATAATTGATGTATGAATTAAATATAATTCACAATATTTCATGTAATCTATAATATTACTAGTATAACATTCTAAGCATGCCGTGTACATTGAAGTTGATAATTGTATATAATATTAAAATGGGTGGGAACAACATATCACTTCTAAATTTAACTTTAGCAAAGTAAAATCCCAAAGCGTTAGAGCTATAACGGAAACATATTACACCACTGCAAAAGATGTGCGTCATACATACATACAGTATACATACAACACAGATAAAAAGTGAACAGAAGGTCACGTTGGATTTTATTCGTGTATGATTGATGTAGATTTAATGCGGTTTATTTCTGTTGCGTTATTTCAGGCCAGCCTGGTGTATTTTATCATCGCTTACATTTGATGGACGTCCGCGCTTACTTTAGACTTGCAGATTTCACATCATTGGAAGAAATAATAATAAGTATTATTTATTTGCTCTCGCAACATAAAATAACATAAGTAATTCTAGAAAAGGTTCTTAATGACTAAAAACTAATGAGAGCCTGGTGTCAGTAGAAGGAAAAAATCCTGTGTGACTGATCACCAGCCTCTCTCTCCCCGAAAAAATGTAGATATGTATACATCTAGATTTACTGAGTATATTAAACTGTGATGATACAATGTATTGAGTGTAAATAGATGTGCAGTATGTAATTGTGTATTTATATGTATGTATATATTGTACGTAAATGGGTGTGTGTGTATGTGTTTGTGTGTGATTAAAAATCAGAGTATTAAATCACACACAACAAGAAATATACTAAGACATTGTGATACTGGGACACATAGTGGAAGGGAAGCCTCAACGGACAAGTGAAAAAACGAATGACAAAGGACAAGTGGCGATGCGAACGAATCGCAACAAAATTTGAATTTGAAATTTTACGGGCAGATTTTCAAATAAGACGAATACACTTCTACTAAAAGTCCCAGCACACGTTTCGATTTTTCGCAGGTTTACTGCAAATTATGATTTGGTTGAGTAAATTTTAATTGTCAAAGAAACAAGTGAGGTGTGTAAGAATAAGCCTAAATGGCGCTCTGTTGTTCGTGCCTACCCCGCAAGGGACCTAGCGTGAAGTAATGTATGTATGTATAAATTTTAATTAATGCATTTTTTATTTAAACATATTTTTTTATGTTGTGATGTTGTAACTAATGTTTTTTTAATGATATATTTTTTACTGACAAATATCATTTTAATGCTGTTTGTTTTATTTTAATGCTGGTCCAGCCGTTCTTGAGTTATAAATGACGTACTTAGTTTTTTATATATAGATGTCTTTTTTTAGAATAGAATAGAAAACACTATTATCCACCAAAGAATGAATGTATATAAAAAAGTCATGGGTTAAATCTAGCACATAAGACACTCTTCTATTAAAAAGCAACGCTAGGTCAAAATTTTAGACAATCTATCAACAACTTTTCGAATTGTATGGACACAAAGGTACGGAATCTGAGTATAGAGATATTATTGCATATGCTCTGAAATGGCTTTAAAATCAGTTGTATTGTGTTTCAGTAATGAAAAGGAGTGGTCGCACGAACTTAGTGCAATCAGTCAACCGTTGGAACATAATTCAATGTGGTTCATACAGCACAATTCGTTAACCAGCTATTCATACACTCAACAAACATACATCAAGAGGTTTAATACGCAGTCAGTATTAAATCAGTTAACTCAGTTTGAAATAGATTATTTCTAGGTTATTTACAATGACATTGTATTTATAAATCAAACCAACATTAATTGAAACACATTTTAATACTTTAAATTTAATTAAATAAATAAAAAACAATATATAATATGATATTGAGAAAACTGTTCTCCGATCGCCATCGTTTTTAATAACACTGCGTTTAGAATAAATCATCAAATTAATTAACCGACTTTAAAAAAGAAATGTGTGCGTTTCGGGACGTCCGACAGAAGTGATAACTTGCGTGAGAGAAAGAGAAGCCAGAGAGACTGGCGCCGTAAAACGTTACGTAACGTAGCGGTTTACCTTCCCATAAGAAGTTAAATTTCAAAAGGAGAAGGTCCTTAATTTATCAAATAAATATTTTTTTAAAGGAATCCTCTTTAGAATCGTTATGATTTGAAACTCAATGAAAAGAAATAGCGACACTAAAAAGAGATAAACACATAAATCTATAGGACTTCGTCTGCGAGAGCTTGAGATAGAAACATTTCATACTACTCGGTCTCGTTTTTGTGCGGTGTTTCGTAGCCTCCTCACTCTTGTCTACTAAGCCTTGTAGACATAATTGTGTTTGCCTGTATATTCTGAAGTTCCAATTCTACTGCGCGTGTTATGGACGTTCCATATCCAGATACTACATACACACATATAGGATCGGCGGCCGCATCGGTGGCACACTCACTTTAACCGTGGCAATTACGCTAAAACACGTATATCTTAATCATCATATCAATGTAATCTTATATTCCAATAAGCCATAATAAGCTAAGAATTCTTTAACTCGCGTGAACTGCACATACACCATTTTTTTATGTATGTTAAGCCTATACTTTTTTTTCTGATGATTCTTTTTGCGTTGGATTCAGTAACGCATATTTATATATTCAGTTCCGGATAGTTTCAGATAAAATTATTCTTGGATACCATACACGTAGCTTAAGACGGGAAAATAAAAATATTGTAGTAAAAAGCAAACCAAAAATATTTTCTACATCTTGTCGGTGTCAAGTAAAACATAAAAAACAACATTTTTTGTAGTATTTAGAGAGAAAGAGAGATAACACTTTATTGTACACCAAAATAGACCATATTTACAATATTTTCTAGGCAATACAATAGGCGACCGTATCGCTCACAGAGATCCCTTTCAGGCAACCTAAATGAAAGAAATTTAATCAGGCGATATAGGTGGTGCAGGAAAAAGGCAATAGATACATAAATACTCAAACTAATTTAAGAAATAAATATACAAATACATACATATATACATAGTCTATTTTTATAGCAAATGTGCACAATGGTTGGTCTTATTATCGTTAAGAAGCGATGTCTTCCAGACAACCCGTGGCAGGTGTAAAGCAGATTCAATTTGTCGAAAGTGGTATATACATATTATACGATATGCAATTATTTTAAAAATGTAGTATTTAATTATTGTGGTAAATTTGGTTAGTGTTGGTTACTAAAACGAAAGAGATTGATGCTGGCTTGATAGCGTGATGAGACAATGCGAATACAATGCACATGTTTTCAATGATTTATCACAAAATTCACTTTTGATAATCGTGATAATGTAATACCGACTTTAAGTCTTGCTGCATAAGGTAAAATGATGATGATTAATTACCTGTTTTTATCTAGGTATTTATAAATAAATATCAGAATGTGTTTTAGTTCTACGTATATGTTATCCTTCCTCATTTGTTTGGAAATTAAACTTGACAACAGAAAAAGCATAATATTAGTAATTCTTTATATAGTTTTCTATATTGACTGATATAAGGGTATATATATACACTAAATATAACTAAATTATGAACTAAAGTATATTTAAAATTAAACTATACTATAAACATATTTACAGGTTTAAAGAATTTATTCAAACTAAGTGCCATTGGATTTTTACATGAAACGATAGATTTCTATATATTAATACGTGAAGCAAAAACTTTGTACCCCTTTTTACGAAATTGCGCAGACGGAGGAGTATGAAGTTTCGCACACCTACAGTTTATATAGAGACGGAGTGCAGAATGCTAATATTTTTTTATATTGTTACATGCCGACAAAGGTAAACGCAGAGCTGCCTGTCGTAAAGCGCACTTTATTACCTTCCCGGATTTAATAATTATTTTGTTCACTTTGTGTTTAGAATTTGTAATTAAGAAAAACATTCTATTGTTATTGTATTGCGTCGAAGCTTGCCGGGTATGGATCGGTGCATTATAAAGCAATGGCCCAATGCGGAGAAGGACAGTCAAGCGACGATTACGATACTAGCAAGACGTGTGTAGTACATTCGATAAGCGATATAGTGACGGACTTTGCACGTGTTATTGGATCGTGCAGTTTGTACTGGTTGTATCCAGTTATAATTGTACCTGTCTTATACGTGTTTGTGTAGTTCTAATCAACTCTATAGTAATTCCATCGGCATTTTAATTCGAGTCCCGCGTAACTCGTAACAATATTATGCATAAAAAATACATTAAATCAATTTTAAAAAATATTACACATGGTAGTGGTTAGATACATGGTAGTGACCATGTATCTGACGCACACACGCATATATACTCTTTTATTGTTAAAGTCAAATTAGCAGAGCTTTAGCGAAATCTGTGATTATAGAAGTAGTCTTTGACAACAGAACTTTAAAAGTGATCAAACTAATAATTTAAATTAATTATTATGGTCGAAATTGGACCACTAGTTCAAATTGCAGAACCCTAAAGCAGCAACCGTGACTCGATCTTGTGCGGTTAAACATGAATACAGACACGGATAGAATAACCTATTCTCATGAATGGAAACCGGAACTCCGTGAACCGTAACTTCACCGGCTCTCTGTACACTGTAATTATGTCCAGCCAAACGTTATTCGATATCGAGTCTTTACCGCCATTTTTTTGTAAGCGACATTTTACCTAAGTAACTTTTTGGTTGTACATGTGTTTCCAACTATTATTTTGTATTAAGATTCAGCTTTTCGTTCAGTGGGGTCTTTTTTTAACTAGGGTAAATCCGTTTGTGGACTAAGGCGCGACAAGGGCAGAACCTTGGGGGAATTCGCAACCTAGAGACGGGGGTGGCACAAGAATGCCCAGTCAGAACTGGTGCCATGCTATTGCACTCTCAGTTAGGATACCCACTAAAAACCCTGGATATTCCGTCCTTCGCTTCATGTCCTTCGGGTATATGAAATAACCTATCCGCAGCCCTGGCAGGCGTGGGCCTTGCGAGGCCTCTTCCACTATGGGGGGCTACTTTTGTCCCTTGGCATCTTCAAGCTCTTCTCCCGTGGGGCAGTCTGTAACTCGTTACGTTATGTGTGTATATGTGTTATTGTATGTATAAAGAATGTAATTACGTCGCTATTTCTTCAAAAAAAGCTTTTCCTTCTTTCTTTACCTTTTGCAAAAAAAGAAGAACAGAAGTTTCAGTTCAAAAAGTATACTAAGGTCTGTATGTCGTATACGATAGAATGGCGGTAAAGACTCGATATGGTCAACGCAGTCTGTCAGTTTACAAAGACTACCACTGCCCCTTCAATTTGATTTCATTTCAATTACATTGCGTCGTGGAGGAATAAAAAGATTTAGCGAAACCAATTCAATAGTATTAAAATTACGTTCTGATGAAGAATAGTTATTCATAAGTTATCTTTATTTAATTCAGCAGACAACGATTTAAGATATTTTTAGTATTATTTTATAAAATCACTAGCGAGTTCAGCAAACGTTGTCCTAAAATAGTGAAATTTTGAATCCGATTGCAGCGCTACCTACCGGGTCCAATTACGAAACTAAATCATCCCACTTGAACATACACAAAAAATATTTATGCCGGTAATTTATTATTGGCGTCTGCCTTTCAATTTAAACAAAATAAATAAATTATTAGCTAGAAGACGTTCGAGGTCATATTTTAAAGAAAAATTATTCATAGACAGAACGCATCGAGTTACAAAATTGTGACTGCGGCGGCGGCCTCAATTTACTTTATTATTTCTGGTATACATACTAGTTTCCTTTCACAAACACAATTCCATTCTGTTTTTGTAAACTTTAATTTCCTTTTGATTATCTGTGTTCTACTCTAGATGGACGGACCGTCAATATTGTCGATTTATAGGAAAGTATTTCATTTTCAATGATTTTATAGACTGTCTTTACTGATATAACAGGAAAGTGAGTTCCTGGTTCTAATTCATAAAAACTGGAATAACCCGATGGCAATGTGTAATATGTAGCTCGGGTCCTAAGTATAGTATAGTTATCTTTCACAAAAAAACGACGCCAGTGTAAAAAGTCATTTGATTCGAACTGTTTTACAGTCTCGATCAAACCCAGATTGGTTTAATATTGGGCCGAGATGGTTTACAAACTACCAAAACCGTGAAAGTTACGATTCAAATTCGATTCGATTTCCAATTTGACGTAGGACCTTTAAATATCTAGCAGGATGCGGGTCTACAAACGCGCCCCCGCCCTGTGAGGTTTGCGTCTTTGACTACTCGTTGACTTGTAACAAAACTGTCTTATTATTAAGTTAGAAAAAAGAAAGATAGATGAATCTAGGTCTATGAAAATCACCATTTATATTTGTTAGCATAGGTTTGTAGCTCTGTGTTCGATACCCTCAGAATAAAATCTTTGCAGAAAAATAATTTTCTACTCATGATAAAATAATGGGTATTACATAGCACTCTAATCTTTTTCTAAATTCTGAACTCAATATTTTTTATAGATTATATCGTATCCGTTTCTTTTAACGAATATTCCGATTTATCACCACATCACTAGTTACAACCGTGGGTTTTTCTATTCCAGTGAAGAAAAAGGAAAATAAAATATTCAAGTGTCTGAAGAATAACTATTTATTTAGTTATTACTTTAACGTCGTGTTCATGCATTATTTTTCGAACCTTACTCTTCTTATATAACAGCTACGCGTGGTTTATATATTTAGCCAGTATCAAGTCCTTTTTAAAATTCGTATTTTAATTAAGTTTCATACGAATGGGCAACACTACTCTAGCCACAAATAAATTGTAGATCTAATTAATGGCAAATGGCATGTTACAACTCAAAACCCATAAATAAAATTGAACAACAAAATCCTTCAATTTGCTCGACGTTGTCGATGTGTGGGTAGTTTAGGTAGGTTAAGTATTTAATGTCCAAATTCAATTCAACACACAACTGTAAAATTGTGTCAACGCATGTTACTTTCTATTCTCGTGCAATTTATTTTAATTTTAAAGAATAAACCAGCTTCTGAAACTTCTTCATTGCTGCTCCGCTCCTATTGGTCTAACCTGAAGATATATAGCCTATATATAGCCTTCCTCGATAAATGGGCTACCTAACACTTAATATTTTTCAAGTCAGACCAGTAGTTACTGAGATTAGCGCATTCAAGAAAGCAAACAAACTTCAACGTGTATATTGGTATAAGATTAGCTTTAACGATATCATCATTAAAACATGTACCTTTGCATCTTAAAGACTGAATAGAGCAAGATAAATAAACGGTAAACTCACACACATATCCATCCCGAAGTATGGGTGACATACAACAGGCTAGTCTGGGGCCGGTACCAGATACAGATCATAAAAAATATCAAAAAGTTCGCTTATAAAATTTGCCATACCAGGAATTGAACCTCGAGTCTCTGTGTTCTAGTGAGCTAAGCCAGCAAAGGATTAGCTCATTAAACAGGTACCAGCAAAACCTACCGGCTGGTGCCGACTGGATGGCTACCACCCCTGGTGTAAGATACAATATGTCGCATAGACCATCAGTCAAGAAGCGCCATGGTGTAAGATAGGATGTACCCATCAAGGTGCCGTGCTAACCATGATAAAAAAAAAAAAAAGGGTATGGACACGTGATGCACATAGTATTAACACAGAGAGGTCTTTGTCTAATCTAATTCTTTAGACAAAGCAATAAGCTAATTAGTGACACGTCATTTACGATATATCTGTGCTGGGGGAATTATTTATTCATTGGAGATTTAACCGAACGAAGACGTACTAGGCAGTTTTACTTTCTAAAAATGTGTTAAATTACTCTAAAATGAATAATTGCTGTAGGTTATTGATAGATTTTGAGTAGTAACTATGTGTTTTTGTGAACTGTGTCAAATTGGCCTTTCGAGTTGTCAAAGAACTCCGTTGAATGGCGTCATCTGAAGACCTACAATTCAGCTGAATTATACAGACTTATACATAAGAATTGGCTGTATGGACTAAGATTCCTTTGCCTGCGATTGTGGCGAAAGAAAGGTGAACCTACTAGTAGGTTCTTATTTATGTATTGTTTACATACCTGCAGTTACTACTTATATAAGGTAAATACAAGCTTATTCTTATTTAAAGTGTGTCAATTTAACAATATATGAACAGTTGCAAATGTACAAATGACGGAATTATAAGTGAAATGACGAACTAAACGCAATATTTGTTATTTGATTCATTCTGATATTATTAACAATGGCTACTAGGTATGGTATTAGGCGTTTAGGAAATGAGCATAATAATATACCTATCTACTACCTATGCAGCTAATAATTTCAGGTAGTAGTAAACTTAGGGATCTCGTGTTTACACGCTTACGTAAACACGAGATCCCTAATTGTAACAATTCAATAACTAAAACATTCCTCGGGCTTCACTCGTTATAATTGCTAATCTAAATATACGATTAAAACAAATCCGTTATCGGGATGATAACATAGATAAATTATATTATAGATAACAACTTCATCAAAGTATATTACTATATGATACTCATACTCAGAGCGTCTAGGACGTAATTACACCAAATAAATGACAATTGGTTCATTCTCTAGATCCTGCGACGAATAAATAAAGATTCAAACCAGGTCATTACAATTTTTAAGGAGGCATGTTGACTTCCTAATCAATGATTAATTATTGGAAGAAAAATCATTCCAGTAGTTTTTCAACACCGTCACATCAAATGTACTAAAAGTCTAACATACTTGTCTAGCAACCAAGAAATGTTTATATGTTCAATCGAACACGTACAATAAAATAGGTATGTATCGAAAACATTTTTTTATTTAAATGTCGCTGTCGTGACACGGAAAGTGAAGTCTAACGTCATTATTTTCGACTTGATTGCACATTATCCATTTGAATTTCGCAGCCAAATTAATTGTTTACTACCGTATATACGTTCTACCAGTGATTTATTGCTTAGTAGCGACAAATTCGAGTTAACTAACCGGCCCATATCTGTCTTCGTCAGCATTCAGCAAATCGCCAACAGAAGATGCCTTCGCCTGGCTCGCTAAATGCTTACGGCTGTTCAAAACATAGGAGAGCTCATCCAGGTATCGTAGTGTTAGATTCGCCATTGTAATAACACAAAACACTAACACAAATCAACATTTATTGTCACCACACTGGTTAATTCAACAATGAAAGGGAGTTCACGTAAACAATTTTTTCACGGTCGCACGACTGGCAGAGTGACGTGACATCAAAGCCATAGTTGATCCGCAACTGAGTGAGTCGTGAGCCGTGAGCCGTCGACTCGACCGACGAAGCGACGCGATCAAAGTTGCGCGGTTGTGGGTCATAGATTAAAAATATTTAAAAGCGAGTATGTTAATCTGTACAATGTAGTTACTTAAATTATAAAGGAGTTTTTGGCGGGAATTGAAAGGAGACGTTGTGCTGTGCGTTAATTTCTAAAATGTTATGTATTTTTTTTTATGTATAGTTGGTTGACCATGTCTATGTTGCTGATAGCAGTGAGATGTTCTAAAATATATATGAAAGTAAGTGTACTCTAAAATGAGCAAAGTTGTAGGTGTTAATTGGTAGTTTTTGGAGTAGTAGTTATTTGAGTTTATGATAGTTTTTTTTTTTTTTTTTTTTTTTTTTTTTTTTTTTTGATTTATTTTTTTTTTTTTTTGTTTTTATTTTTTTGAGTAGTAGTTATATGTTTTGTGAGAAATGTGAACTGCATAGTCAAATGTGGCCTTTTGAGTTGTCACAAGAACTCCGTTGAATGGACCTAGCTGATTGCCTACAGTTCAGCTGTGCTACACATAGACTTAAGAAAATGAAGAAACTACATTGTAAACGAAGATCTGGCTTAAAGGCCTAGTTGCCAAGCCATAGACCTAAATAAATTATAATAAATGTATGTATATATTGATAAAGTTCTTTATTATTCTGCGTCGAAATGTATAACAGTTTAATAATGACCGTTTTTACAAAAACAGTATCTGCGCATCCTTCTGCTACTGTTAACCAACATTTAGAACGGTATTAAAGTATGCGTTATGTGCGATAGATGGAGAAGGAAAGATGGGATAGAGGGATAAGATAGGAGAAACCGGATAGAGGGAATGGTAAAGGTAGGCGAAAGGAGTGAAGAATAGGGAAGATGGGATGAGGAAGCAGAAATGGGCTGTTAGGACTTTTATTCATCGTACAAAACACTATTAGCAAGGCTAACCGGTTCTACACCGATATACTATGAGAGCGTGATATTACACTGATTGGGCCAGTCCAGCGAACAGTAACCTTGATAATTATTCCAGCATGATTCCACTACGACACAATTGTATTTATTCATCGGGTTGTTTATTTATTTTTACACAACACACATAAATTAAAATGCGATACATTTTAAAACAGCACTTGAGCCATTAATGATCTCAATTTGTAGGCAGACTTATACAAAGAGAATAATTTAAGTTAATACAAATTATGTAATCAATTTATTTAATTAATTAAAATAAACAAAACAGTTGTGGCAATAAGTGTGCAAGTATGTTCTTGTCTCTATATTATTATTACGGTTCTTTTCTCATGAGGTGAAAAGAAAAACTTGGACAGCACCACAAGACATGCTAGATGTTTTATCAACACAGATATTAACGTTTCGAATCGAATTTGATTGAACTAAACATGTAAGAACCGACTACGCGGTACCATTTTCTTTTAATCTTTGCTATGCCGCATTTATGCGCGCGGCGGACCGCAGCGTTGCGGAGGAACCGCTCCCGCTCTTGTCTTGTATTTAGGACAACACTATTCCCTAACCATTACGAAAGCCATGCCACTGTTTTGTAACAGTTGGGATATTTTAAGCAGTTTTATCAATTTGAATTTTGCAAAATAATTCAGTTACTTCCAGCTGTAGGTATCTAATTTGATAGATAGACAACGTTTTATTGCTCACCAAATACCACCAATTACAAAAAAAAAAATATAATATAGGTACCTAATCTATTCATGATTCCCTTGATTTTTAATTTAATAAGTTATTCGTAAGGTACACCACAACACAAACAGCATACATGAAATATAGCAAATCAGCGTGTATAAATTCTAAAAACTTTTTCTAAATTAAGTTGTAAAAAAGAGTACGGAACTCTAGTCCTTAGAGTCGGTAAAAAAAATCCCTTGGTCCACCTGTGTAAATGTAGCTGTGACTTTTTTCTAGCGTCTCATACCCTGGTCGAGTGCGCAGCATGGGCATCGCAGAGATTTGAACTCCTCGAAATACTCGTAGGTCCGATTGACTCACTCGGCAGTCTGGTACAAGCCATGCTGTATAGCGACGATCATTGGGTGGCCGCGTCCAATTTCTGCGACACAGTGATGTCTTAAAAGGAGGCCGCAGAACGAGAAAAGGAGAGAGGTGCGCATGCGTCTTACGGGTACCGACGTCAGTCGCTCTAGCATCTAGGGAGCAGAGGAGTCTTCACCCCTGTTGACGAAGTGAGTTTGCCTTTCCCGGGGCATTCTCCAGCACTGAGGCGCTAGGATCAGCGTGGGCGTAACTACGTTCAAGTCTCACGCTCTTCCTGCCATAAGCGCGGGGCACATGGGAGGAGGGTGGTTTGAATGGAGTATTGAGTGTCTTCGAGTCTCCACACAAGCCGGCGATTTGACTCTGGTGCTCCATTCGTGGATCCTCTCGTCGCTTTGGTCTAATCCCTAGTAATGGACCTGGTAGTGCGTGAAATGCATTTCCCACGCCTCAAAAAAACCTGTGACTTTCTTACAGCATTAAAAAATAACGCGTCAATGTTGCGTCATTAACAATGCCGCATCTCAAATAAAAGCAGACTTTTTTGGTAACGCAGGGAATACGTTTTATACTCAGCTAGGTACTCTAAGGATGGAACGGTTGCAGAGTGATTTTAAAACTTCGTACAGACATACGAGGACTGGTCCAGGCATTCCTAACTACCTCGGTAAACCTAAATTATAAAGGCGTATTATAAATGTTATTAATTTATAATACGCATGAATTGGAACGACACGGGATCTAGTATACTGTTACGAGTTGCAGGCCTCAAATTAAAATGCCATTGAAATTACTATAGAATTTATTAGAATTATACAAACACGTATAACTCAGGTACAAATATAACTGAACACAAACAGTTCGAACGTAATGCGTAATTCAATAACACGCGCAAAGTCCGTCACTATATAGTTTAGGTACCGAATGTACACACACTGGCTTCGCTTGTGGTCATTGCTTGACTGTCTCATCTCTCAATTCGTGCATTGCATTATACTGTACAACTTCAATATGTCTGCTCGGCCGCGTGTACCGAATTTCCTAGAATCACACCTGGATAATGACCACCATAAAGGACTATAATACACAATGGGCTATTTTTTTAATCACAAATTTAGCCCTTAAGTAAACAAAAGTAAATGCCGAAAAGGTAATAAAATGTGTTTTACGTCAGCTGCAGGTGTGAATTTGTCTTTGTCGCCACCGAGGTCGTAACACTATGTAGTGTACGTACTTCCCACCATGTCGCCCCGTGAGCCAGATTGGCTTAGTGGACTACTTCACCTAAAGAGGTTTAGACCGACTATACTCCCCCTGTGATGGTATCGCGAGAGAAGATTCTGCACGTATCTACGTCTCCGGAGGCCAGTCTGACGACCGCGTCCGGAGGTTCTCTCTCACTCTCTCTCTCTTGGCGGCCTCTTTTTAGAACATCACTAACACGCAAAAGGTAGAAATCAGCACTATGATCCAGTGATCAGCACTATGGAAGCAAGGCCTCAGTCATGCTCTCCAGCGAATCAGGAGTTGTGGGTCCGCTTTCTTACTATTATGGTACTTTTTCACGTTTTGTCAATGAAATGTCTCTACGAGGAATTGTTTTGTAATATATAAATATTACAAAACAATTCAAAATATGCGTGATATTGACACAATAAACTTATTTAGTATACAAGCATAAATTCATTAAAAACCGGATTAAAAATTCACTAAATTCACAGACCCCGTTTTAAAAGCACAGACTATTAACATACATAGATAAAATATCGATGCACAATTTCGACCTGCTTACCGATTTATTGTTTCCGAGTGTACGAGAATAAATTATAGCATTTTAGTTATGTATTTTGGTATATTTTATTAGGAAGCAATATAATTACGAAATTACTTGCACAGTGCTTTTCACTCCGCGCACAATGACAGGTATTTTTATTTTTTTTAAACCTCTCCATGAGGCATGGGTAGTCAGCATTTTTAGTTATTTTTATTTTTTTAATATTTTACAAAAGGACCTACATTCTAGCACAATGCAAAGTTACGTAGAAGTAACAGACGTACCTTGTCTTTTATTTGCCTACGAAACCATAGCAATTTAATCTAAAATAGGATACGTAGTATCATAAAAACTATTCAATGCATATTGTTCAAACCAATTGGAAGAGTTTTTTTAGACTAGCGGCCGCCCCGGCTTCGCACGAGTATTTAATGAAAATTTGAAAATTATAATAAAAATAATATAGCCTATGTCACTCGGGGGTAGTGAAGCTTGCCAACAGTGAAAGATTGGTGAACTTCGGTTCAGTAATTTCGGTGTATATTCAATGCAAACAAACAAATCTTTCCTCTTTTTAACCTCTTTTACCATTTCTTACGTTTTTTTCAGAATTTTCCACTTCATAATTTAAAAGTCAGAGTATTAGGTAGGTACGGCATTTTAATTCGAGTCCTATGTCGCTCGTAACAATATTATCGTTAACGGTGTTATTTTGAACGTTATAAATAAGACCATTTGGCCACAGTCAACAACTATAGGTAACATTATCCCAATGAAACCGGAGCATTATAGTGTTATTGTCATAACCAAGTTACAGCATTGGCGATATTCGTGCGCGCGTTTCCTATAGCTTTCACTTCATCGCACGACAACCACTAATTAAAGCGTGTGGACGTGATGATGTTCATGATCCACCGTGTCATATATAGTCGGATTGCGATTGCAAATTATGTCATAATACGGTCGTAATGGAGTGTATGAAAGCATACCGGAACTTTGGTTTTCATTTACATTATTTTGATAGATACATACAGATAAATTTCCCTTCGAAACGGTTTTGCGTTTGTAATAGTATACTGTCAGCACATCAATAAATAAAATAAACCTTTTTTTATAGATAAGTACTTAGTATGAAACTAATAATATTAAAATAATAAATATTAGTATTAAAAAAATTCCAAGTTCGAAAGTTCTGTAAATATACAAATATTGCTACAAACGCAAAAACGCCTCGAAGCTAATTAAACTGTATAAAGAAAGAGAAAATATGTATTATTTGATTTAAAGAAATAGTGACGTACTTAATTTGCTTACAAGTAATTTGAAAAAAACATGTTCAGAGAATATATCGTTATATTATGTCAATTATGCTGTTGTCGCGAACGGTTTTCAAAATTTTCACAGAGTTGTGATTTGGGGCACATAATAAAAGGCGTAAACAAATAGTTAATATTGAAACTGTAATATGTCAAAGCTCTTACTCCATGTGCGTTAATATTTATACCCACTTGCCAGAGCATTTTAAATAACTACATACATAGTATTTCATACGGTTGAAGAATATTTTATTCTTAAATGGACGGATAATTTTTATCCGTGCAGGAACTGAGAAAGAATACAATTTCCTGCGGCGGGGTGACTTGTAGCAAGAGGCGGCAAAACAACTGACAGCCAGTTGGTAGGGTATTTGCCCGACTGGATGGCTACCACCCCTGGTCTACAGTGTGTCCCCATAATAACCTCGAGTTGTGCTCCAGCATTAGTGATTAGTAGTCTCCTAGGCAGTCCTTGTCCTCTCATGTCCATGGAGAGGCACCACGTGGGACGTCTGCCTGTCTGCTAAGCTCATGCAATAAAAAAATATATAAAGTTTAAAAATATCAATAGCTTTTTACCTGTTGTACGTTTTTTGCTGTCTCGTTTTCGCATTCAAGGTTGTCTAGTAGCCTAGACTGCTTAAAAAATTCTGACAACATGATTCTTAAAAGCCTATTTATTGAATAAGCAAATAACGTTATGTAAACAAAACATTAATTTCTTACGTTGCATAATATTGTACCGCGACTTCGTCCAGGCTTGACTTGAAATTCCCACGGGATACCCGGGGCACAAAGTACCGCATCATTTAAAAGATAATGTAAGTTATCACTTAAGTGAAAACTGTGTCGGAATAAGCTAATTTTTATGCACCCGAACTACTACAAACTGCTCGAGTGAAATTCCCATACATAACATAAAATTTGCTATCGGTCAGTGAAAAATCACATTGGAATTCGATTGATTTATCGGGCCGTTTTGTATAATTCCCGGAAAAATTCCCGTGGGATAAAAAGTAGCGCAGATTTTATTCTGTGAATTTGGTGTCGAAAACCGCACCAAAAACCGCATCGAAATCGGCTAAGTGGTTTTTACGTGAATCCCGAACAAACAGACAAGAAAACTATAAAAAATGATCATGTTCTCTGTCGTTTGTATAGTCTATCCCAGTTGTTTCTTTGAATTCTTAGAAATTTATAAAATTCTAATTTAGATGATATAATTAAATCATATTATATAAGGTATTTGAACTCGAAAACTAATTATAAATCTTAAGTGTGTTTCAGTTTTATCTTTGTTTAATCTATACTAATAAAAACACGAAAGTACCTAAGTCCGTTTCTTTGTTACTTTTTCATGAGTTAAAGCTAATTTATATTGACCCAGGTACTGACTTCAAATTCGAAGGAAGCCAGTGCTGACTTAATACTAGGATCGTGTAAATTGATTTGAATTTAGCACTATCAAGTCAATGCGGACTTCAATATTTCCGATTGAATAATTTGAAGTCAGTCCGCTACCCAAGTCAGTAGCTGAATCCATTTAAATAAGCCTTAATGGTCGGTTACTATATTTTATTAACAGTTCATTTACCTTACTGGTTAAAATTTATCATAGCCTCCGTATAATGAAAAACAAAATTTCTACCAATTTAAAGGCAAGTGATTAAATAGTATGTAACATATAACAACTCCTCACCATGTCGAACCTGGCGATCCAAGTAGTCACAGGCCACGGAGGGTTCCCTAATACTTAAATCGGTTTAAGTTGAAGCAGAACCTATTGCGTGTCTTCGGACTTGGAGTATCGGAGACGTCCTTAAATACAATCTTCGACTGCCCCGTCTTTGCATAATCTTTGTATTAATTGTGGACAAAACAAATAAAACGATCTAAAATGAACTTAAAACATATAATTATCACGTCCCATCTTTCAAGTACGTGCACTACCGCCGGTTCTGCTACAGCCGAACAGGAGGCCCCCAAGCGCCGCAAATATGCCACCATTGGAAATGGTTACACATTTGCGATTGAGGTGGAAACTCTGGGTCCGTGGGGTCCTAGCGCCCTTAAGGTTTACCGTGACGTCGCCAAACGTCTAGTAGACGTCACACGCGACCAGAAGGCTGGCGAAAGATTGAACGTTCCCGGTAAATGACAGTGGCTCGGGACCATTAACTCATCTTTAGGCGTTTTCCCTTTTTTATATAGTGTTGGTTTTTATATAGTTCATAATAAATTTGTTGTTTATATTTATAAGTTAATTTATTTTTAATCTAAAAATGTAATAGATATAAAGAAAATGCAATAATTAGGTAGATATAGATGAAAAGTACATATATAGTAAAAATTTAATAGATTATAAATTAATAGCTATTATTAGATTCTTATGTTTTGATAAAAAGGAAAAGAAAGGACAGAAAAAGATTACCTCCATTTTATTTCCCAACATTTAAAAAATAGTTTAAAAGAAGACACAAAAAAGAAAAGTCTCTGTTTTAGTATATGGTATGCTACTATAGGAGTGGGCGAATAAAAAAAAATATAAGAACTGGGAAGAAGCGGTTGAACAGATAGAAGACATACTCGTATTGTTCCGGGGCAAGAATATAAGCTATATTTCGTTTCAAAAACATTTTTGAAAAGGTAAATAGGGATGGCTTCGGTCATTCGGGCATGTGGAATGAATGTATGACGAAAGAATGACTAAACAGATATACAATGCAAAAGTGGACAGATGCAGAAGTCGCGGAAGGCCACGACACACCTTCCACGATCAAATTGATCGTGTACTAGCAGAAGGTGATGTCAGGAGCCTTAAGAACAGACGAGCGTGCATGACAAGAGCTATGAATGTCAAAGAAGCAAGTGAGGTGTGTAAGAATAAGCCTATATGGCGCTCTGTTGTTCGCCGCCAGTGACCTGGCGTGAAAGTTATGTATGTATGTGTGAACAGGGAATGCAAAGTTTCGGTAAACAGTATTACTTACTAGCACTAAATAATCAAATTAAAGCAAATTTTACTTTAAAACCTTCACCTTATGTTAGAGTTAATTATGATTGCAAATATAAATATTGCTCCATTTTGTCGCAATGCATTTGCGAAACGTACTTACCTATATTGTGAGTGTATTTATACTTGAAAGGTATAATCTTGGAATTTGCACGACGCCTGTTGTATCTAGGGTTGCCACCTTTTTGGAAGGAAATATACTACTATAAGTATTTTACTTTTTAAGCTGTAAAAATATAAAGTGTTCTTGGAAAATTTCTGAGAAAAATAGTATTGATTATTTATTTTATATTGTGGCGACAAAAGGTAGTACTATTTGGCAGCGTAAGCCGGTCTCAAGAATTTTGGAAAAAGGTAGAAGATTCTGGAAAGAAAAGACAAGACGGATATATTTTAGAAAGGGATAAACGATGAACGAATGATCTAGAATAGAAAGTTAGGGAAGGAAAAGAAAGAGATAGATAGATGTTTAGAAAGGCACAGATAGTAAATAAAATAATAACGCAATTATAGGTTCTAGAAGATTCTTCCGGGTATTTAGGCAGCGTTAGGCACGCCTACCGGGCAGTTTAGAGTTGAGGTCAGTTCAAGACAGTGAAGCGACAAGTGCGATACGGAAGAGAAGTTTAATAGAAGACAGTGACGAGTTAAGTGGTGAATTTACTGTCAAGTTTAGTGGACAGTTAAGTGAATGAAGTGTGTAGCGTTCGAAAGAAGAACCAGAAGAGAGATACACGCGAGCTACCGATTTCCACTCCGTGACAGCTGGCTACGGCACGCAAGGAGGCGGTTCCGAGGTGCCACTGATCACTTAAGGCTTCGCCACGAAGTCCCCCTGCGGGCTTATTATTTCATATTTTATTCATTAGTTCATTATTGATTTTTTCGTGTATATTTATTACTAATTTTGCTCTGGCCAGCTAAGATCTATTATTTTTCCTAAACAACCGTAAGAACAAAAACCGTTACAACTGAGTTAGTGAAGAATATATTGTACATTTCGTATTTTTCTATAATATATAGTACAATTGGCTAAAATATAGTACGATACTGTATATAGTACGGTTTGAGACCCTAGTTGTACCGCAGGTCTTGACCTACACCATCATTGGTTGCTTTCGGGGGAAGGTACGATTATTAACACACTTACATAGATGTACAAGGCCAACACTGAGATGAAACTTTTGCATAATTTTTTGCATACACGAATATCCAGCCGGTTATGGAGTAGATGATATATTATATCATTTTACAGGAGGGCTTTACAAAAAAAAACTAATTACTCGTAGGTCTCCGAATTGTAGTGTATTCATTAGTAGTTTTATTGGTAAACCAAATAAATAAATATATTTTTACATGAACCTAGGATCTTTGTATTAAAAAGAAAGAAAGAAAATCTTATTAGGATCTAAATTGATTTATCTGTATATAATATTACAATTAAAATTTGCCAAATATATTTCATCAGGGCATTAGATTTTTAGTATGGAAATACATTAATCGCTTTTTCACAACATCAACCCCGCTCGGTTGATATTTACTTCGATGGAACAGCACCACTTAAAGAACTTGTGAGCGTGGCAACTTAACAACTACCAACGCACACCGCGCCGATATCAACTGGACTCAATTTATATCATTCTGAAAACCAGAGCACAAGGGAGCGAGACAAAATATCCTTAAATGAGATGGTTTATATGCCTAATACCTATTGAAATTATGACAGTATGACCTAAGCGTAACTCCGCTAAAACTTGAAATAACTATTATTCAAGGCATATACACAACTACTACTGTTCTACTAAATATGTTTTATAAACATAGAAACAGTCACAGTTCACAGGAAAATTCCCGCGCGATTTCCCAGTTAAAAAATACTACAGATTTTGAGTCTGACAATTTAATACGCCCTTTAAAGAGCGGCTGCATATGTGTTACAAATGTACATAGGTGATGGCAACCGCTTTCCATCAGGTGGGTCATCGGCCTGTCTGCTTCATTCCTGCAAGAAAACAAAAAACCAAATAATTATTCTAGCATGCAGGGGTGGATTTAGAAAAGTGCGCATGTAGGCTATTCAAGATGTGCTGTCCTGACCGATCTTTACAAATCGATACGCTAATTAGTTCACAATCATATGAATTAAATACTTTTTTTAAATATAATTCTAACTTTATAATTTGTGCACTCTATAGTGCATTATTAAATCTTCTTTTCTCCGTAATTTGAAGACCGTTTACAATATTAAAAAAAATGTCTTCAAACTTATCGTCCCTCCAAAATTTACCGCCCTATGCTCTAGCCTACTCAGCCTACTGGTAAATCCGCCACTGCCACCATGGCTCTACCACATATAAGTATAATAAAGCTTACATGATGCTTTAAAACTAATAATCGTAAAGCAAAAAGCCAAAAGAGGAAATCTAAATGTGACTTAACCATTACTTTTGGTTTAACGTCATCAACAATCTCCGTTATTCACTAACCCAGTTCACCGAATTTGTTATTGTCACCGGAATATGTTATTGTAGCTGAAAGGCAAAAGCATTTTGCTCTGTCAATACGTATTTGGTACGTTTCCCACACAAACAGAATTAATCGGTAGCTTTCTACGACAGACGATCGCCGAAACCCGGTCACTTGAACGTTCGTTGCCAACGACTATGTATCTTCTATATTTGTGTATACATTGTATTACACTATAGCAATGATAATGAAAATATTTGTTCCTTAAGAAACACATGCACAAATTGTAGTCAGTTGTTGGAATCTTCTTTTGGCAAATTTTACTTGTATCAGAAGATATAATGTTACGAGTCGCTAGACTCGAAATAAAATTCCGTTAGAATTACTATAGAGTTTATTAGAACTATACAAACACGTATAACACTGGTACAAATATAACCGAACACAACAAGTGCAAACGTAAAGCAGAAGGTCGTAATTCCATAAAATGCGCAAAGTCTGTCACTAAAAGATTCCCGATTGTATTACATACGTCTTGCTTCGCTCGTGGTTATCGATCGACTGACCCCACTCCATCAGGTCATCGTTTTACACTGCGCAGCTATAATTTCCCCGTATCTAAGTCAACTTTACTCCGACACTCCTGGCTAATGACTGCCATAAAAGATTACAATACAATAATGGGCTGTTTTCTAATCACAAATTTTAAACACGAAGTAAACAAGAAAAGACGACCATAAAATAATCTAAATGTATTTATTTCAAATGCGGACAGGAAATAAAAATGTGTTTCTACATATATGCAGGTGTGGATTTGTTGTTGTCGGCACCTTGCATGTAACAATAATATAAATATATAACAAGAGCCCGTATATGTCCCACTGCTGGGCTCGGACCTTCCATTGCTCGGGAACGGACAGTAAACCCGCCACGCTTGTCCAAGGCGTCTTCGCAGGTTGACACATTGGTTATTTCGATGTGCAGATTGCATCACGATGTTTCCTTCACCGTTGTTAGCATGTAGTGATTGTAACAAAATGCGCATTAGATCAGCAAACTGCCTAAGTGGTGCATGCGTTCCGGCCAGGATCGAATCCGCGCCCTTTGAGTTTGGAACACGTACCCTAACCATTACGCTACGGCGTGAATTAAAGAAGTCATATTCCTCTAACAACTTTTTTACAGTTTTTAACAACTTTTGTGTTAGATAATAAGTCATGAGTAAAAATATATTTTCTAGGTAAGCGTGCTGCATCCTAGATTGCATTATCACTTCATATCAGATGTGCCTTTTTTGATAAAGTAGGGAAATGTGTTTTCTTGGGACACACACGGGCCATGGGTACAGAGGACGCCAACTGCAGCGTCTAGTGCCGCCTGCACGTTTGCGTGTGGGACTCTATTATGGTATTCGACGAACTGCCTTGGACAAGCGTGGCGGGTATATTGTCCGTTTGTCCGTTCCCCCTATAATGGGAGGCCCGAGCCCAGCATTGGCACATTTATGAGCTGTTATTATATGCAATAATATTAATACACCCGCAATTTTATAAATTAAAATATAAATTTGAAAAAATACATGATACTGTTAAATGTTGTATAACTTGCTTTAAAATTTTACTGCAAATTAATAGCTGCTAGTGATATTAAGTATTTGAAACGATGTTTGTAACGGTATTATAATATCAATCGTCAGAATTTTGTTTAAGGCGCAGTCTAGCTTTAAGTTACCTTATAAGTGTGTATATGAATCTTTCCAGAAAGAACTGTATATATAGAGACTCCTCTTATTTATAACTCTGTTAATAAATGTATCCTCAAGAAAATTTCCTGTGAGAGATTTCCAAAGAGTATTTCTATACTGTAGACGAATTTCTCAAAAAAAGTGCTTGTCGTTATTATATATATGGGAAAGCTTAGTTATCTAGGCACCTACTTAAACACACCAAAAAATAATCAAATTGGTCTCGGAGTTAGGAGGATACTAGAACTCGATCCCAGCGTTCCCTACCGGTTTCAATAATGAATTTAAACTATCCGAGGACCCACTCAAACACACACAAAAAAAACATAAAAATTAGTAGTCGTTCCCAAGTCATGCGCGTATATACATTACTACGATTCATTTGTATTTATGTAAATATATTAATATAGTATATATAATATATTGTTACTGACCAGGCTATTGTATTAATAAGCTACAGAATAGCAATGTTTGTTTATGAAATAAACATAGATTGGGGAAACAATGACAAAAAAATATATGTTGTCTTTTTCCTTTTATTTTAATATATCGCACGCGAGTCTTGAAAACAGTTCTGTAATTGAATGATATTTAAGCCTGAGAACATTTAAGTAATATCTAAAGTGAGATATTAAAGTGGAAAATTGTATAAATTAGCCTTTCATACTATATAACACAAATTTTATTCAAAAAATTATTTTGTCAGAAAAAACAATCTTATGGAAATATTTTAGTTTGATAGCAATAGATAATCATCCAAAATTCCAAAAATTAGCTATCCGGCTAATTGTATTGCATTAGCTGGCTGAAAACTAGTTGATTACTTTTGGCTAATCGGTTTGTAGGTTTTATTATCAACCATTAGCCAACTGGTGAAATAATAGCGACCGCTGACGGCTAAGCTGTAACCTTCTCAGTTGTAGACTTCATTGGACAATCATTATCTAGTTGGCGAAGTGATTGACAACTTAGCCGTGACTATTTCGTGAACAACCGCTAGTTATCTGGCTATTCAAATAGCCACCCTTCTCCACTGCTTGCAAAATCCTTAATGGCATTAGAAAAAAAACCATTGGTTTCATACCTTTATAGAATAGAATAGATAACACTTTGTTGCTCACCAAATAAACAATTATAAAAGTGCACGATTACAATATTGTTATAGTAGAGACAATGGGCAGCCTTATCGCTTAAAGCAATATCTTCCAGGCAACCTAGTTTAACCTAAACCTAATCTTTATACTTCGCCTTAATATAATTGACAGAACAAAAAGTATATCAAATCGAACAACGACCTACCACTAAGTTACAGGTTTTTTGTACTTCTCCATCCTGTTTCAAACAAAAATAAGTACCGATGAAGCGCTTTAAATATTATATGATCTTAAAAGTTATTTTGTCTGACAAGTGTAGATTTTCTTGTATTTATTTTGAACTATCAACATTAGATTATATCATGTATGATGCAATTGATATTATTGCATTTTGATGGAAGAAATCGTAAGCGTCTTATTAATTACTTATATATAAACATTTCAGGAGAACTATTTTACAAATCATTTTTTGATACATCCATCTATAATTTTTTTTTTATTGCAAGAGTTCAGCAGACAGACAGCCCGCTTGATGGGTAACGGTTACCATCGCCTATAGACATTTGCAACACCAAAGGTGCCACAAATGCGTTGCTGTTCTCTTAAGAGAGACTGGAACCTGGTCACTAATGCCGGAACACAACTCAAAGTTGTTATGGCGACATACTTAGACCAGGGGTGGTAGCCATCCAGTCGGGCAATGCCCTACCACCTAGCTGTGAGTTGTTTTGTCGCCTCTTAAGACAGGCCGCCCGGCCGCAGGAAATTGTATTCTTTCTCCATTCCTGCACGGATAGAATATTTATGTATACCACCTTTGGCAAATATAATCTATTTTATCTCTGCCACGGGTTGTTCTAGGCGATAAGACCGCTCATTGTGCATATTTAGAATATTTTAGGCTTTATTGAAAATATTGAAATAAATAC
The DNA here is from genome assembly GCA_012273795.1 of Dendrolimus punctatus. Classification (NCBI taxonomy): domain Eukaryota; kingdom Metazoa; phylum Arthropoda; class Insecta; order Lepidoptera; family Lasiocampidae; genus Dendrolimus; species Dendrolimus punctatus. The sequence goes on from CM022548.1 coordinate 13,423,986, forward strand.
ATCTTAAAGGTTTTAAGCGCGGTAATTTATTAAGTTTTGTTTTGTCCGACGTTTCGGCCGCTTTTCAGTGGCCGTGGTCACGGACGACGGCCACTGCAACTAAGATTTTACGTCAAAGAGTAACAATGTCCTCACAAACTTTCCTATTTATATATCCATATTTAGTATCAATTAAATTACTTGCATTATTTACGTTATTCCTTGCTTTGTAGAGCTTGTATGACATATTACGTTCAATGAACCATTTGAAAGTGTCTCAAGACCACTCATGACTTAATAGATGAGATTATTAACGAGCGAACTCATTGGGATGCAAGGCACGGACGCCCGGTGGCACATATTGACCTACTATTCCAGGCTAACACCACATTACATGGCGATTAGCGGATAAAAATCCGTACTCAGCGGATATTGTAAATTTGCAGAAATTAAAAATAAATAAATTAGGATAAACTATACCATTTGTTGGCACAACAAGTGATTAGCACCCAGTGAATTTATTTTGTAATAACCATAGAATAATTTGGTTATCATCATCATCATCATCATCATCATCATCATCATCATCATCATCATCATCATGCGAGAGTTAAATTCCGGTTGATTTTGGAGCGTTCACTCCGACGCCCAGGGTCCGCTTTCCTACTTGTTCTACTCCACTTCGCGCGGTCTTCGGCATCCCCCGTTTTGAGACCATTGGCACGCATGTCATCCTTCACGACATCAAGCGAACATTTCTTGGGCCTTTCCCTTCGACCGGGACCTGGCGGAGGCGGCATACGTACGACTACAACATATCTATTAACACTTAACGTTTTGAATATGTTAATAGGGTTCCAATTACCGAGGAGGGGTGTTAACAATGCTATAATGTCTTTTATAGAAAACTTTACAGCCGAGCTCTTTTCTTTTTTTAGCCAAGAGAAATCTGATTCAGGACGCTAGGGGGAAACATTGCGGCCGGTGTGTGGGATTTACCAAGTCGGGGTGGCACTAACACCTTAAGCCAGCCATGCTATTGCCATGTCACACTTAGGGATACCCACTAAAATCCCTGGGTGTTCTGTTTTTCGCCGTATGCCAGGGCTACAGGTATATGACCTAGCCTCATCACTAGCCCTAGCAGGCGGTGGCCCAACGGCCTCATCCACTGCTGGGAACTACTTTTTGTCCCCCGGCATCTTCATACTCTCAATGCGCGGGGCGGTCTGTTACTCACCCCATGGGAGGAGAGGTGAGCGCGCCCGGAACACGTCCCGCCCTCATCTCGATTGCATAAGGGCGGGTGAGAACCTTTTTGCCCATTCCTCCTGTTTGACCCCTCTATCTCATCCCCCACATCCAATCCTCTTCAATCTCTATTCAATCCTACAGGCTAGCAACGCTTTACAATTGGCCCCTCCTGTTACAAACGCATATAAGAGACTATGTCCACTTTCCATGAGCAAGGCCGTGTGCCTATTTGCCAGCTTCACAATAAAAAATCTAAAAGCAAATAGATACGCATTATTATCCGTGCAGGAACGGAGAAAGAATACAATTTCCTGCGGCCCGGCGGCCTGTCGTAAGAGGCGACAAAACAACCCACAGCCAGGTGGTAGGGCATTTGCCGACTGGATGGCTACCACCCTGGTCTAGAGTATGTCGCCATAACAACCTTGTGTTGTGTTCCGGCATTAGTGACCAGGTTCCAGGCTCCCTAAAGAGAGCAGCAGCGCATTCGTAGCACCTTTGGTGTTGCAAATGTCCATAGGCGATGGTAACCGCTGTCCATCAAGTGGGCCGTCTGCCTGTCTGCTGATCTCCTGCAATAAAAAAAAAAAAAAAAAAAAAAAAAAAAAAAGATACCATTTTAGCTCGACGTGTCGAAAATCATCGCACGCGCATGCCGTTGTAGATCTGATAGTCGTAAACTTTTGTCTATATTGCTTAATTAGCTAGTTTTGTTAGATCAATTATTTAATATAGGTATTATAAGTCAACCAAAATGTAATTCTTTAGTGTGCTTATTATTAGGATTGTCTTTTTTATATTTTAGTATTCATTGTTTTATTAATTAAGCTATCAACGTTTTCTATTTTTCTTTTAACTTTTTAAACTAATTTTTCTTATTTTTACAAAGGGTCTCATATATGTTTGAAAATCAGTGCTGTGTTGGACCACCCTTCAGGACAACTGTATATTGAGTGCTAATAACCATTTTTGAAACTGTGGCATACAAGTTTTTATATGTTTACTTTTTAATTGGTTCATCTTGTGTATGCCGCATTTCATTACCGCTTATCGTTCCTCTCAGTACTGTGAAACGTACCTTACAAAGGCGGTTGGTATCTTTTGTTTGTGACACACGTGCGTTAAAATCCCGGACACACGTGCATATAACAAGCTGCAATCAACACACAATGAGGATGTGTTGTGTATTAAATATCCTAACGTTGAAACGTTAGTAGGTTGAGTGGGTAAACTGGCGGCTGGCATCTCATGACTTCTTCCTCATGGGATGTATCTGCAGAGCCGCCGTTGGGAGCCCCACATACCCATCGGTGTAAAGCCTCCTCCGAGGCCCGAGGGTATGCCCAAAAGCATTCCCACACTGTTAATAAGAAATAAGTATTTGTATGTAAACCTCGGGAAGACACGGAGGATTGGTTACCTCCAGCAGAGGATGAGGCCTAAGGTACGCGAAATTGCTCTTGGTTCGGTTTTCTAGTAGTCTTGGTACAGGCGAAGGATGGAACACCCAGGGGTTTTTCCCCCGACCCGGATAGTCACAAGCTTTCTCGGAGGTGCTATTACCACTCCAACGTGGCGAATCTCACACGCTTTTTATTTATTGCATGAGTTCAGCAGACAGGCAGACGGCACACGTGGTGGAAGCGGTTACCATCGCATATGGACTTTTGCAACATCAAAGGCGCTACAAATGCGCTGCTCTCTTTAGGAAGACTGGAACCTGGTCACCAATCGGAACACAACTCAATGTTGTTATGCCAGCATACTCTGTGGCTCTTGGTAAAGGTGTGTTAGCCATCAAAACGGGCAAAAACCCTACCTGTGAGTGGTTTTGTCGCCTCTTACGATAGGCCGCCCGGGCGCAGGAAATTGTATTCTTTCTCCGTTCCGAATTATCGAAAAACGGCTAGCGCTGTGGGTTGGATTGAGAGGGGGAGCCTGTCTACCGCTGCCGTATGCGTGAGAGGAAGGGAAGCCAGACAGACTGACACCGTAACGCGTTACGTAACGAAGCGGTTTACCCTCCCATAAAAAGTTATCAGTTTAATAACAACAAATGTGCAAAACATACTAATTTTTATGTTATACTTCGCACCGACTTCGAGATGTGGTAGAAAGAAGCCGCTTAAACATTTATAATTTGCTTTTTAAATAGAAATCGGTTTTTCTATTTTTTAAAAAGAATTATGTATAAGAGACTAAAATTATTTGACAAAATAGAATGTTAAAGCAGAAGATTAATGGGTGAAATGAAATCGAGACTGTGTGAAGAAAGATATAAAGATTTATGGTGCGAGAGGGAATCTGTGCATTATGGTCGCTCTCTATAAGTAAACCGTTTAAAAATTATGTGTTAATGATGATTAAAATCATGATTGTTATTGCAACTATAAAATATTAAAATGCAGTGAATGATATAACACACGTAATAGTTTAAGCGAAAACAATGAAGACTTTCTTACTCGTAACAATCATGCGCCTTTCTACGAGCCGGTATTGTCTACCATTTATGTATCAGATCGCATTTGCAAATTGTTCATAACATTGGCCATAAAAATGGCGATAGTATATATAACACGTAGTACATTTTACAGAGCAGGCTGTCAAACCCTGGAATGCGTTGCCTTTTACTGTCAGTGAGGCGAAAACACTACCTACATTTGGGAGCTCCCATAGAAAATACTATCTCTTATTTAAAAATACGTCTAATATATTAAACATTTACTTATCTAACCATTGTAATATATGTTAATATAAAATGCCTGTCATATAAAATATATTTGTTAAATATTTATTTCGATTATTTTGTACATGTTTTCATTTTTACATATGTATTAAATTTTTAATTAGTGTAAATATGTATATATGTATGCTGCACCTTTTTTTTTTTTTCTTATTGCAGAAGGTCAGCAGACAGGCAGACGGCCCACTTGATGGAGAGTGGTTAAAATCGCCTATGGACATTTGCAAAACCAAAGATGCTACAAATGCGCTGCTGCCCTCTTAAAGGAGACTGGAACCTGGTCCACTAATGCCGGAACACAACTCAAGGTTGTTATAGCGACGTACTTTAGACCAGGGGTGGTAGCCATCCAGTCGGGCAAATGCCCTACCACCTGGCAGGCACCTACATCGCCAGATTAGTTAAGAATTTCTTTTCAGCTAGGATACCTGGAAGAGATCGCTTTTAGGGATAAGGCCGCCTGTTGCCTTACCAAGAAGTATTGTAATTATGCATTTTGTTTCTGTATGTGTTTGTTTTTTTGTGAGCAATAAAGTGTTATATATCTACACTTGTGCTAGGAATGTAGCAGTGATTTATGGCTGGTTCCTATATTTTGCCGACCGTTTATTTCCTTTCCTATCGGTTGAAACATAAGCTCAATAGTGATGTCTAAACTAAACCGATAATATAAATAAGACCAGTGAATGAATAGGCAGGGGCCGCTGGATACGGATATAACAACGAATTCTTCAACCTGCATCCACCGAATACCTAGTTAGCCTCGCACAAGGGCGTCACGGCGCAGTTACTCTGTTCTAGATTCCGTGACGTCCAGCTAAAGTGCTAGTATGGGACGCAGGTTAGATTTAGTGGGTAGTTTGGAAATCGGTTTTAACTGGTCGCGGAAAGTCCCACACACGTTCGATGCTCGCCTTGAGCGCTGCATTAGGCCATCCCCCGTATGGCCAGGTTTTGCTACGAACGTAGCGGGATGCCACTACTATTGTAGCGGACATGCACCACTAGCGTTGTGGAAGCATGGAAAGCGTTTGAAAAGTACTGTATGCAGTCAAAAATCAACCATTTTGTTTGACGATATAATAAAAAAAGTAACAAGATTTGACAATGAAAACTAAGATAATAGAGCCTCTAACCATTCAACAGCAAAAATATGTATTATCTCATCTCTGTCATGATAGTGAAAATCATATAAGCTACATGCAAACGCACGGGCCTGATTAAACCATGTTTCTTCATCGCATCACATCGCTCCCTGTTACTAAAAAAAGACTTAGTGCTATACGAGTATATCTATATACGATTATTAATACGTGAAGCAAAAACTTTGTACCCCTTTTTACGAAAATTGCGTGGATAGAGTATGAAATTTCGCACGCTTAAAGTTTATATAGAGAAGAAGGTACGAAGCTATTTTTTAAATTATGCATTAAAAATATATTAAATTAATAAGAAAACGTTACACACATTACCATGTATTTGACACACACACGAATATATACTATTTTGTAAATTGTTTTTTTTAATGCAGGAGTTCAGCAGACAGGCAGGCGGCTCACTTGATGGGAAGCGGTTACCATCACCGATGTACACTGCGACAGCAAAGGTGCTGCCAAATACGCTGCTGCTCTCTAAGGGAGACTGGAACCTGGTCACTAATGCCGGAATACAACTCAAGGTTATTATGGCCACATATTTTAGACCAGGGGTGGTAGCCATCCAGTTGGGCAAATGCCCTAGCAACTGACTGTGGATTATTTTCTCGCGTCTTACGACAGGCCGCAAAAAGGTTTATTCTTTCTCCGTTCATTAACGGATAAAAAATAATTTATTAATTAAAGTCAAATTAACAGTGTAGCCTTGGCGGAATCTGTGGTTGTAGAAATATAGTCTTTGACAACAAATTATTGTGGTCTCTATTAAAACATTACGTCCGCCTATCTCGTGGCCTAGCTGCAATCTCAGTTCATCCGCGCTGATACCAAATGTAAGACTTTCACCTTCGCGCTCGGCATGGTTTAACAAAAACCACGAATCTTCACTCGAAGATGTTTTTATTTTTTACGCAGTGTCGGTTAACTAGCAAGATTGGTGCGAAAATTAAAATAGGGATGCGGACATATCTATAAATATAAATAATATTGAAGTGTCTGTTTGTAATGCCAAAATAACAGCTTTCTATTAAATGCATATGAAAGTATATATGGTACGGTATTGCAAATCAATTTTTAAAATTTTCGTCCGTCTGGAAGTTCCGGCTAATCTCTGAAACAGCTGACCCAATTTTGACGGAACTTTCACTGGCTGATAGCTGATGTTATAAGGAGTAACTTAGGCTATTTTTTTAGGGTTCCACGACAAAACATTCACGCGGACAAAGTCGCTGGCACAGCTAGTGTAACAATAAATTCTAATAGTGTTTCTTTTAGGTTTAAGACATTCAAAAAGAAAGAAAACTATTTCATATAAAACCAATTGTAACAAAAAATAGATTTAAAAACAAAACTTGTCCTAAAAGGGGCAACAGTCTCAGCATAATGCTAGTCTGTCAACCCATAAGGTATCAGGTATAAGGGATTTCCCCCAGGGGGTGCCGCCCTGCACTCCCTTCGTCCAGGAAGCGGTACAAGGGCATGCGTCCCCGGGGCCCCGAGCGGCCACTGTCACATTCCACCCTTCACTCCGTGACAGTGGTGTCCCACCTTTCCACCTCCTCATCCTAAAAGCCTTCCCTTCCTTCCAAACCTCCTCCCAAAACACTCTTCCCTTCCGAAGTTAGGTGGCCTGGAGCAATCCTCGCAGCCTCCCCCTCCCCCTATCGCGAAGCCCCCCCCCGCCGCTGACGCTGCTGAGAGCGCGAGGCGGTGAGGGGGGGAGGAAGGAGAGGGAGGGGTGATGGCGCAGCAGCAATCCTCGCAGCCTCCCCCTCCCCCTATCGCGAACCCCCCCCGCCGCTGACGCCTCTGAGAGCGCGAGGCGGCGAGGGGGGGAGGAAGGGGAGGGAGGGGTGATGGCGCAGGAGCAATCCTCGCAGCCTCCCCCTCCCCCACCGAAGGACGAACGTCATTCCCGCCGCACACAGAGAGGCCGCCTCTGTTACGAGGCGGCCAGCCGCTGCCGGGTGCGGGTAAGCTCGCGCATATACCGTGACCCGGCGCTAGCGGAAGAAGGCTCCCATGAGGTTTTAGTGGTATACCGGCGCCGGTCGTACTGATTAATCGGCGTCGGGAGCCCACATACTGGCGCGCATGACTCCCGCGCGGCTGACGATGCGACAACGCATTCCTCATGTAAAAAAAAAGGTATAAGGGATTACACATTACATAGCATATAACAACAATATTATCTTATACAAATCTATACATATGCAGTTACTTATACATACATAACTTCACGCCAGGTCTCTTGCGGGTAGGCACCAACAACAGAGCGCCATTCAGGCTTATTCTTACACACCTCACTTGCTTCTTTGACATTCATAGCTCTTGTGATGCACGCTCGCCTGTTCTTAAGGCTCCTGACATCACCTTCTGCTAGTACACGATCAATTTGATGCAGTTAATAGTATAAAATATACTTTACTAGTTAATAGTGCATATCATATTTAATAGATATTAATGTTATATCTATATCACATATCTAATAGTAATTAAATAAATAAGAAATATACTAGTAGTAACATACAATTTGTGACGTACTTTATGTCGCGCTAAGAATGCATAATATATTCTAGAAGTGACCATAAGCTTTAACAATTTACTTACAGAGAAATAACCACTTAAATTTAATAATAATACACATTTAATTAGCGCATTTTTCCAATTATTGTAATATTTGAGATTTTAGTAATGTGTTTCATATATAAAAGAACAGGTGTTAAAATAATATCTTATCATCCAACTTTTAAAATATCATGGTATAAATTTTAATTAATTTTCGAACAATAATTAATGCGCTATTTAGATCTTATTGTACTTATAAGGTCATTAGTAGTAGTAAATTATAGTTAAATTGTGTCTAAAACATTTTCTACTGTAGGTAATACATAACTTTAGCTATGACTTAAGACAACTGAATAAATTTAATTATTTTTAAATGTCTTAGGCAATCTAAGACATTTAAAAATCATTGAATATTGTAATGTATTGCAAAAATCCTATTATTATATTGTATGAAAATTAAACCAATGAATACATGTTTTTTAGAAGATGCCTGAAGTGAGATGAGAAAGATATTAATAAACTTATCGGACTTTTACGCACGCAAGATAATGAATGATATGCATCGCGATGAAATTTGTTATGTAACAATCTAGTACCTACCCCATACTTCGCAAGAAGCTGAGATCAGAATCTACGTTGTAAAAATTGTCTTCCACTCTTACTTTTGAACTATACGTAGAAACACTGAGGTAATACCTGCATTTTTTAAATTTTAACCACGGAAATCCGATTGAGGGCTAAGCCGCGACAAGGGCAGAACCTTGGGGGGATAATTCGTGACCCTAGCATGCCCAGTCAAAACTAGTGCCATGCTATTGTCAGTCCCCAGTTAGGAATATTCATTAAAACCCCTGGGTGTTGCGTCCTTCGCCTTATACCAGAGCTATGGGTATACGACCTAGCCTCTTCGCAGCCCTGCTAGGCGTGGGCCCGACGAGGCCACTTCCACTACCGGGGGACTACAGGTAATATCTACAGCCCGATTGCCGAATATCCACTACATTCGCTCTGTATCCCTCCAATCATCCGAGACGTTATTCAAGCCCGAAATATTCTATCTCGACCTAAAAATATCGATTTTTTAGATTTTTTACATTGATATGGCTGTTGCAGCGGTAGCTACGTCCCTAGCTCACAACAGGACATAAGCGATTGCGTACTTAGTCATTACTAGAAAAGTGCTAATTAACACTATGACAAGCACCCAGTTACAATTGTGTCAACAGGCTTGTCACGCCGTTACTAATTGTTGCACGCTGTATTATGTAGACTAGAAAGTCATTAGACAGTGCTTCTTAGCATGTATGTGTATAGTTGCATCAAAACTTTAAGATTTTGAAAACATTTTAGACTACATTAAACGGAAATTGGTTTCCGTCGGCTATAAATGTTCGCAATACCAGAGTGGACTCTGCTATTTTAATATCTTGTCGAAGTAATACAAAGTACAATTCCATTGTGATAGTGTCAAAAATTACAATCTCTATATCATCGAGGCGGAACAATAGTAGTAAAATTGGTATTACCATTTGCAAAAATGGCATTAGCCGAAATTAATATTAAAAGCTAGCAACCTTATAAATATTTTTTTGCGGATTTTCGCTTATAAATATTTCTAAAGCAGAATGGCGATATACGGGCACGACGTTGTAATTAACAGAATACCGAAGTCAGGCAAACCTGCTATTGAAACGATTGTGTCCGGTGATTTTGAAGTGATAGCAGAATTAGGGTCCAGGGTGAAGCACGCATTGCCAGTCCTTAGGGTTGGATAGAGGGGATAAGATTAGGGGATATATATATATGTGTATGTGCGTGTGTGTGTGAGAGAGATAGAGATAGTGAGTGTGTGTATTTATTCTAGCTGATACCCGCTGCTGCAACTGCACCACCGTCTGTATTAAAATCAATCCTGCAAAGGGTTGCTTGGAAGAGATCGCTTCTTAGCAATAAGGCCGCCGTTGTACTATGTTTTATCTTTTTCTGTTTCTGTTTTTATATGCTTTGGTGTACAATACATTTCCGCCTCATAAGAAACAAAGTACAAATGGTATACCCACATTTCAGCAAAACGAATGTTATTGGCAAGAAATCATCGGAATCATTATAATTTTCTGTACTTAATAAATCCAAGAAGCAGACATTTAGATCATCAAACTAGGACAGTTAGCAATGTCATTGTAAGAAGGTATTTTTTGCGTTTATCTTAAATTTCTAAGACATTAACCCTTAAGCAGTAAAAGCGAAACAGCTAGTACAAACACGTCATTCAGGGCGGAACGCGCGTCGCCTTTCACTGTCCGATGCGCGGGCGCAGGGCTGCCATGAACGTTTTTATAGGTTACTATACTATTAACTTCAAATAGCCGGAATTATATCAACATGAATTCTCTGTCTGTAAGTTATTAAAATAAAATTTATATTTTATATATTGTGGAGTTCAACAGACGGGCTGCCAGACCACCTGGTGAAAATACTATCGTTTATAAATATTAACAACAGCAGAGGTGTTACCAGTATACTAACGGCCTCGAAATAATTCTATGACAATTTGTTTTTAAACCACCTATCGTAACATGTGGGAAAATCTCCGCTGAGAGCTCATTTCAAGTCCCCATGGTGCGCAAAAGAAACGTTCTATAGAACTCTTGTGTCCCACAAGAGCTAAGCGGCTCAAGAAAGGGAGGATGTACAACGAAAGATCCAAAGAAGACAAAGGCACCATTCTGAACATTTCCTTGGAACACTCCCTGCTATTCAGATGGTAGAGTACGCAGTGACCCGAAATTCTATCGGTACCTGTACCGATAGAAACAGAGAAAGAATACAATTTCCTGCGCCCAGGCAGCCTGTCGTAAGAGGTGACAAAACAACCCTACAGCCAGGTGGTAGGGCATTTGCCCGTCTATAACAACCACCCCTGGTCTAGAGTATGTCGCCATAACTACCTTGGGTTGTGTTCCGGCATTAGTAGCCAGGTTCCAGTCTCAATTTAGAGGAGCAGCAGCGCATTTGTAGCAACTTTGGTGTTGTGAATGTCCATAGGCGATGGTAACCACTTTCCACCAGGGGGCCGTTTGCCTATCTGCTGAACTCGTGCAATAAAAAAAATCATTGTGCGTCTCGGGACGCCCCACAGAAGTAATACCTTAAACTAATCTAACGTAAGAGAAAGGGAAGCCAGTTAAACTGGCGCCGTAACGTGTTACGTAACAAAGCGGTTTACCCTTCCATAAGAAGTTATCACTTCAAAAATCTCTTAGGCTCTCTGTGTTATAACCTATATGATCAATTTCCGAGTAGTTCATTATCAGGTACATGTTTTTCCGCCAGGAAGAATGAATTGATGGTAATATCGGAATACATGTTACTTTGTTTTACATATATTATTGCAATTAATGTGTTTTCTTTTCTAAGGTTATAAATCACCTTATTGTTAATTCGTAAGTTACTACGAATCGTTCGTTACGCTTTATTCATAGTTAATTATTAATTTAACTTATTATCTATTCGTCACAAGAAACCTTTAAAAGGGTCGCTAAGTAAACTTTATATCCGTAGATATACTTAAAAAAATATCAAACTCCAAAAACATAATGTCACATAGTAGAGTAGCAAGCAAAATATATTTAAAATAAATATTCTTTTTTCATATTTACAATAATAAGTATATTTATATTATATAATACAATAGATAGACAAACTTGGAAAAAAAGATAGGTAAATTAAAATTAAATACCTAAGAATTTGTCGGTAATTTAAAACCTGACAACCCCATGTTCTTATGTTACAAAACGCTTCACCCATTGTATTCTCTACTATTGTCTTGAAAATAGTCATTATGAGTAATGTGTACATTATACATATAACAGAGTAGTTAATATATTATTTTAATTGATCTCACCGGCGACTTTTATACAACTTTTGTGATAAATGAGATTAATAATCATAATTATTATAATTGTGATGTAATCAAATAATCCAACGTTAGTAAATAAATATAAAACAACTTGATTATTTTAGATATTGTTACGAGTTTAGCGGGACTCGAATTAAAATGCCGTTGGAGTTATTATAGAGTTTATTAGAACCATACAAACACGTATAACAAAGGTACAAATATAACCGAACACAACAAATCCAAACGTTATGCAGAAAGTCGCAGATCAATAAATAGCGCAAAGTCCGTCACAATTAGATTCCCGATTGTAATACACACGTCTCGTTTTGATCGTGGTTCTCGCTCGATCCTCCCTCAATCAGGCTATCGTTTTATACTGCGCAAATGCAATATGCCCGTATAGTAATCGACATAATCCGAAACACTTGGCTAGTGAGTCAGCCGCAAGCGACCATAAACGAGTACAATAAAACAATGGGCTGTTCTCTAGAAACGTACGTCAATAAATAAGTAAACAAAAGAAGACGATGATAAAAGAATTACGATTAGTTAAAATGCCGACGGGTAATAAATGTGCTTCTACAAATCTACACGTGGAATTTGTCTTAATCGGCGCCTAGGTTGTAATAAAATCTTATTTTAAGTAGCCTGTATAAATAAGTTCATATTTGATATTGATAATATCTTAAATTTAAAGATTTATTGAATATAATCTCTTAAAGTTTCCTGCATTTCATTCATAACATATTTTCCCTTAATGAAAAAGGTTCTTAGAGTATTGATTTAGATTTTTTTTTATTTCACGAGTTCAGCAGACAGGCAGACGGCCCACTTGATGGAAACGGTTACCATCGCCTCTGGACATTTGCAACACTAAAGGTGCTACAAGTGCACTGTTGCTCTCTTAAGAGAAACTGGAACCTGGTCACTAATGCCGGAACACAAATCAAGGTTGTTATGGCGACATACTTTAGACCAGGGGTGGTAGCCATCCAGTCGGGCAAATGCCCAATGGCAAATGTAGATAATACAAAAATAAATACATTTATATGTATAGGTATGTATAATGACATTTGATTAATATATGTATGTAATATGTATGAATATGAACGTAACATTAGGAATTAATTAATTGTTAATAAGCTGCTGGTTAGTGGATCAGAGATTTTTGAATTAATCAAGTTTACGGAAGCGTGTCGATGACAGTTAATTATTGGATTTCTCGTTTTACCACAGGATGTATTGGGTAACACCGGTTTTCGAATTATGCGACTCACTTTCAAAAACTTGTAATTGTATTAATTCGTTGACCGTTTAATTACTAAAAACAGATCAAAATCAATGTTATTGTGCAATAATTATGATTTATTTAATTTTGAAAGTCGCTTTTATGTCATTGGTTATGAACTTAAAATAAGTATCATATCAAGTGCTAGTTTTAAATTGTGTTACATCACTTTTATTGATGAACTAGCTTCTGCCCGCGACTTCGTCCACGTGGTGCGGTTTCTTAATTATCCCACGGGAACTTTGATTTTTCGGGATCAAAAGTATCTATATGTTGACCAGGGATATAAGCTACCACCACATAAAACAATCATTTAAAACGGCCTAGTCGTTTCGGAGATTAGCCAGTACAAACAGACGGACAAACAGAGAAAAAAAAAGTTCTATTTCACTTCTTACATCCCCTGGCTCGGTTTTTAGCATTTTTTTTCATTGTACAGAAATTCGACCTCTACAATTTTATTATATGTATAGATAAATACGCTGGCCCACAAATAATAGAAAGTAGTGTGAACTTTTGACCAGTCCCATGTATTCTTATTATAGGTCGCCCGTGGTCGAAATTCGACCAGAATCATTAATGTCAAAGATTATAATTCTATAATCACAGATTCCGCCAAGGCTACACTGTCAATTTGACTTTAACAATAAACAAAAGAGTATATATGCGTGTGTGTGTCATATACATGGCAATGTGTGTAATGTTTTTCATTTATTGAATTAATGTATTTTTTTATGCGTAATGTTTTAAAAATATTAGCATTCTGCACTCCTTCTCTATATAAACTTTAAGTATGCCAAATTTCATGCTGCTCCGTCCGCGCAGTTTTTGCTATGTTCGTGCTTCACATACTGTTAGGACCTAGACCTCGACAAAGACAAATTCACACCTACCTGTAAACACACATTTTATTACCTTTCGGCATTTGAACTTCTTTTGTTTACTTTGTGATTAGAAAACAGCCCATTGTGTATTGTAATCTTTATGGCAGTCATTAGCCAGGTGTGCCTGATTTAAATTACAAGCTGTTTCTAGGAAGTTCGGTCCACGCGGCCGGGCAGACATATTGCATGTGTTGTGTTCGGTTATATTTGTACCTGTGTTATACGTGTTTGTATAGTTCTAATAAACTCTAACGTAATTCTAACGATCTTAATTCCAGTCTCGCGACTCATAACAATATATAGATCTGAGTAGACATCTATACATACAGAGATAAATTGTTTTTTTTGAAATATAGATTTGTTGAATTTTATTACGTAAAATAAAGTTCTGTTATTTCTTATCAGTCGACTCATACCGCAAGCCTTATCAGAACGCTGATATGAGATAAAGTATGTGGCTATACATAATATAGCTATGCACATTGAAACAATAGGTTAAATTTGATCTAGGTAACTAACACTATGCTACTATGTACCTACTTTAAAAAAAAGAACCTGATATAGACAAATATGAAGTACAGGAATGTTTGAGCTAGATGTATGGTTAGGGGAGTTTCTTGCCCCTACCGCTCCTTAAACAGCGAAGCGGTCTAATATAGAATAGGAATGAATAATTTTATGTGTTAAAAGATATAGGTACCAGAAATAAAATTTTACTATACACTATGCGGACTACAAAACAGTCCAAGTTTGGATGGAGTCGAAGGATTTCTCGTAGTCCACGAATGCTACACACAGCGGCTGATTATACTGTTCGACCTTCTGTATAATCTGCCGATCAGTATGGATGTGGTACACGGTGCTGTAGCCTTTTCGAAACCCGGCCTTTCCGTTGGTTGGAACTCGTCAAATCTTCTGGCGAGACGATTCGTGACGACCCTCGAAAACAACTATAGACCTGGCTCAAGAGTGAGATTGTTATCACCCTTCTTGAAAAACCACACCACGACACTCTTGCTCCATGCCTTTGGCTCAGTGCCCCCGTCGATAACGGAATCGAAGAGTTCCGCCAAGGCCTTGAGGATTTAATATATACATATGTATATGATGTAATATACATACATTAATAAAGTATAAAAATTATACTAATATGATATATGTAAATAAAATATTATACAATACACTTACATAAATAAATATAAAACTAGAAAAAACTGATGATAAATGCCGCTGCATCCTAAAATTGCTAGCTATGTGAGCTATAATACTATATCACAAGTCTATTAAAAATAGGCAGTGACATGCCTAGCTTGATATTAACAGCGCGTTCCAAAGACGAACGGCTTGGAGTGTAAAGGATTTGCCATAAGAGCTAGTTGTATGCAGAGAGGTTTTAAGAAGTAAGTAGATTCTACGAGGATCTGAGAGACTTTAATTTACCGGAATAAAGGTAGGTAATGAAATTGTTAGAATAGGAAGTAGACTATTGAATTGAAATTTCTTTATCGGCGTTGGAAAAAAAATCGCCCTCATATTTTTCGATTACGCGTCACATTTTTCCGTTACGCGCCATCTTTTTGAAGTGAAGCTTCTTTATCGGCGTTGGAAAATATTTACCGTCACATTTTTCGTTTATGCGTCACATTTTTCCGTTACGCGCCATTTTTTCTTGCTCCTACCACGGTCGATTCGACCGTTTAGGGGCTTTATTTATTTAACCAATTTAAAGTTTAACTTCTTACGTGTGTACACTAATACACGCATACATTTTTTTAAACATATGTTTGGGCTTCGTATTCAAATATATTCTCCAGTTTAAACAAAACTTAAATTAAAATCAGCGTCTTTTTTATAGCCTGAAGCAGGCAAACAGGCGGACGGCACACCTGATGGAAAGTGGTTACTGTCGCCTATGGACGTTTGCAAGGGGTGTCGCCAACGCGTTGCCGAACTCTAAGAAATTTTAAAACGCCCATCTTAAAGAACCCCATGCCATAGCGCAAAGGGAAAACCGCGCGGGAAGTTCCCCCAGATCATTGTTGTACGCGGAGTAAATGTTCTAGAGAATCATTGCGTAGTTGAGCGTGGGAGCTTAAGGAAATGGGGGTGAATATCCCGTCGCTAGACTATGTAAAAACTAAAAATGTAATACTTTTATATAAAAAAGCAACTATAATAGATATAGTAAAGAAATAAATAAATAAAAGCGCATCTAACCAACTCCCAACCCATGAACTCCCAAGCGCAGAAGCCTGGGGGGATGCTCGCGACCTTGGTGAGACAGTGTGGGATTCGCCAGATCGGGGGTGGCACTAGCGTGCCCGGTCAGAACCGGTGCCACGCTATTGCCACTCCCCAGTTAGGGATACCCACTAAAACCCCTGGATGTTCCGTCCTGCGCCTTATGCCAGGGCTACGGGAATAGGCTACCCGGCTCCGCAATCCCTGGCAGGCGTGGGCCCCGCTCACTGGGCCTCTTCGAATGCCGGGGGAGCTACTCCCCCGGCGACGTCTCGGTCTATTCCGGGCGTGGGGCGGTCTGTAACGCGCCCCACGGGAAGAGAGATGAGCGCGCGCGGAACACTCGCGCTCTCATCTCGACGGCATGTGCGGGTGAGTGAGAACCTCTATACCCCTAGAGGCCCCACCCGCGCCGCCCGCTTACGGTGGCCGGAGGTCCAGGTCTGACCTCCGGCGTCGGTGCGTCCTCCTTTGTCGGGAGCGGAGCAAGGAAGTGCGCTCACGCTCCCGTTCCGCCTCCTCCTTCGCAAACATGACGTGCTCGCAGAAGGAGGAGACGGCGTCCCATCCGGTGTTGCTCCCGACCATGGTGCGAACCACGGCCGGGAGCGAAAGGTCTAATCCGGTGGAGGCGACGAGCTCTCGGCGCTGCTCCGTCCATGCAGGACATTCCTGTAGGGTATGCAGCGCCGTATCCTCGTCGCCTGTGTCGCAATGATGGCACCCTGACGTAGCCTCGCGGCCGATGCGACACAGGTACCTCCCGAAGCAGCCGTGCCCCGAGAGGACCTGCGTCAGCCTGAACGTCAGGGTGCCGTAGTCTCGTCCGATCCATTCTTGCAGGACGGGCCTCACCGCCTCGATGGTGGCGGGGCCCGCGCTGGGGCGTCTGAGGCGATCTTCCCATACTCCCACGGCGACCTGGCGGAGCTCGGACCTGCACGCCTCGATTTCGCGAGGCGCAGGTCTGGTGTCCCTGGCCAGGGCCTCTTTGCGCCATACGTACAGTACCCAACCTTCCAGTCCAAACCTCCCAACCATCAAACCAAACTCCCAACCATCCACCAACTCCCAACCAAACTCCCACTCATACCCGTCCAACTTACCATTCCCAACCAACCACATACCAAATCCATCTACCTATCCAATTATAACCTTGCGCACCCGATTACCTGAGCAACAATTTATTCACCCCGAGAAAACACGACAAGTAGTAGCAAAATTTAGATACTTTTTTAATATACTGTAGAAATTGACTTTTTGTATAAAAAATAATGTTAAAAGAAAATCTCTGTCTTAACCTATGACAGAGGCCCTGGAAAAAAAACATCCCGTCCCTGGCGAGGGTGCAGTTTTAAAAGTGAGGCGTTGGCACCAGATCAAATTTCTCTGGAGGCTATATAAGATCTAGAGTATCTAAATGGACAATGTATCTACTTATGATTTGGATAACTCATTGTGACGCAAATTGTTCATACAGGTACAGTCTTGATATGTGTTCTTCAAGTAAAGAAACTGTGAGAAATATGTATCATCAGATTAATATGAAGGCCATTTTCTGAAAAACTAGATTTTTTTGTTAGATACACGGAACTAAACGTTGAGTGTACCAGTTTCCTTCTGTTAATTCAACCAAAAACACAAAACATCAACAACGGAGACATGCTTACATTATTGTACAGTGTTATTCTGCGTAGATTTATAATTGTGTCCACCATAATATAATAGATATATATATAACACTTTATTGTACACCATTACAGAAAACTTACGAACTAGTATTATTCTAATTGTGTACAAAGGGCGGTCTTATAGCTAATTAGATGTGGCGATGGTGGTATAGGTATATAATTATTGTACGATTACTTACATTTATACATATATAACATGCACAACATATACAACATCTTAAATAAATATTATTATAAAATTTATTTGCCTACCGTCATATTTAGTATTAGTTTCATTGTTCCTTTTATGCGATGCTTTCCAATGATTTAATGTCTGCCGTAACAGTACCTTATGGACTCAGCGGAAGATCAGCGATGGTTTTAAAAGACCAGCATTATGCTGAGTCTGATGCCCCTTTCACGACAAGATTATGTTGTTAGTTTTAATTAATTTTTGTAAATAATTGTAGCTATACACTACACCAATGTAATTTGGCCTGAATAAAATTATTTTCTTTCGTTCTTTCTATAATCCAGTTTATGTAGACATTATTATCAAATTAACTTCATAACATTTTCTATCTGCCTACCCTCATATTTAATATTACATTATTTATAGTTTTTTTAAGAGAAAATCTAATATGTGCCACTTCGTCTGCATTAATTTCCTCTAAAAAGTGTTTACGTAAAATCTAGACAATCTTAAAATTAAGGCTAATATAAAACAATTACGACGTTAATGATTGTACACGTAATTATTCTATTTGAACTTTAGAATTGCGGTCGTAAATAATTGTTATTAATTGTTTGAATAATATCTTTGTAGTAAGATATCGTATTGTTGTATTCTATTAGTCATAGAGCATTCCTTGATTAGAGTATTAATTTAACTCACAATATTCTTTACTTACTCCGTTGGCTCAGAGATTCAGAGTGGGTCCTGGCCTCCTTACCGAGAGCATGCCACTTTCTATGTCCTGGGACGGCCGGAAAGACAGCGTCCGGTCGGCCGTCCCAAATATCGCTAGAAGGACATAGTGGAGGCTGACCTCTCGGAGCTACGAGCCAATAATTGGCAAGAAATTGCGCAGGACAATATTCTTTACTTTAATTATTTAACTTTGTAGCGGCCAGCAGGCTGCCTAAGCGACATAACTGTGGCAAGCCGCCTTTACGTTGTTCGCCGCCTGCGTCGCCGTTACCGCGCCCCTCTTGTTCAGACAGCTAACCGCTGTACACAGTCTGGTTCGGTCAGCGCGCGGGTGTAGTCTTGCCGCGGTTACTATGAACGCCCGAGAATGTTTACGCGCAGCATTAGTGTTTTATAATGTACACCTTTTCTTAATCCGGCAACCATCCACCACATCTGGCGCCCAACGTAAATAGACCACAACTTTGGTTTACTAGAGTTTCAGTGTTATTATCGATAAAAGTTTAATAGCGTCAGTTTGGTTTGTTACTATACTTAAATGACAAAACTTCATTTACATAGCAGCTCGCTCCAACCTCTTATACCATATTTGTATAAATTATATGGCTAAGCTTGTAAGGAACTTATGGAGACATGTTGCAGAAAAATAAATAAAAAATGTAGTACGTCATGTTCTTTATTATAAGTAAAGTAATATTTTTCTTTACTTTTATTGTGTCGGTGAATATGCACTGTTTGCTACAACTCCAATAATTCTTCAAAAGTCTTTCTGTAACATACTTTTGTATAAAACTTATTGCAAAAAAATAACTTGAGATATAAATAAAATAAGAGATATAAAGCAAAAAATGTTTTTAGCTAGACGTGTTGCTGGGGAGTTTCTTGCCGCTTCTTCTCCTTAACAGCAATAACACGTTGCGAAGCGGTGTACATAGAGTAGGAAGTAAAATTAAAATTTTAATCTACATCTACACCTTCAAAGAGTGTTCTCCACTGGAACTTATTTTGAATAAAATCTTTTGAATTTACTAAAAATATCTGTGAGCATGTGATCCTCAAATATCATAACATAATATAATACAATACTAATATTATTATCGCCTTTATACAATCTGTTTCAATACTGAGATAACAAGTCATATGATTCCAATGTTCATTAACTCCACTAGTTAATTACAATACCAGTTATTTTTATTTTTCCTCATTTTTTTATTGCATGATCTCAGCAGACAGGCAGACGGCCCACTTGTTGAAAAGCGGTTACTATCGCAAATGGATATTGCAACATGAAACGTGCTACAAATGTGCTGTTGCTCTTTTGAGGGAACTGAATCCTGGTCACTAATGCCGGAACACAACTCAATGTTGTTATGGCGACATACTTTAGATCAGGAGTGGTAGCCATCAGACGGGCAAATGCCCTACCACCTGGCTATGGCTTGTTTTCTCGCCTCTTACGACAGGCTGCCCGGCCGCAGGAAATTGTATTCTTTCCCCTTACCCGCACGGATGATCTTATGTCTTACGTTAGAAAATCTTACGTCTAATATTTATAACAAGCGTTCTCGCACAATAATTGACATATGTTAAACGATTTCAGAGCTTACTCAAGATAAACAAAAGAAACAAAAAATCTAGAAATTAGGCACCATGTAAATATTTTCACATACATTTTGGTATTTATAAAAAATAATAAATAAGATAAAATCGATGTGCAGGTTTTAACAGGATGTTTTCTTGCTGACTATGAGCTATTTTTATTGTTAGATTATAGTATTTATAAATTACAATTCATTTAGGAAAAAAATCTCGGAACTTCTAAACACTGATTTTTTCTTGTGCTCGTGTGTAAAATTAGCGGATATTGGCATTATTTATGTTTTGATAATTGAAATATCTAAGTTTTACTTACATATTTTGTAGAACTCATCCTCCTAACTCGGTTGATGGCCTTCTTCTGTCCTCTTTTATACTTGTTGGTTTCACTCACTTGCCTGATAACATCACTGTCACTCTTCTTCATCTCTCCTAAAACTTTATCTTCAAGCACAAACCAATCTGTCACAGATCCTCGTCTATTCGTCTTTGGCTCAACACTGCGTCTAACACTTAAAGCTTGATTCAGCTCTTTCCGAAAATCTTCACTTATTTCACTCACTTTATTGGCGTGAACTATCTTCGGAGACGGCAAAGTACTGAATGAAGAGCTTTTTCTCTTTTCTTTGACAGGAATCTTGTCGGTTTTGGTGTAAGGCTCGCAATCGCTCAAATAAGTTTCACTGAACATTTCAACGGCCTTATCAAATTGGTCTAATAGGTCGATTACCGATTGCGTTTTGAAAATGTTATTTACATTAGCGCTGGAAGCCGAATCCACTGTTGATAACGATGAATGGTTACCCGAGGATTCTGAAGGGAATTCTTTGATACTCTTTAAGAATACACCTTCTACGTTGTCGTAATATACGTTTGAGATGTACTCTAAACTTTCATTTGACGTCCAAGCTTCTCCCATTGTATCATTGCTTCCAAAATCAAAAGACTGACTATTTCTCGAGACAGTTTTAGCTTTAGTACCACTCTTAATATCCTCTTCTTCTATTGCTCGTGGTAAGAATTCAAAACTCTTACTTCTTTTGTAAATGGGATGCTTTTCACGCTTTTCGATTTCTCTGTTGCGAAAGAACCAAAAACGTTTATTTGTTTTAATTTCGTGTTCTATTGTGCCATCTTTTGTAATGTCGTCATTTATAGCAAGTTCCAAGTGCTTTTCGTTTTCAGCAATCGATTTATACTTTGGTTTTTCTTTCTCTTTGCCAAAGAAGCTAATCCGTGAAAATTTGTCGCGGAAGCTAAACGACTTTTTCAACGGTGAAACATTTTCTTCATCGGATGGCACGAGTTTCTCAGGTGGAGGAGAATCTGGAATTACTGGTAAACACGATGATAGAAATCCAGAAGGCCTAGGAACATCCATTTCAGTACATTCTCCTCGAACAGGTACTAGCGGTCGAGGCTTCAATTTTGCTGGCAATTCTCCAAGAAGGCCACGTTCAATCATGTATAAACTTTCAGAATTAAACTTTTTAAGCACATCCGGGCGCCTAACGGCGGGTTTAGGTTTATCTGTCTCCATAGCGGTGGCATTCGTCATCACCGGACCGAGGTATGTTTTCAACTGACATTATCTATGGAGTTATCAGCTAGTGTGATAACAGATAAGATACTCTCGTGTTTTCGTCTGTCATTTCAATGTTGAATTGCTGTTATTTGCCTTGGGTGAAAATGAATGGGTTTCTTTGACGTTAGTTGATTATTTGAGATAGTGGGGGTACAATTTATTGTTTAATGATTCATTACTTTAAAGGGAACCGGGGGCCAAGATTTGCTTTCGTAATTTTTCATACATACGCGTATTGAAATTATGTATTTAAATTGTTAGAAATTAAGTGTCGCCAAAGTCCATAGACGTCATCTATGGACTTTGGCGACCTTTGGTAACCTAGGCTGTTCCCCTACTTCAGGCATTATACAATGCCACCTGAAGTGAATGATTAATCTTCGATGAATAATTATTGATATGCTGAAGACATCGAATCGGATCAGCAGACTATCTCATCATCAGTTATCCATAACCTCTCTGCGTATTCTAACGACTGCATAACAGGGAGAGTTTCGAGGAACTGTTCAGAATGGTGTCTTCGTATTCGTTCTATTACCGCACGGCACCGCTTGCCATCGGCTGAGCGTTCACCCGCTTTTCATCGAGCCACTTCGCTGATGTACGCAACGTTGCTCTGCTCTTGCGCAACGTGACAAATTGGAATGAATTCCCAGCTGGAGTTTTCCCACAGCGCTAGGAAATGAAGATTCTTATAAAAGGTGAAAATTTCATCGAGGCCGGCAGCGCGTTGGTGACATTTCTGGTGTCGTAAATGTCCATAGGCCACGGTAATAGCTCTCCATCAGATGGGTCGTCATTCTGTCTGCTGTAGGTACACCAGCTATAAAAAAAGTTAACGAGATTTTAAAAATACATATCATTATTACTTTCCATAAGGAAACTAAGATTAACTGTTTAATAGATGCGCAGGAAATTAATAGGAAGTTGTTAAAAGTATTATCGTTAGTTAAGGTAGTTAATTTGCAAACATCCGTGCAAGGATCCAAAACTTCGCACATTACTCAAACATTAGTTGATTAATTGACGTTGTAAATAGGAAATTAAGTGTATTATATCACGTTGTAAATCAATAAGCGGATTTATTTTGTACGTAGTATGAATGATAAGGAATACATAAATATGCATTGTTAGGTGTTCGTCGTTTTTGCAGAATACTCCGTTGCATTAGAATGTATGAAATCAAGAGGTTTCATTTAATTAAGACAAAATGTACTGTTGTAAACTAGTTATGTAAGAACATGAATATCTTGAAATGCTGACCTGTCGACATAAAAATTTATAGTGCTAGGTGGAAAAGACAATGCAGGAAAGATGACATTAGCTCCAATACAACTGCTCCAAATACAACCGGGACTATAGGCTAGCATGACATATTAGAATAGGCAATCTTATCGTTTAGACCAACCTTTCCCAAAGTTGGCGATAACGCCCCCTTGTGGGCGCTGCAGGCTTAACGGGGGGCGGTAAGAGACCCAGAAAAAAAATGGGGGCGTTTCAATAATCATTTTCATTGGCAGGTGTCGCCCGTAAGAGCTAACTTGAGACTTGGGCGCCGTTGTGTACTACCTACTGCGCTTAGGTCTCAAGTTAACTCTTGCGAGCTATAATAGTAAGTCTCGTTTAGAATGAATGTCTAATCTCCGCTAATATAGCTCACAATAATCAATTAATGTAATTTGACGTTATAGTGGTTTTTAAGTGGGTCAAAAAATGGGGGGCGTGAAAAAATAATTTATTCTCAAACTGGGCGGTATACAAACAAGTTTGGGAACCACTGGTTTAACGATCTCTTCCACAACCAAACCCGCAGGAACCAAGAAAGAACAGTAATTGCTGCGGCTAGCAACCTGTCGTGAGAGACGACAGAACAACCCTTAACCAGATGGTAGGGCATTTGTCCTACAACCCCAGGTATACCGCATACCAACATAACAACCTTGTTGTGTTTTGGGATAAGTGGCAGTGTTCCAGTCCTCCTTTTAAGTTCCAAATATCTTTAGGCGACGGTAACCGCTTTCCATCATATGGTTCGTCGGCCTGTCTTGTACTTCAGCAATAAGAAAAAAGTGATATAGAAAGATATTCTTAGCTAATCTAGCGATTTAGATAGTGTATGAACTATTTTATTTATCCGTGCAGGAACGCAGAAAGAACAAGAAACTGTCGAAAGAGGCGAAAAAACATCCCACAGCCAGGTGGTAGGGCATTTGCCCGACTGGATGGCTGCCACCCCTGGTCTAAAGTATGTCGCCATAACAACTTTGAGTTGTGTTCCGGCATTAGTGACCAGGTTCCAGTCTCCCTTAAGAGAGCAGCAGCGCATTTGTAGCACATTTGGTGTTGCAAATATCCAAAGGCGATGGTATTCGCTATCCATCAAGTGGGCCGTCTGCCTGTCTGTTGAACTCCTGCAATAAAACAACTTAAATGCTGAATGTCTGTCATAAATAAGCGTCTATTCAGCATAACGCTGGATTCAGCACTAGCGATGTTTTACCATCTTCATTCTCGCGCAGCTTTCTACAATTGCTCAACTAAGGTCATGATAATTGTACAATGCCGTTCTTGACTCGATCATAACTGTACAGGCGTAGCTAAATTCTGTTTCCATGGCTTATAACCTTGATGGATTAAATCGATACTAACTCGACAACGTGTGGTGTTTACTTTATAGCTCTGTGTTTTGGTTGTAAAATTGATTTGCTTTAATTAAATCTAAATATTTTGTTTGTCTATCTGTTGTGTTTGATTTCTATCATTTTAAGTGTAACAGTGGCTATGTATGGTTATGTATATTTGAAAGTTAATGAAATGAGAATTTCAACAATTAAGACTGGACGAAAGAAAACTTGCACGTGCCTACATAAAAACAATTAGTTAATGTATTAGAACTACGTTTTAAAGGTTTTATACGCGGCATTTTATTTGATTTTATTTTATACGAAAGTTTTTCGGCAAATCTACGGCTTTTAGGACAATTAAATATCGTATTTTATTTTCTAAATCTGTTTATTATACGAAAATATGCTTTGACCCTTATGGCACCAGACTTTGACATCAGTTTGACAGTACAACAGAACAAATACTTAACCATTGTGAAAAAGTAAAAAATCCAATTAAGAACTTCCGCTAGCTTAAAGTACAAATCGTAACCTACTTTGGAAAGGCATTTCCGAGTTTATTATATATACTTACTTTAAATATAATAGCGAACTCAATTAGTCTTTCCCACAATTGTGATTTGATGTCAAGAGTGAGGAAGTGGCATAATGGTGTTTTGTTATAAAGTCATAACTGACACACCTCGCCGTGGTCTGTCGCCGCGGAAGTCGCCGGAACTGCTGTCAAAGAGTACGTATATTGTTTTGCTAGGGATCTGTAGCCATTTTGGCAAAAATATCTCTTTCGTTTTTATCCGCCCGTCCTATTTTCTCACAATAATTTTTCTCCAAAACTATTAGTACTTTGATTTTAATTTCAGAGACCAAATTGACAGTTTACAAATGTCAACCTAAAATAATGTAGATAAACAAAGTTTGACATTTGAAATTGTTAATTCCTAAAATAACAATACGTAGGTACTGTAATAGATGTAGGTACATGTTTGGATAAAATTTGGTGAGATATTAGTTTCCAAAGTTATCAAATTGTGCGTCCAGATCAAATCTAACCATTTATCATGAAAACCTGCACTCAAACTTTTAATTCATAATTCTGAAAAAAATGAAGTTGCACAGCAACAAAATCACTTCAACCGTAAATGTTATCCAGAAATTTTTGATTATTTTTTTATGTTTTGAAGTTAGTCACAGTGTGAAATTATGTTTTATATGACAGAGATGGGTACAGATTTTTTCCACATCAGCACTCTCCTGTTATATCAATGTACTCTACAACAGTACTTATTTTAACTTCGTCGGCGTATCAGGAAGATTTAAATAAAATGATAATACAACTTCTTACAAAGTATGATGTGACGAAATACGTGGTTACAAATTTTATATATTCAACGGATAAAAAAATGGAACGCGTGATGGTTTCTACGATTCGAGTTTAGTCCTCAAAAATCACCGAAGAACTCCGTCATCCCACGGTCCACTGGTCGGCCACGTTGCCACGTCGTCGTCGTCTACTCCGTCGAGCATCACCAGATCGCCAATTAGAGTTGCATCGGACACGTATGAGTCGGTACATTTGTTCCGTACAAAATCCATTTGCACTGATACGGTACAAAATCTAAAAAGTAATGCTTCAAATATTTTGTCGCGTTACTACTCAATGTACTACTCGCGCCTCAAATGTAAGATAAAGGAACGAGGCTTATGCAATAGTACAATAACGCCTCTACGGATATTCACATGACAAAGAGGGACAAGATGACATGTACAGCTACTAGTAAAATGAGGTGATCGAAGCCGATCACATCCGATTCTTAACTAACATTTCCGAATTAGAAGTTTTGTACGGGACAAATGAGGGAATGACGCTCACCGCCTCACTGACCTCGTTGCTTCAAATGTACTGCCGCTGAACAAACCATACAAATCTCCTCGCCTCATTTAAAGTGGTACATTGTACTGGTTAAGTAAATCTAGCAAACTCATTTTAAAATCACGACCTCCCAACTCTAGCACCACTAGCTAAGTATTTGAGAGCTAGACTGTGCGTCCGGATGTTGAGTAACCACCAATAACCGCTCGAAACTGACTTTCAGTTTTTTTTTTTATATGGAGAGGGCCTCCATCGTGTGTTAAGATAGAGATTCTTGTTTTCTGTTATTTATTTATGTACTTATTACTATGACTCAACACCGGGAAAGGTAAGGGGTTTATTTTTATTTCCTATTTTTTCTTTTCTTTTTCAAAACTTGAAAAACATTTATTATTCATACTAATTTTTACACTTTCTTGTTATTTGACACTTGACTACTACCGCTACGCGGTTTTATTTACAAAAACTACCTGAATTCCGACAAGTTCGATTTATCTTTACAGAATTGAACTCCGTATCTCAACTGATCAACACATTAGACTACCAGCCTTACAGCGATGTGCTCGATTCGATTCCCGAACGAGAATGGCGTTTGTTAGCAGCCTTAGCAAGGAAAAGAGAAGAAAACGATGAAAGGGAGAAACTGGCGGACCAGTTCAGGAAGATGTGGCAGAAGGAAAAAGAGGAACGGGAAATGGTTTGTTCTTTTTCATTTGAGTTTGAAAACAGTTCTTCTATTAAAATATGACATTGTGATTTGTTTTTTGGCTGACTCGTGTCCAGTAGTGATGAATACTAGAGATTAGTATTTTAGAGATCTTGAAGCAAATAGGCAGCCTTCTGGGCAGTGGGCAACTTACGCACAAAAGACGGCGACCTAAACTCAGTATTTTACTTATAGTCTTAAAGGGTGATAGATAAAATGAAATATAATATAACTAATATTAATAATAAATTAATTTAAAAAAGTTGACTTAAGAAATCTTTCACAAAATGGGCAGCCTTCTGGGTAGTGGGCTCCTCACGCATAGAAGACGGTGATCTAGGCTCAATATTCTATGTATAGGTTAAAAGAGGTTATAGGTAGTATATAATATAAGTATATAATAATATTAATCAATAAATTAGGTTTACTTGGTCACATGAGCAACTGTGATTTTCGACGAAGTTTTTGCTTACAATAATCGAATAGTCCTACAACTGGTATTCATTTTTTACTAAATGGTAAAAGGTTTTGGTGCAATCCGGCAAACGTCTTGCTGATGCATATTTATTTACCTCTATAAATTACGACGATATTTCTGTAGAAAATGAAGAACTGCAATACCATCTAGTAGCGACTAATATGATTCGGGTTGATTTATTTTCAGTGTTCAAATATAATATAGAACTGTTCAAGCTAGATCAAAATATAATTTTACAGGTGGAAGCAGAATCCCATGATGAATACAAACGTTACATAAAAGACAAAAGGGAACAAGAGCGCTCGTGGATGGAATACAAGCGCCTGCAGAGAGATTTAGAGCAACAAACCAAGGCTGGTCAACTGCTGGATTGTATCAAGTACAAGGAGCGCAGAAGCGCTGATTTGATAGCCTGGAAGGATGATAAGAAGGTACCTAATTAATACAACATAATTATACGCTAAAAATAATTAAGATATAAAAAATCCAACTGAAACTTCCCGTCTCATATCTTGAGCGGTTGGCGGAATAATAGCTTTATATCGCTTGACATGTCGAAAAATTATGTTTTTGTCTCTTTACTAGAAAGATATAATACATCATACTACAAAAAAGGACTCCAATAACACTGTGCGTACGCCAAGGCGGCCCGCTCAAAATCCGTACCGGGAACTATAGTAGATATTACTTATATATTTAGGATTTATATATAAGCTTTCAGTGTAAAATTACGAAGCTGATGGTGAAAACTGCTAAATTGCGATTTTAGCGGATCGTTAGAGGATAGAATATACAGTCCGACAGATAGACAGTCAGAAGCGGTAAGCGACTTTGTTTTATAATAAGTAAAGAAAGTTGAGATTGAATCTGTATTATTTCGCCGTTCGTGTACGTATAAACTACTACTATCTGGAAAAAACTGGTAGGTGTCGTGCACTATGGTTTTTTAATTATAAGGAAGGAAACACCGAATTTAACATTTGAAATTATATATATTTTTAGGCAAATTTTACAGATTATTGACTTATTATAAATCACCTTTTTCATATTCATATCCGTCATTGAAAGTACAAAATTAGTTCTTTATATAAATACTAGCTTTGCCCGCGACTTCGTCCGCGTGAGATAGTAAAAAAAAAGAAAAGTAAGTTAAAAAAGAACGCCCCCCCATTTTGAAACACTCGTCATTGGTGCTCCGCTCGTATTGGTCTTAGCGTGATGATATACTTATAGGTAGCCTATAGGCTTCCTCGATAAATGGGTTATCTAACTTTTAAAGAATTTTTCAAATCATACCAGTAGTTCCTGAGATTAGCGCGTTCAATCAAACAAACAAACTTTTCAGCTTTATAATAAGATTATCTGCGATGTAAATTTGTACTTCAGGCAACTGAGCTAATAGACAAAGCGCTGGAGGATGAGGCGCGTGCGCAACTAGCGGCCGAGAGGCGCATGCGACTCGGCGAGGCGGAGCAGTGGCGCCGGCGCATGGAGCTGCATGACACGCAACAGAGGGCCGATGGTGCTAGGAAACGCAAGGATGCCATGCTGAAGGACGCCTCGCAGGTATAACTTAATCGATCTAATGAATAAACGTTTACACAGAAATTTACAACTATTTAACCGACTTCAAAAAAAGGAGAGGTTCTCAATTTGTCGGAAACTTTTTTTATGTATGTTTTCTGATTACTCCGAGATTTATGATCCGATTTACGTGATTCTTTTTTTGTTCGATGCGGAAAAATGGCAAATGGCAGCTATTTGGTCCCCTAAAAAATTTACATAGTTTGGCCCAGTAGTTTTCATTTTATGAACATTTTTTATGTAAAAAATCCATTCCGCGCGGCACCTTTCGTAGGCGTACCCCTAAACACTAAAAAGTAACAAATAAATAAAAAATACTTCGTTTAAAAAAACCCCGACTTCAAAAACTAAAAAGCTTTATAAATAAGTTATTTTTTACTTTTTAATTTTGAAGTAGGTTTTTTTATACGAAGTTTTTTTTTTTTTTTTACTATCTAATAATACAGTGAAACCTGTATAACTGGGATCTAAAGGGACCTATATTTTTCATCATTATAATATAAAAAAGGATGTTTGTCTGTATCTCCTTTATGGAATCGTAAACTATACATTCGATCATGTGATGATCTTTAGCAAAATTGTTGTGTATGAATCAGAGAAGCCTTCTGAGTTGGTTCACAATTGGACCCGGTAGGTAGCGCTGCTGTCGGCATATCGATTGAAGCTTTTCCGGGTAGGACGACGTCTGCCGGGTCAGTTAGTCAGTTATAAATGCTTTGCATTTACCCAGTTTCCCGAATGGGTATGTAACATGACAGTCTGTGCGCTCACCTCGCTCGTGTTACAAACCGCCCCACGCCCGGACTAGACCTAGAAGGTGCCGGGGGATAACAGAAGTTCCCCGGCAGTGGAAGAGGCCTGATTGTGAGAACCCGTGCCTGCCAGAGCACGCGGTGTTGGGACCTTTTCCCGCTTTCCCATAGCCCCGGCATTAGGCGTAGGACGGAAACACCCAGGGGTTTTAGTCTGTACTTCGAACAGGCAAGTGACAATGGCATGGCACCAGTTTTGACCAGGCATGCTATTGCCACCCTGACAAATCCCACACACGGGTCGCGAATTATCCGTCCAAGGTTCTGCTCTTGTCGCGGCTTAGATCCTCATTCGAAATTCTCCTGGTCAAAAAAAAAAACATGCGAGCAGGCGACTGAAAACAAAATATTTTGAAGCAACTCGGATGCGAGCTACTGTCCAACTCGCCCGTAAGATTACTCGTGAGTGGCCAGACTCGTACGCTAGCTTGCACTGTGTAAACTGGCCTTAACTAGATAATATTTTAGCTAACTTGTGTCTTTAGATGATTAATTAAAAACATTTTATACTGTAATATCTAACTTTAGAAGTGGCTTAAGTTGTCTAAGACATTTAAAAACCATTGAATATTGTATTTCATTGCAAAAATTCTGTTCGTAATGTACGAAGATTTTCTAAAGAGAAATGTACGAGTAGTATTTAGACATAGACTATTTGTACACTTTAGCGAGCAGTAAAGAGTTATCTGTGCCGTTATTTGTTCAAAGGTCTTTTTCTTTCATTACTTTCCAGCGTGTAGCAATAACAAACGCCCTATCGAGCTGGGAATCATCGATCCTCCGCGGGGAAGTGTTGGCAATGGAGGCGGCACGCCGTGAAATGCATTTGGCGAATGTAGCACTCACCGACATAAGGAGTGCTCGGATGAAGAAGGCGAGGGATGCAAGGTTGATGCGAGCCAGAAGAATGGCCGCAATCACTGCACAGCTGAGGGAAGTGGTTAGAAGTGGGAGAAGTTAGGAATATTATTGCCTAAGTTCAACTATGTGCCCCCCCCACCCTTCTACAGTCAAATATCCGGTCAGTGAAATCATTGTTGGAATCAAAATTACAATTTATTCCTTTATCCATAGTTAAGTAACTTACGTGAATAAATCAAATTTTATTTCAATAATCTATATTTCATTATTAACCGTTTTAACGTCGCTTTTAAGGTTTGTATATAATTAACTAGCTGTGCCCGCGACGTCGTCCGCGTAGAATTTGTTTTCAAAACTCCCCGATTTTGAAATATTCTTCATTGGTGCTCCGCTCCTAATCATCTTAGCGTGATGATATATATAGTCAATAGCCTTCCTCGATAAATGGGCTATCTAACAGTGAAAGGTTTTTTAAAATCAGACCTGTAGTTCCTGATACCAGCGCGTTCAATCAAACAAACTCTTCAGCTTTATATATTAGTACAAGATATTCTGTTCTAGGACTATTTGAAACTGTCAGCCAACTTGTCATAATAGGGAATACATCTAGTACTACTTAGATATAAATAAAATTGTCTGTTTGTAATGCCAATATAACAGCTTTTTACTAAATGCATACCGCTGCTGTTTTCGTAAGCGAGACTGGAACCTGGTCACTAATTCCGGAACACAACTCAAGGTTGTTATAGCGACATACTCTAGACCAGGGGTGGTAGCCATCCAGTCGGGCGAATGCCCTACCACCTGGCTGTGGGTTGTTTTGTCGCCTCTTACGACAGGCCGCCCGGCCGTAGGAATTTTTTTTCTTCTTTCTTTTCTGAATACCACCAATTGAATATTGAAACATCTATATAATGAGTTTTTAAAGCGCGTAACTAAAACATTACATGACTTAGTGTAATATGATGTAGTAATAGAGAATGAAAACATTGGTCATAGACAATGCAAAGCTTAAAACTAGTGTTGCCACACACCAAACAAAAACAGTGACGGCGCTACAGATTGTTTTGTCGCCTCTTACGACAGGCCGCCCGGCCGTAGGAAATTTTATTCTTTTTCTTTCTTATTCTAAAAATAAAATAATATTTATTGTGAACTTGTGTATTCATCCATCACCAGCTTCTAAATCCCTAGTAGCAGCTTTTAACTTAGCTCTAGCCTTCCTGTATTGACGTAGAGCAGCTTCAGCGCCGACGAGCAGCGCCGATGCAGCACTGGTCCCAGGAGTCGGCCATTTTGTATTGCGAGGTGTCGAAGATTGACATATTGTCGACCAACGTATGGAAATTGAGCCTGTCGACTGGTAGATTATGGATGGGTCCTAAAATGCAGAGAATAAGTTAGTTGCATATCAACTAATCTGTTTTTTATCATCTTACAAACGCCATAAAACAAATAAATTATTTTTAAATTTCAGATTTATTGAATTATTATCATTGACATCAATACAACTACTAACACAGTATGTTTAGAATTTTTAAACATTATAGATTCTTTCTCCTGCCTGCCTGTCGTAAGAGGTGACAAAACAACCCACAGCCAGGTGGTAGGACATTTGCCCGACTGGATGGCTACCACCCCTGGTCTAAAGTATGTCGCCATAACAGCCTTGTGTTGCGTTCCGGCATTAGTGACCAGGTTCCAGTCTCCTTTAAGAGGGCAGCAGCGCATTTGTAGCATCTTTGGTGTTGCAAATGTCCATAGGCGATGGTAACCGCTCTCCATCGAGTGGGCCGTCTGCCTGTCTGCTGACCTCCTGCAATAAAAAAATAAATAATAATAATAATATAACAACAGCCCATAACTGTCCCACTGCTGGGCTCGGGCCTCCCACGGTACGGGAATGGACAGTATTACCACGCTTGTCCAAGGCGGTTTGGCAGGTTTGACACATCGGTTATCTCGATGTGCAGGTTGCATCACCGTTGTTAGCACGTGGTAATTGTAACAATATGCACATTAGATCAGAAAACACCGTAAGTGGTGCATGCGTTCCGGCCAGGATCGAATCCGCGACCTTTGAGTTTAGGACGCGTTCGCTAGACATTTCGCTACCACGACTTGACGACTTATTATTCATTTTTTAGTTATCCTTGAAATGTCTATTATTATTTATTACGTTCACCGCCACTGTTGTCCTAATATTTTTCATAGTTTAGGAGGTTGCCTGGAAGAGGTCGCTTCAAGCGATAAGGCCGCCCTTTGTTCAAATTTACTGTATTTAGTTTTAATTTTTGGTAAACAATAAATTAGTTCCAATCATTCATACATATTACATATGCATCATCATCATCCGAGCGTTAAAATCCCGGTTAAGTTCGCAACTATCACTTCGACGCCCAGGGTCCACTTTCCTACTTTTTCTTCTCCACTGCGCGCGATCTTCAGCATCCCTTGTATTGAGACTTGGTATGTAGTCATCCTTCACGACGTCAAGCCTCCTATTTGAATGCCTGTCCGGTATTTAATAGTGCAAAGGGGTAAGCAAGCCCGAGGTCCTCCAAGCGGCCACTTCTCTTCAAACCTCGCCTTTTCCCTATTCCTACCCAATCCTGGTTTCTCTTTATGGGTTATGGAGGTCGGGCGGCAGCCGCTCCATCTAAAATCATCTAAAAGCCGCATCAAATATGGTTAGAAATACGAATGTTCAGGGTATGGTTCTGGCGCCGCCGCAAATATTTTATGTACACATAAAACAATCACAAAATAACATTTTGAAATAACAAAGAATCATACCTTCTCTGGCTGAACTAACACATCCAGATCCTTGATCAAATGGCAACCCCCTAAAAAGAACCTTCGGCTCTCCGCTGTGACAAAGTCAGCCTCGTCCGGTCGCAAGCAAACCAAGTCCTTTGACACTCCCCCTGGGGCCAAGGGCAGCGAGATGTGGGAATACCCCTCAGTACGGTGTCTACCCCACCAATCAGTTGAGATTACTTCAAAGAAGATTTTTAGGGGTTTTGGTTCTGAAATTTTTACACCAGAGGGCCTTGCTGTCAAACGCCTGTCATCGTTCGTTTTCGTCCGATCAGTCCGAAAGAATCAATGAAATCTTAGATAGAAGCATTAAAGAACAATAATTTCTTTAAAACTACAATAATGAAGTCTATAACACATTATCCGTGCAGGAACGGAAAATAATGCAAATTACTGCGGCCAGGTGGTAGAGCATTTGCCCGTCAGGATGACCACCATCCCTGGTCTAGTGTATGCCGCCATAACAATATTGAGTTGTGTTCCTGCACTAGTGACCAGGTTCCAGTCTCCCTTAAGAGAGCAGTAGAGCATTTGTAGCACCTTTGGTGTTGCAAATGTCCAAAAGCAATGGTAACCGCTTTTCATCGAGTGGACCGTCTGCCTGTCTACTGAACTCCTGCGATAAAAAGAAATTACGATACACAATTAGTTCAAGGCTAACCGTTTCATGCCAATATTTTGTGAGAGCGTAGTTTCACAACCATCGAGCCGGCCCTAAAAGCTGTTATCAAGATAGTAATTCCCGCATGGCTCCAACGCGTCAGAGAGTAAGGTCATAGCCTCATAGCTTACCATGTTCGTTCTCCATTTCTAGATTCAACTCAATCAAGTGTCCAAAGTGCCACATTGACACATCATCATTCGACATAGCTTCACTTATATGCGTACGGCCGTTCAATGAGTTGTTGCACACAACTCCCTCTGGGGGCTGAAATGAATATCTGTGTACATATTAAACGAAAAAAATAATAAACTCTCTAAGGCTTTTCTAAGAATTACTTCTTCTTTAGAAACTCTTTCAATACCTTATCATACGCAGGTGAATTTTTAAAGTGGGCCTTCAGAGTCAAATCCTAAACTAAACTATTGTGGCGACATTAATGCCATCATTATAAGGAGGTACTATGGAGGGTAGAGGTGAGGAGAACCATCGCAGTATATTAAAAAGTGTTGACTACAGGGATATTAAGATGGCACCATAATAGCAAGTGGAAAGTATTTAAAAATAGCGCCACAAATTGCAATTTTCAGATAATTTAGTTAGTTATCTTAATTAGTGAAATAGGTTTCAAAAAAATTAATTGGTCAAAAATTTATATACATACATCTCAATACGAGAAAGTCTCAATACTTTTCCAAATTATAATATCATTTCCTTTTCCTACTACTACTAGCTATTATTTTAACGAGTTTTCGAACAATAATTTGTTGTTTACAGGTGGACACTTTTTCAACTGATCCCCCATACTAGATGGTCCTCGTTACCTCTACCCTCCAAAGGAAGTACGCAAGCCTTAGATAATGGTCTAAGACACAAGAGCGAAGTTAATAATATTAATCTGTGTGGCATGCAAAACAGCGCGCCGTTAAAGTTTTTGGCGGGAACTAAAAGGAGATGTTGTGCTGTGCAGTTTTATTTTCTAAAAATGTGTAAAATTACTCTAAAATGAACAGTTGTTGTAGGATATTGATAGTTTTTGAGTAGTGATTTATGTGTTTTGTGAGAAATGTGAACTGTATAGTCAAATGTGGCCTTTTGAGTTGTTACAAGAACTCCGTTAAATGGCACTAGCTGATTACCTACAGTTCAGCTGTGCTACACATAGGCTTAAGAAAATGAAGAAACTAAATGTATACTATAAACTAAGATCTGGCTTAAAGGCCTAGCTGCCAAGCCATAAACCTAAATAAGCGCGCCGTTATATAACAGCGCGGGCTCACAGCGTTCCCGCCGATTCTCTTGGCGCGAAAACACAAACACAAATCAGAGTTGTTATAGCGGCATAGTCTAGACCAGTGTTCCGCAAAGTACGTGCCGCGGCACACTGGTGTACCTTGGTCATTAATTGGAGTGCCTCGAAAAAATATGATTATGTTATAATTCACACAACGACCATTTTCGACTCTTACCACAATAAAAACCAAAAAAGAGAACATCTCGGGACAATCGAACAATCGACGAATAGATGAGAAGCTTTGTCAACGATTACGCCAAATTAAGACTGTCTTAGATGCTAATTGCATGGTTAAACACGCTCATGTTGCTCATTGAATACCTGTTCTGCAATTTAAACTTTAGGTTTGTTGATTAATGATAAATATTGTTTCGACGATTAATAAATAAATGTTGATTTATATTACTTAAAAAAATATTTTCGTTTGTGGTGTACCTCCAAAAATTTTCATTTTCCTAGATGTACCTTAAACACAAAAAATTTGCGGAACGCTGGTCTAGACCAGGGACAACTGGTGGTTTTGTCGCCTCTTACGACACGCCGCACTAACGCAGGAATTAGTATTCTTTTGCATTCCTGCTCGGAAAATAAATATAGTGATAATAATACCTTTATATTGTATTCTATGTAAATATTATCGAATTCAAACTTCGTTGCTGTTACGATTTCTAGTGTTATATAAAACAATTTCTTCCCGATCTGAGGCATTGTAAAATCAATCAAACTCTTTTGTTTCTTTGACCATTTATTATACAGCTTCTGTAACTAATATAAAAACAACAAATTTGAAAATATTTTCATCATCCTAACACTGGCTTAGATACCTATGCCACACTATTCCTAACCCTGGAATGTCGGTTTTTGTTTGTATGAAATAAGGCAAACTAAAAATAATATTTCCGCATCCATCTATCTGTATATCCGCGAACTCCTCCTAAACCACGTACCATAAATTTTCACTAAAGGTTTATATTAAAATTGAACCTCTTTAAATCGAATCTCGATAAGTCGAAAATCTCGCAAACTATAAAAATAATATTTCCGCATCCATCTGTCTGTATATCCGCGAACTCCTCCTAAACCACGTACCATAAATTTTCACTAAAGGTTTATATTAAAATTGAACCTCTTTAAATCGAATCTCGATAAGTCGAAAATCTCCCTAAGTCGAAAAAATTGTGTTCCCTTCCCTCGAAGCCCCGAAATCTCGTTTTCTCGAAATCTGAACCCTCTCGAAATAATTAGTGAATCCCTATATGTAAAGTCAATACTTATTTTCCTTCTATTGACTGATATGTTAATTAAAATAGAGATACCAATAGGGTTTGACCAGGTGGTGTAGACCCAGAGAAATCTAGATGACTATAAAATGTACTTCAAATAAACTTACCAACAGGACCAATTCCTCACTTCCTTCATCAGCCTGTTCATCAGTTATCACTTCAATGGAATACTGGTAATCTAAAACTACGCCATTATCCAGTTCAATGGAGTACGGGTTCATTTCTAAATTATTATTATCTGGTGAAATGATGAGATAATGGTTTGTTTTGTTGTGAAACAGTGATAATAGAATGATTTCTTGCTTGATAAGAAGATCCGAATCTCTTAAAATATCAAAAAAAAATAATTCTTTAACAGTCATAGGAAATTAACTAGAAAGCGAAAGTATTAAAGCTAATCTTATATTATTATTTTTTATTGTAGGAGTTCAGCAGACAGGCAGACGGCCCACTTGATAGAAAGCGATTACCAACGCCTATGGACATTTGCAACACCAAAGGTGATACAAATGCGCAGCTGCAGCTCTTAAGGGAGACTGGAACCTGGTCACTAATGCCGGAACACAACTCAAGGTTGCTATGGCGGCATACTCTAAACCAGGGGTGGTCGCCATCTAGTCGAGCATATATATAATACCCTGCTGTGGGTTGTTTTGTCACCTCTTACGACAGACCATCCGGCCGCAGTAAAATTATATTCTTTCTCCATTCCTGTACAGAAAAAAATATTTTTTAAGGTTTTTGCATCTAGCATACAATACATATTTATTGAAGGGCTCTGTGGTTGAGCACGCTAAGCCTTTCGTTGGTCTACCTCACCGCAAAGCATAGGCCCCGGGTTCGATTCCTGGTATAGTAAATTTCGGAAACATATTTTCTCCGTTATATACTATGATCTGGATGTCTGGGATCATTCCCAGAGTAGTCTGGTGTATATTAAGCATAAGAAGTATCATTTTCTTAGATTAGGGATATACAATATGTATGTTTATCTGCCGATTATTATTATTATTATCTATTAAATATATGAAGCTGCATACAAACAGCCCAGTAAATGGAAAGTGGCTACTGTCAGTTTTTAGGGTGAAAAAGATGCGATGATATATATATATATATACATATATAGGTGGGAGGGGTATAAAACAGGAGAAATGGATTAAACAGGCTGGCCATACATAAAATTAGCATTTACCCGCGACTGTTCATGTTGGACAGCTAATACTTAAAGATTATTTTGTTACATATAAAATCAAAGGTTATTTTCAGCAGGGTAATGGATTTATTTTTATGAAAATCCCAGAAGGAAAATGCATATTGTGCTGACCCCAATTAATTGAGATAAGGTGAAAGAAAAGAGAGAGAGACAGAATGTTAAAACTTGTATATATACACAGCTATAATTGTTTTACTTAAGATTGAAAAAAAATCCACATGACCACTTTAAACCTCTCCCAAGAAAATTCCCTTAAGATTCTCAAGATATAAAGTACTGCAGATTTTAAGTCCGCTATTAAACTATTGATCCATGAAAACCGCATCAAAATCAGTCCAGTAGTTGTTACATAAATCATCAACAAACAGACAAACACAAAATGAATTATGAAACAAAAGATTACATTTTTACATGTTTATAATATTATAGGTTGAACCTTCATAGGTTGAATAATTTAATATTATTTCTTCATGTAGTTTTTTAAACAGTGACACCCGTGCTACCCGTCATGCCTGTCCAAGGATTGCTTTGTTTTCCTTCACTATTGACAAGTGGCCATTTTACCAATATATATATATATATATATATATATATATATATATACAAGAGATAAGAAAAACTGCCCAAGTGGTGTATGTTTCCCAGCCAGGATTTGAACCCAAATAATTAAATTTAGAGTCTCTGAATAACTGACTGAAAGATGAAAAGAAAATTAAATTTGTATATCAGCTCTTTAAAACATAATTTCAATTCTGTGTAAGAAAGGTACAGACATGTACAGACAAAAATACAACATACTCATTATAAGTTGAATTATCAAAGACAATATGCATTGCTGTCCATTGCTCTTTATCTGTGCAAATATTGTCTTCACTTTTGAATAAATGCTGCATTGATGTACTGCCACTAGCAAAAACTGTCTGTGCTTTCTCATTAATCGTATCAATCCATGAATTAGCACCTATTTTCTTTAGCTTGGGCAATGGTAAAGGCATATAACAATCATCATGTATATAACTAAACACTTTCTGTCCAATATTTCCATTTTTAATAGAATCATTATAACTTATATCCAAATCAGTAACACAGTTGAGAATATCATCATAGTGCTTAAACTCCCACATGCTAAACCTCTTTTCTTGCCATTTAAAAATGTATTCTTCCATATTGTGTTCCAAACTTAAATTGTTTGGTTCATTTGTGTAGCCTTCAAATTTTGGTAATGTTATTATAGTGTCTTGGGGTTTTAATTTAATTCTAAAAGGAATTAAGAATAATTAGAACCTTTAATATATTTAAGTTGATTTGGATAAGAGCTAGTTCTAGAATGAAGACCTGAATGCACTGTAAATATACTCTAGCTGTTTTTTAATGATGTTAATAAAGTAAAACTTTGTGCTGTATGAGACATGATTACCCTCCATAACAACAGCCTAAATTTTAGTTGGTACTAAATTATAAAAATATACAGGGCTGGGAACAGAATCTGCACAAAAATGAAGTTCAGAGTTGTACATACCTTATCTTTATATTATCAATGGGTAACTTTAACCAATGAATTCCTTTTACTTTATTAGAACGCGTAAATTCATTCATTGTCTACAAACAACGTGAAACTTTAACAGGCAATGTAATTGAAAGTTGTATAATACGAGTTCTATATAACCCTCAATTTAAACTCTCCTGTTATACCTATTAAATTATTAATGTAGGTTACAAGTTATTTTAATCTAAACCCTGTGTTTTTGTTGATTTGATGTTGTTGTTGTTGAAATTTGCCACTAAGGCAGGCAAAGGACGTAGTCCATACAGCCTTGTCAGTTGTATTCATTTTAAAGAAGTCATCGTTATTATAAAAGGCCTAAGCCAAGTCAAATGTAATTTTATCCAATATATCTATAATGTATTGTACTCTGTGTCCATTTCCATTTTTACAAGTCCAATCCAGTCATAGTCAAAAATTTATAAATAATTTTATAAGTATCCGGGTTTCTTAATAAGTCCTGGGAGGAGCGCGGGATCTCTCCAGGGTCGTTATAAATCTTGAGGAGTGAATCGATCATCACAAGTCTAGCCATTGAGAAATGAATACAGTTAAATAAGATATGATCAATTGTCTGATCTTCTGCATTGCAATAATTACATGTGGGTGATGAAACAATTTTCATTCTAGCCAAAAATGCATTGACTTTACAGTGTCCAATTCTTAGCCTGCAGACAGTTGTATAAAACTTTCGTCCCAAGTATACATTAGACTTCGAAAACCACGGAGTAATTGGCTTAGTAGAATTAATAATGTGGGAATGCCACAATCCTTTTCCATTGTTGTTTTGATCCATTTTAACGCTTTCCCAATTTTCATTAATTTTGGTCTTCAAAATGTTATAAAAATCTGTATAAGGGATGGCAATACCATCGGAAACGTTCTTGTTGTCACTGTTATCATTAGCAATGACATCTGTATTATTGTTTACAATGGCCCTGGCTAAGAAATCCGCGTGCTCATTTCCTTGTACACCAATGTGAGAAGGAGTCCACATAAATATAGTTTTAATGTTATTTTCGAAAAGGTTCAACCATGTTCTTTTGATTTCATATATAATATAATTAACACTAGTGCTCAATTTACAGTTATTAATCGCCGATAAAACGCTCATGGAGTCCGAGATAATCAACCAATGTGAAGAAATTTCTTTATGTTGTTGTACGTACTGGAGTGCAAATAGAATTGCTAAGCATTCGGCTGTAAAAATTGAAATAGCCGCTGGTAGCTTAATTCCATGTCCAAATTTTATATGAGGTATGTAAAAAGCACAAGATACATTGTTTCCTTTCTTCGAACCATCCGTATATATGGAAATATAATTGCTATATTGATTAATCTGTTCAAGAACTTCTTCTTTACATTTTAGATGATTCTGAATTACGACATTTATTTTGGAAAGTTTACTTTCAAATGAGCCTCTATAGCAAGGCCAGTTAGTATTTGCTCTATGTATATTATAATTCTGACCAAACTGTATTATTTCAGAGAAATCTTGAAGTATAAAGGGACTGGAATCATTCAAAGGAGAGAAGCTATTATAAAAATGAAGAATTTTTTTAAACAGAGGATGGCCCATTAAAGAGAATATCTTGATTATAAAACGATACTTAAGATATTTAAATCTTAGAGATAAAGGAAGAATATTGCATTCTGCTTGCAATGAAATAATAGGAGATGTTCTCATGGCACCAGTGATAAGTCTCAAATTATTATTCTGTAAGACTTCAAGCTTATTACATAGTCTTTTGTTGGATCCAAAACACAAAAATGCATATTCAAAATGACTACGAACAAGAGATTTATACAGCATGAGTAATATTTTTGGATCAGCACCCCAGTATGTCCTAGCTATAGCTTTTAAAATATTAAAAGCTTTGGATGCTTTGCAAACAATGGAATCCACATAATTTGTCCAAGAAAGATTTTTAGAAAAAATAACACCAAGAAATTTAACATTACTATCTATAGGCAAGCGATTTTGGTTATAATATAATTTTACATTAAACGGTCTATGTTTATTAAAAATTACAACCTTGCTCTTATCTATGCTAATATCAAGATTTAAGTAAGAAAAATAAGAATGAAGCTTAATTAAACAGTTATTAAGAGTAACAACTAGAGAGTTAACATTTTTGCCCGAAATGTAAATAACTAAGTCATCAGCATACTGTAGATTGGAGACAGATGGACTCAATATTGAATTAAGCTTATAAATATACAAAACAAAAATCAAAGGACTAAGAATCCCACCCTGACAGACACCCTTGTGAGACAACCTAGGCCCAATTAACTCACCACTCTGATTTATTTTAACAAAAACTTGTCTTTGATGTAAGAAATTAAAAATCCAATTTATTAATTTTATAGGTATACCAATAGAACCTAACTCTGATGCAAGAATATGATGGTTAACATTGTTAAAAGCTCCGACAATATCAAAAAATATGCCAATTAAAACTTCCTTATTTCTAAAAGCATTGTAAATATCTAGATGCAGATGCGTAATACTTTCTCGTGCTGATTTCCCACGCCTAAATCCGAATTGATTGGATGGCAATAAGTTATTACTCTCTATATAAAATTCTAGACGTGATTTTAAAAGCTGTTCAAAAATCTTACCCAAACATGAAGTGAGAGTAATAGGCCTGTAAGAATCTGGAAACCCAGATTCTTTCCCAGGTTTTAGAACAGGAATAATAATGTCAATCTTCCAGTCACTTGGAATAAGGGATTTGTCCCATAATAAATTTAAGATGCTTAAAACAACATTCCTGCAGCAAAGTTTGAGCTTTTTCAAAACTTTATAAGAAAGACCATCATATCCACAAGTAGTATCTTTCCTTGAGTCACAAGCAGCATTGAATTCATTTATAGAAAAAGGTTTAATGAGATAGTCTAGGTCTGCAACATAAGCTGTGGAAGATGTTGTCAGAGGTAATTCAACTGTATCTGCAGTATACTTGTTTAAAATTTCATAAGCCCAGTTGAGATCAGTACAAGAAGAGTTCACACGAGGAATGTAAGTTTTATTAAATTTCCTAATTTTATTCCAAATGAAAGTCAGTGGAGTCTGTCTGTTTATGGATTCACAAAAAGTTCTCCAGCTTAGAGTTCTCTCTGTTTTTAGTACTAATTTCTTAAAAGCCTGTAACCTTTTGAAATTTATATAATTAGATTCAGTAGGGTCATTTTTGAATCTAACATAAGCAGACTTTGAGTTTAATACTGCTTCAGAGCATTTGTGATTCCACCAGGGAAGAGTAAGTTTCCTATGTTTTTTGTTAGACTTGGAAGAATTGCAGGAATGTTGTTGTAAGGGCATAGACTGCTGAATAGCCACTTTAAATAGTTGTGTAAGAGTGTTATAAGTATTTTGGGGATCACTATTATCAAAATTGCAATCATGTAATAGTTTGTGGGCATGTTTGGAATAATCAGACCAATTAATCAGAGGACTGTTTGAGGAAAATTTTGGACTGGTATTAGAGTTATTAAATCTTACACTGTTAAAGAAAAAATTGGAAAATACAGGGAAGTGGTAGCTCCCTGAGGGGTCATCACCAACATACCATTCTGAGGAAAGAGATAAAGATGGAGAAACTATAGTTAAATCAAGAGCATTTTGACGCCATCTATGAGAACCTACAGTTGTTTTATCTCCATTATTAAGAATAACAAGGCCAAAATCATCAACACTTTGCAAAACATCAATTCCTCTTGCGTCTGTATAATCACAACCCCACGCAGTATTTAATGCATTAAAGTCACCAGCAACGATCATTGGTTCAGGGAGACTGT
Source organism: Dendrolimus punctatus (assembly GCA_012273795.1). Lineage (NCBI taxonomy): Eukaryota > Metazoa > Arthropoda > Insecta > Lepidoptera > Lasiocampidae > Dendrolimus > Dendrolimus punctatus. Next base: position 13,467,330 of record CM022548.1, read on the forward strand.
TAAAAAAATTGTCTAATTTTACTTTACTAAAGGAAGGGGAGCATTGCTTAGGACTATAAAAACTAACTAAAGTAATAAGTTTATTGCAAAAACTTAACTGTATGGCAATATTTTGTAAAGAATCATCGTAAAAAGTGTCAAGTTTTTTAAAAATTAATGAATCATGAATTAAAATAGCAACACCGTTATGACTATTACCAGAATCCAGACGGACAATATTGTAGCCACGGATAGAAATGTTATGATGAGATAGTAACCAAGTCTCACAAATAAGAGCAACATGTATTTGATTCTCATATAAAAGCTGTGTAAACAAGTAGCGATTACTAATTAAACTCTGTGCATTCCATTGTATGATTTTTAAACAATCCATAAAGATATTTATTTAGTACTTTTAAAAATATCCATGAGAACATCTTTAATAAACTGAGATGAGATTGATTTGTTACTAGTTTTATTTTCCGTTATTATTTTGACTATTGACTTTGTCATGAGGTCCATTACATCTACAGAATTAATTAAGGAAAGAAACTGTTCAGATTTGGATTTAGGGGGTAATGAGGGAAAAGATTTCTCATTGAAGAGGTCATTAAACTTTCTTTTCTCAGCCTGCTCTTTATTTTCTACAATCATTTTCTTTTTGATTGGGCAACTACCAGACACACTAACATGTGGTCCCTTACAGTGTACACATACTGCTTTATCAGTGGAAATTGAGCACTCTTTGTAAGTGTGTGGTCCAGAGCAAATCGAGCACCTGATGGCGTTCTTGCAAAACTTAGCCATATGACCATATCTTAAACATTGAAAGCATTGTTTGACTGGAGGTATATAAGTAAACAATGAAAAACGCCAACCGTGAATATCCACAAATTCTGGTAATACAGATGATGCAAAGGTAATTACTACAGTACCTGTAGGCTCCAGAGAAAATCCTGAGTCTGTAGTAATTTTTCTCATTATTCGGCGTACACATATGATCTTCCTGTGGCTGGACAACAGAGTAAAGATTTTTAAATTGGATAAATTCAAGGGAACATTTCTAATAACACCTGAGACTTCTGTGCTGACTGCTGGGATACTAGCTTTAAATTTATAATCCATAAGAAAAGTCTTGTTGTTTAGAAATGCATTTGCTAAATTAGATTTTTCAAAATGAATTCCAATCTTGTATTTGTTCATTGATTGGAGGTATTTAATACCCTTAATGAATCGCTTTAGGTGGCTAGCTAAAGAAATCATGTCTCTAGTTCCGATAGGTTTACCCTGATCTGCAGACTCCAGGAAAACAACAAAATCAATCAGAGGTGAATCCTCGGGGTACCGTCGTGTGTAGTCAGTAACATAGTAGGGTTTAAACTTATCCTTTTCCGAAATTTCAATTTCTTCAGATACGCTGCTACTATCTGAAACCTCGTCCGGCCAATCATTGGAATTCCCAGTTAAGGGACGTTTTTTCTTTTTGGGCATTATGCCCTAAAGTAATAACGAACTTTTTATTTGTAAGTTAAGGTAAAAAGATACGAAAAATTAATTAATAATTAAGAGTTTTGAAAAAAAGCGCCTTCACAAATTAGCAGTTCCCGCCTTTTTTTTGTTGATTTGAATTTTGACACTTTGTTGCCATGACAAACGTATATTTCTACTCTTTTCATTTTTTTACAAAGCAGGCAATAGAACAAAATCTACACTGCTTGGTTATAAATATCAATTAAATTATACGGCACAACCAGAATAAATTGTGTCCAATAATGATAGTGGTAACTAAAAATAAATATTTATTTAATTGATATTACCCTCAAAAGCTGCTGCTTACATATTTGTTGATTTGAATTTTGACACTTTGTTGCCATGACAAACGTATATTTCTACTCTTTTCATTTTTTTACAAAGCAGGCAATAGAACAAAATCTACACTGCTTGGTTATAAATATCAATTAAATTATACGGCACAACCAGAATAAATTGTGTCCAATAATGATAGTGGTAACTAAAAATAAATATTTAATTGATATTACCCTCAAAAGCTGCTGCTTACATATCCAGTGCATGAATTTTAAGTAGTGAGTGGTCGTAGTGGGGAGGGAGGGAGATATACTTACTCCTACTGCAACCTCTAAAGTCCGGACTAGAAATATTTTTTTTCGTAAAGATCGCCTCACTTATTTTCTTTTATTAATAATGAGGACCAATGAAAGTGACTGACTGAAGCTTCAGAGTTCAGACCAAAGCGCACTAGCCGAGAGAGAGTAGCGAGAGTGCCGCGGCAGCGGCCGGCGAGTGTTAAGACAGCTTATTCGCGTATGGGTGTCGTGCGAAACATTTATTTCATCCGTTTAGTAAACGGCTAGCACGTTGGTTTTTTAATGTGTCAATGAATCGAGATATTAATTATATCGGTTTTTAAATACATTGCAAGATTAGATTAAAAATAAATGCCAACATAATAAAAAAGATGTATAATTTCCGTCTTTATTAGCCACCATATTTGGGAAGATAAAGTTTTCATTCAATTTCTTTTATATTATGCGAATGTGCTCTGCTGCTTTTTTTGATTTTTCAACGACTTACGCTGGTTTTCGCTAATTATGATTCTTTTAACTTGACAACAGGCTTTCTTTTGACTTTGATTAGATTCTTTAACCTTGGACATATGATATAAGTGCAATATTAGTGAAAAAATGAGTGAGCTTGTGTTTACGAAACCACAAGGGTTTCAGAAGAAGTACGCATCTCTCTTCCCACCCCTCCCTGTCCCCATACTCAAAATTTATGCACCGGGTACCTTTAAAATTGCCTTCTCAAATGCATTGTTTCTACTAGAATAAACTTCAATAAAATCCTATTCCAGGCAAATGGATCTAATATTATTTACTAAAGTCAATATAAATTAATAATATAGCGGCATCTAGCGTATTTTGATGCTACTATTTCACTATAATTTGTTCTACTGCATTTACTGTTTTCTACTGAGGGCAGCACTGTATTTTTAATTTTTTGATTGTCAAAATCCAATGTCAGTCTGTCAACTAATATAGACTATACTCAATAATAGTCAACTTCACTCTTCAGCAGTGTCATAACAGTCTGTACAATTATTTTTTCTTAGAGATTTTTTACATTCTATTAGTAGGTACATATTGCAGTAGATGTCACTGTTCTCAAATTAAACACCAAATGAAAGAGTATAATATGTTTCGTTATACTCAGTTGTTTTAATACTTGTTTAAGAAATATGTGATATGTTTTTATGTTTCTGCAAGCCATATCAGCTAATAAATATATTTTAAAGTGTGTAAATTCTATTCCTCACCTTTTTCAAATTATAAAGCTCTTTTTAACTTTAATTATTAGATTTTTGAACAATTGTCGTTTACCAAAAACTTATTTCAAAGATGTCAATTATGTCAAAACCAAAAAGACATTCCGATCGATACGAGTTACATTTGTGAACGTATGTACTTTGTTTGTGTTTTGATTATTTTCGATAACTTTGTTTGATTCCTGGACTCCGAAGACTTCGCTTATCACGTTTACTAGTGTTCTGTGATCACGTTGGACTTACGCATGTACCCTGGACACCGAAATACCTAACGATTTGTTTTCTGATGACTTGGATTATGGCTTCTTCTGAAAGAGGTTGTTGTGTGCCCAGATGTGGTAAAACTTGTAAGTAAATCATCCTAACGGCACCAGATTAGATGATAAATGATATGAAACAAATGATGTTATGAAAATGTATGCCTTTGAATATTTTAATAAAAGGAAACGTAATAAATCACGCTACCGCTAAATTGTTGTTTTATTTACTAACAAATAAACATTTTTGGAAAGGCTTTTGGGAATTGCAGGAGTTAAATTATAACTCTCGCAATTTACAAAAGTCTAATATAAAAATCAAAATAATACTAGACCCCCCTGGATGGTTTTTGCCGTTGAATAGTGTCGTATACCGATAGAGGGCGTTAATATATATATATATGACTGTTGACTCTATACCAGTATATATAAAGTACTCTGTGCTCTTCAGTCTCTAACGGTACTTCAAATGAGATTATTGTGCCTTTTGTTAACAATAAATATAAATTCGATCGCGAATAATTTAAAATTAGATTATAATTTATCTGATTTCTCAATATTTTGTGAAATCGTTATCTTATCAATTGTTGAATGTATCGATAATGTTATAACGTATCCAAGCCTGATGTGTTGTGATGTCCTACTTACGCCAATAATTTAAGACTTTTCGTTATTTAATTTTGTGAACTGATTTTCAAAATGCCTTCAAATCGAGAGACAACTGTTTCGGTGCCGTTGACGCCAACCCGTTCTGATCTGTACTGGAGACGTATATTTAATAAGGTAATGACTTGTAAATAATTACATTTTTCTTTCTAGCAAACGTAAATAACACAGGCGGTCATCAACTTTTCACAAAATAAGTATTCTATGATTGCTTTAATCCATACTAATGTACGTTTAAAAGTAAACTTTCACGTGTTTGTATATTCTTCTTTCTTTATTAATAGATAGATAGATTATCACGAAAACTGATAAGCATAGGATAGTTAGTTTATCTCGAGATAATGGATAGTTACAGTTTCTGCAGGATGGGAAGCCGTAATTTAAAGTGAGCGAGGTTGCGTGAATAGCTAGTTTATTAATAATAATGAACTTGATGAATTTGATCAGAAATTGCGTTCACATAATTTTCGTGATTAAAATACTAGTGTTTGTGGTTATATAGTCATGTTGTACTCAAAATAACCAGTTCTGACAATTAATACTACTTTTATGTATATTTGTGGTTACATATTTCTATAATCTGCCTTAATATACAGACATGTGAATTTTTAGCACTCCATTCATAATAGCCTTGACTTCTCAAACTTAAAGGTAAAAAGAAACAATTTTGGTTGTCTCTCTGATGTTAGTCCGCCTTTTTATTACTACTGATTATCTCAAACACTATTTATACTTTTATAACATTTAGCATACATATAAAAATCTTACATGTGTACTAAATATATGAAAAATGTGATTTTTTTAGTTGAAAAAGGGGATCAGAAATAAATAAAAAATATTTGATCAATATAATTGAGAAAGTTTGCATGAAAGTGTTTTTAGCATCTTTATAAACTTTTTAATTAATTATATTTTTTGATATAATACTTATATTGAGTATTATCAATACTGTGCAAAATTCAGCTTGGAAGGAAAATGCACACTATACCCGCTCCAAATGATTAAGGAATCGAGAGACAGGAAAGAGAGATTCAAAAGAAATACATCCAAATTCAGATAATATAACATCCACATTATAAAATGGGTATATCCTAGATCCACAACTTAATCCACACTTGATTTGAATTTCCCACTGGATTCCTGGGACACAAGTTAATGCAGCATTTAAAAAAGAGTGTAAGCTATTGTATTAGTGAAAACTGTGTCACCATAAGCTAATTTATGCACCCAAACAATTACAAAACACTCCTGGGAAAATTCCTGTGCAATTCCCGGTATGAAAAATATCAAACATTTTATGTAATAATAATAAAATTTTTGTCATTTTTCATCGACGGGACGAGGATGGGAGACATCTGGTCGGTCGCCCTAGTACCCATGGAAGGACAGAGTGGAGGCTGACCTGTGTGAGCCCTTAACTGGCAAGAAATCAAACAGGACAGGAACACAATTCAATTAGGACCTTCTGCGTTGTTTGGATTTTTTGTTGTGTTTGGTTATCTTTGTACCTGTGTTATACATGTTTGTATATTTCTAATAAACTCTATAGTAATTCTAACGGCATTTTAATTCAAGTCACACTAAACTCGTAACAATATGAATATAAATTTTTATAATCCTGAGCAGATGAACCCTCTGGTACAGCTAGTTTAAAAAAATTATGAAAAAACCTTTGTATGGTTATATCTAAGCTTCCTTCGAACACATAGCAGCTCTATTAAATGAATAATGTAGTAAAACAACATTATAATACACACAGTAACTAAAATTCTGGCACTATTTCAAAACATATTTCAACAAACATACATTGAAACATAGGGAAGTCTTTAAACAAAACATAAAATTTGAACAAGTGAAAATATTTATAATAGTATATAATGTAATAGTAGCCTTGACTTATATTAAAACAATTGTATTTTAAGACATTGATCTACTTTCTAAATAATTATACAAACATCTTTGTCTGCTTTGGTTTAATGAACTAAAGCTAAAATTTATATAGCTATAATGCAAGGGACAATTATTAAAATATTATTATGTATATATATCGAGGGCTTCATAACATATAGGCGTATACACTGAAATGCAATTTTTTGTTGTTTACTAAAAACTATGCATGTCACAGTTTAGAAAGTCTTACCACTATGCAAATTGTACCTAAAAAGAAGGGTATTTCAAATTTCAGTATACAATCAACTAGTTTTGTTTTATTCAGAATTTTGTCCCTTGTGTAATACTGCGCTTTTGTCTGTATATCCATTTGTTGTGAAGCCCTCGATATATATAAAACTACATTTTAACAGTTTTAAGCGCGGTAATTTATTTGATTTTAATTATTCCGAATTTCCCATGTTCTCCACTTTTCAGTAGTATGGTTACGGAAGACAAAGATGTCAAGTGTCAATAAGTATTGTTAAAGTTTTATTTAGCCTACCGCCAACTAGTTCATTTTAATTAATTAGTTTTAATTTGGTTTATGGTTATTATTTATTTTATGCGAGCCTAATCTAATTAACAAACCACTGTTCGTGGCATTTCTAGTTAGCATTGTACTGAACGTGTCTTGTGAGATGGGTGAGAGTCCTGATGGCCTACTTCCCCCTCCCTCTATTTCAGTCCTATCTCCCTGAATCCCTCTTATCCACCTATCCCATCCTAAAGGCTGAAAACGCGTTGGCTTCGTCCTTGGTCTTACAAACATCTATAGAGCTGTGCCATCTGCCTGTTTTCAAACTTCGCAAATAAATAGCCTATAAACAACCCACGGCTGGGGTGGGGCCTCCCCGCTTTTAAGTGAAAGGGGGAACATCAGTAACCGCCACACATCCAAAGCATATTGGCGGGTTTGACAACTCAGTTACTTCTGTTGATGTGCAGATTTCATCGCGATGTGCACGCTTGGATGATATGAAAAAAACATTTGATAGAGATACAGACAAAAACATACAGTTTTTATGAGGAAGTTAGTGACGTGAATGCTAAACTGATTTGCCTTAAAATCGTGGATTATACAATAAGCTGAGATTTACACTATAAGGAAACTCTGTTTACCTACTAAGCATAAAAACCTATTAGTCATACGGAGTTATTTTATTTCATTCGGCTTGCATAACACACGTGAGAAAACTTAGAAACTATTAATGTCAAATCTAATATTTTCTAAGTTTTCGCGACTTGTATACATAATAAAACTACGTTGCGCTAATTTATTTGATATTCGTTATTCCGACGTTTCGGCCACTTTTCGGTGGACGTGATCACGGAAGACAAAGATGTCAAGTATCAACTAGTATTGTTAAAGTTTTATTTAACCTACCTCCAACTACTTCATTTTAATTATTTAGTTTTATTTTTGTTTATGGTTATTGTTTAATCTATGGGAGCCTAATCTAATTTACCACCGCTTCGCAACATGCTATGGCTAGAAAAGAAGAAGCGGCCCAAAAAACTCTTCAGCAACCATGCCTAGCTCTAATAATTTTATATAATATAAAAATGGGTGGAAGGAAAAATAAAAGCAATTATCAGTAAAGTTGGTTTGTGTTCCGGTGCACACAGAAAGAGCTCACAGCGTCTTGAGGTCTGGCAGTTGGTTTTGGCTGGGTTTGGGTTTTAATAGTTTTGATGATCGGATCGCTAACAGGTGGTACTTACCAACCACAACAACGTCGGAATAACGAAAATCAAATAAATTACCGCGCTTTACAGATTTGACATTATAAAACCGTTAAAACGTAGTTTTATAATGTCAAATCTGTTATTATCATACACAATAGTATAAAAAGTAAGGTTCCTCGCCTCTCTCCATCTTCCCTCTTCATAACCTTGTTCGAGTTTCATGAAATCGATGATAAATAGTTTTTGTTTGTTGCCGCAAAAGGTCGAAAGTGGGGCGCAAACGAAACAACTTTTTGTTGGTATTTACTGATCAATAATTTACCAAACAAATATCATAAATCTCTATGACATGAGACGTAACATGGTCTTTTCCAAATTTTTCTATAGCTATTATAAGTTAAGAAAAAAATCACCAAATTACCTTTAAATTAATGACATAAAATCATTTTACTCTTTCAACTTTGATCAAAGCCGGACAAAATAATGTTTATAAAAGAGAGCTCAATAAGTCGCGTTTATTATTAAATACTACTTTATTTTCTTCACAATAAAATAATAATGTATCTGAAAAACGACTGCATCTATGAAATCCCCGCTATCGCAAGAAAATTCCCCAAGGATGTTGGCGTTGCTACTAGCTCTAAGCATAACATTTTCATTGAAATCCGTTCAGCCGTTTCTAGATAGAATTGCAAATAAGCTAACAGAAAAACCTGAAACTGGTTTTATATTTTTGAAGTGAAACTTCTATATAGAGGGGGTCTTACGATTTTTCGCTCACGAAAAGGTGTCACAGTCTTGTGGTCACCGTCACTAATTCTTACATTTTTAAACTCGTGATATCTTTCGAATGGAATGTCCGAATTGAATAATTCAAAAAGTTATATAAAGGTATTGAACTAGTCTTAAATATGAAGTAATTTATTTTGATAAGGATTAATACCAAAATAGAAATAAAGAGCCTTTTCTAGCGGCGGCATTTTAATTAAATTTTTAAAATAAAAGAACACTTATTGTGGCATAACTATAATAGGTAGACATATGCTGTCGCGACACTTTTTGTAGATAATGATGTGTTCTGTAAAGTCGTAGTACATTATTTCATTCTATCATCAATAGTTTTCACAGTACACGCGATTTAGGTATTTTTACACCTTGCGTTACATTATTGGAGTTTTAGTAAGGATCCCTATTTTTTTTGTAAATATAATAATATAGCCTTTGTCACCCGGGGATAGTGTAGCTTGCAAACAGTGAAAGAATTTTTCAAATCGGTTCAGTAGTTTCAGAGCTTCTAACAATGCAAACAAACAATCTAATATTTTCTCTTAATAATATTAGTCCAGATATTCATATATTTACTTTAAAATTAATTCGATATGTGCATATTACAAAAAGCGTAACATTTTGCGCTAGAAGTTGTTTAATAGAATTGGGAGCTGGGTTGCCCTAAAAAGCGCTTTATCGCGAATGTGCGATGTTCCGAGCCGGCATTAATGGAGGCAAACTTAAGTTTGTATCGAACTACATGGCTGCTAATATTTTCTTAACATACTTACGGGCAGGTTTTCAAATTGGTGAAGTACATTAACAATCTGCCCGTAACACTTCAAGTTGAAATTTTGTTGCGATTCATTTTGTCACTTATCAGTTGAAGATTTTCCACTTGTACGTTGCGATTCGTTTTCACTTGTCCGTTGCGATTCGTTGGCCCACTTATCCGTTGCCATTCGTTTTTCCACTTGTCCGTTGCGATTCGTTTTTCCACTTGTCCGTTGAAGTTTCACTTCTAATATGTGTCCCAGCACACATTTCGATTTTTTATTGCAGGACAGGCAGACGGTCCAGTTGATGGAAAGCGGCTACCATCGCCTATGGACATTTGCAACACCAAAGGTGCTACAAATGCGCTGCTGCTCTCTTAAGGGAGACTGGAACCTGGTCACTAATGCCGGAACACGACTCATTGTTGTTATGGCAGCATATTCTAAGCCAGGGGTGGTAGCCATCCAGTCGGGCAAATACCCTACCACCCGGCTTTGGGTTGTTTTGTCGCCTCTTACGACAGGCCGTCCGGCGGCAGGAAATTGTATTATTTTTCCGTTCCTGCACGGATAATTTAAAATATATATAACTAGCTGACCCTTGCCCACATCGCTAGGCATCAGAATTTTTTATTATTATTAATCACAATCAAATATACCCTATGTCACTCAGGAATAATGTAGCTTTCCACTGGTGAAAGAATTTTCAAAATCGGTGTAGTAAATCCAGAGACTACCCCCTACAACGTCACAAACTTTATCTCTATAATATTAGTATAGATAATCTTTGCCTAATCATAATATAGAAATATTTATGACTACGCAGAGATTATTAGCAATTTTTACAAAACTGTAAGCATTTTTTTTACAATTCAGTTGATATTCAACACCATACGTTATGGCTAGCAATCGAGTAACGCTTAAAGTATTTTACAAGCCTACACGATTACTCGTAATTTCTGATAAGAATGCTCCGAATATACGTAAGCGTGTTTCGTGAACACTTGTGTATGAGAGTCGAAGCATTTATTGCTTTATGCGTCATGCATACGTAATGGACAGGTTTATCTGCTCACATTATATATATCTGATCAGTTGGTCAAAGAAAGTACCTGAAACTTTCTATCTACAAATAAGTGATAAGAGTTCTGAGCAGGATAAAACGAATTATGTCATTCCCAGTCTGTGTTGCGGGATTATCTAAGGTCCTAATATGGCTAGATAGACTTTATGTGAAACAAAAAAAAACAAAGAATTTAGTTGATCACTAATTATTTATTTGCCCTCCGAGCGGAGAGGGGGGATAGTCGGCCGTCAAACTACCCACTAAACCTAACTTCCGCCCAAGCTCACACGTTTTACGGCACGCCACAGGAACTAGACTGTTCCCTGGGATAAGGTGAAGGAAAGAACACAGAAGTTTTAGTGGCTATCCCTAACTGGAGTATCTATGATATTTCTTCGGGGGTACTAGCACCGACCCAACATGGGAATCCCGCATGCCTCGGCCACGTTTCATTCTCAGCGTTTAGTCCTCAGTCGGAATTCCTCTCTTTAAAAATGGGTCTTGTAACACAATATTCCAAAAATATTTAAACATATTTTTTTTCAATAAATTAAAATATTCTACATATTTAACCGAGTTAAAGATGTAGAAAAGCCAAGTATAACATAATAAAACCAACGACAAATTTGCAAAATATAGTCATTTTTATCTTTTACTTAGTACCGATTTAGTGTTTTGTTATATATAACAATGTTAAAATGAATACTTTTTCTAATAAAACTAAGTTTTAACGGTTTTAAGCGCGGCAATTTATTAAGTTTTGGTTTGTCCGACGTGATAATTGACAATTGTCGACGAGTATTGTAAAAGTTATATTTAGCCTACCGCCAATTTGTTCATTTTAACGTCGGAATAACCAAAATAAAATAAATTACCGCGCTTAAAACCGTTAGAACGTAATTTTATTATCTATACAAGTCGCGAAAACTTAAGAAAATTCAACAGGTTCCAAGTGCTTATAATATTTGATGTATTTTCTCGATTTCCCCGGGATCCATTCATCAGATCCTGACTTTTTGGCAATGGGACTACCTCAGACGTATACATTCTTTCGAATTAAAAAAAAACGGAAAATTGGTTAACAATTCACAGAGAAATCGCGTAAAAAAATACATTTGAATTGAGAACCTACTCCTTTTTGAAGACGGTTAAAAAGTACTTGAAACGTCAGCATGAATGAAGATGGGCTATTTAAAAATTTCAACGATCTTTGACGATTCATTTGGCACCTAATGACTCAATAGTATATAGAAATGTTTTTGAATACAATTGATTTAATTATGAATGACTAAGACGGGTCTAGACGAACATGTCACGGTTGTCCTGTGACAAATTTATTTTATGCCTACATTCGAAATCTATTTTTTCTCCCAACCGCGATGAGTCAGATTTAAAGTGGTGTGAATGACGCTAGGCTATCAATTGTTTCTTGTGAATTGTAGTAAATTAATCGAAGTCGTGGTACAGTAACGGCTAGCGCACGCGTCCCAAGCTCAAAGGGCGCAGGTTCGATCCTGGCCGGAACGCATGCACCACTTAGTTTTCTGATGTAAAGTGCATGTTGTTACAATTACCACGTACTAAAAACGGTGAAGGAAAACATCGTGATGCAACCTGCACATCGAGATAACCGATGTGTCAAACCTGCCAGTCGCTTTGGACAAGCGTGGCGGGTATACTGTCCGTTCCTCTATAGTAGGAGGTCCGAGCCCAGCAGTGGGACATGGCTGTTATTACACAATCGAAGTTGGATAGATACAGACGACTTATACCAAATTTTTAAATGACTTCCAAATGAGTGATTGTTACTTCATTTCTCCGTCAATTGTGGACCGATTTTTTGTTCTTTACTAAAAAGTATACTCCTAAGGTAGTTCCATTGTCATTAAATAGGATTGATGAGGGATCCCAGAAATCTAGAGCAACCCTTGTTGAAGAGCGCCGATCGCCTATACTCTTGGGCGTCTTCGGTAGGCAAACTTATATACGCGTGCCTGTAGTACAACAATTTCTAAAGCTATCATCTAAGCAACTAAAATGTAGAAAATATTTCTTTTAAATTTTTTTAACAAAAAACAAAATCGACTCACATTAAAAACCAAATAATAATTTAAACGACTTCTTTCTACAACATAGTAAATCGGTGCCATCTTCTTTTTCTTCTTCTTATATGTATAAATGAATGTTTGTCTGTATGATCTTTATAGAATCGTAAACTATACATTCGATCATGTGATGATCTTTAGCAAAGTTGTTGTGCATGAGCCAGAGAAGTTTTCTGAGTTGGTTCACAATTGGACCCGGTAGGTGGCGCTGCTGTCTGTATATCTATTGAAGCTTTTTCGGGCAGGACGTCTGCCGGGTCAGCTAGTATAAGCATAAAAGGACAACAACAAATTCACAAAATATAGTTATTTTTATGTTTTACTTGACACCGACTTTAAGATGTTGCAGAAAGAAGTCTGTTTAATATTTATTTTTTGGTTTTTAGTGTGAAGTTAACGATCTCAAATATTTGGGAAATACTTATTATTGTAAAACAGTCGTACGATGCACGTCTTGTCATCAAAGCATCGAAATGGCGTGTAGTGTACTGCTATATTCTTAATTTGTTGTTTGTTGGTTTAGTGCCAAAGAGAAAGTAAACGCCTGTCGGTCACGGAGTGTTGAAAATTTTATAAGGCATTATGTTTAGTGAAGATTTTACCTTTACTTTACCTTCGGAAGCTCATTTTTATGTATTGCTTGAATCTGAATTAATTTTTGAAGTAGCAGCACAATATATATGTGAATCGTTCACGTAGACCTTTGTGACCTAATCTAAAACTTAGTTTTAGAAAAATTCTCAAGTGTCTCAAGTGCCGATTTTGACGAAAACTATTACGATATCATTACATTTTTGGAAAATCGGTCAGGAATCGAATCGATTAAATTTAAAAAATAACGGACAAGTGGAAAAAAGAATGACGACGCCAAAATTTTGAAATTGGACAAGTACACTACCAATTTGCCCGTAAAACTTCAAGTTAAAATTTTGTTGGTGTCATTCGTTTTTCCACATGTCCGTTGCGATTCGTTTTTCCACTTGTCCGTTGTAGTTTCACTTCTACTATGTGTCCCAGCACACATTTCGATTTTTCGCAGGTTTACTGCAAATTGTGTGGTTAGGTTAGGTACATTTTAATGACTGCATTTTTATTTAAACATATTTTATTTTATCAAATAAATACACTGGATTCGATCTGGACACAAAAAAACATCCATAGTGTACTCTAAAATTATGCCGCTTCTCACCACGCGATATATGTTCTACCCCCTCCAGGCGACCGTAACGCTTTTTCATGACAGAAAAAAAATCCTAATATCCCCCGACTATATAGAAGTTTCACTTCAAAACCACTATTATTAATTATTTAATCATAATGTAGCTTTTAAGAATCAAGTCTTGTGAAGATTGAGATTCTCATATTTAATTAATAAGTTCGCGTTTGACCGACATTGTGACTGATGTCAGGTGGAAATGCAGTCTAAGATGGAGCACGCTTACCTAGAAGATACTTGTTCACTCGAGACTTGCAGACACCTAAATTTTATGGTTCAGGAAAAAAGACTACGGTGAACAGTTCCATTCTTCAGCGGACGCATGAAACGTATAAGCATATAGTGGAAGCATAGCATTTCGTCCGCTTTGTTAATATTTCCACCATATATTGGTGGCGTGAGCTCGTGCGTCTGCGGTCTGGTAGTAAAAAGGTGAGGGAGGAATTAATTCCTGCAATTCCGTGGCACACTCGCCGAATGTATCCTATAGAATAACGATCAACTAGCGACGTTGTGCCGATGATCTAGACTCTAGACTGTGAAGCCTCTAATCATATACTTGGTTATTGCCTTTCAGCTTCCTAGCTTTTATATGCGCAGTACTCCATGCAAAACCGTCACGTGTTAATCGTCTAATTAAGATAAAGCGTTTATTTTTACCAAAATGTAATAGGATCAATATCTGTAGAGGAAGTCTCTAAGAGACAGTACCGCCTTACCGTCGTCGTCAGGTGCACTGTGTGTAAGAAAAGAAAACCTTTTAAGTAAATGGATAATCGGCACACAAACACGCATTGTATATCCCCAAGCTAAACGCTTGTGTTATGGGTATATACAACGGACCAGTCTGGGACCGATCTCAGGCACCCAGACCATGGTAAATATCGGAAAGTTAGTTTACGAAATTTCCAAGCTAGGAATCGAACTCGGAGCATCTGCGTTTCCGTTCCATTATCCACGGAGGCCGCGAGTATACATGTTTGAAACCTTAAAAGGAATTTTATTCTTAGCGCAAACAGAGTGGATCATAAATTAGTTGCATGTAGTTTGTATTGTACTAATTAGTGAGACCAACTCAGATCCAGAGCGTTTCGCACATTTGCCCAATGATTACATTACATGTTGGCAAAAATTATCAACGTATTGTTACATTCATATTTTATCGTTTGAGCGGATGTAAAGGCGGGCTATCGCAATATCGCTTGAGATATTAACATTTGGATAGCTTCGGACGTACAATGTGTGTTATATTGTTCTATATTCCAGATTAATGAAAATCACATATTAATTACAAAATAACTGTTATTCAAAGTTTAGCAAAGTTTGTAGAAAAGATCCATCCCATAGAAGTAGTTTACATTTTGACAAAGACTCAGGGTACAGACAAACTACAAAATGCTTAAGACAATCTATAATAGTTTTAACAATTAACATTTACAACAATGTGTATGTTCGCTCGGGTGGATTTTTTTTCGCGGAACCCTTAATAAGGTAGCCTAAGTTGCTCTTTGTGACATAAGCTATTTGCCAGTGAAAGTCTCGTCAAACTCGGGCCACCCGTTTCAGAGATTATCTACAAGAAATGGTTTTACTTTTTCCACCCTAGCCCTAAAAAGTTTTAAAAAGTAGCCTAAGTTGCTCCTTGTGACATAAGCTATTTGCCAGTTAAAGTCCCGTCAAAATCGGTCCAGCCGATCGAATAGACTAAAAATCTGAAAAATGCATTTTCGGAATCTGTAGTCCGAATTATCACGACTGATTTTTGTCACATTTTATTGTGATCTTACAAACAGACACTTCAATTTTTCTCTGTATAAATTTTTCTTAACATAATCAGGATACACATAAACATACAGATTTATACCCGCTAAAACAAAATTTGAATTTAATCTTGACTCGTAAATGACACTTAAAAGATTCAAAGACACGTACTACAATTTCAAAACCAAAACATGATACGCGTGTTGACGCATTTAAATTGTTCATAATATCGTTTTGTATTTCATAACTACCTTCATTTAAAAAAAATGACTCTTACGTGAGCCATCTTTTAGAAGTCATTAGAAGTAGGTCAAAAATATAAGCAGTTTAAATTCAAAATGTGTAGCACTGGCACCTCATTACCTGAAATTAGAAGTTTCTTTATGCTTACATATGCTTATATTGAGAACCAATGCTTACTACGATTCTGTCAAATAGTTGATTATATACTAGAGGTGACTACTTTTCCTCTATTTTCTTTAAATATGACTTTATTTTTCTATTTCTTTATTCTTGTTTTGGTTTTACACGTTTAGCATACACTATTCCCTGCTTCCGCAAAATTCTAGTTGTTTTAATGATATAAAATAACGGCGTCTGCGGTAACTCAAAAATTGTGTCCTATCAGATATCGATGTCATAAATTGAGATTTTATATAAAGACAATCAATATTCAATACCAATTAACAAAAATATAGTACTTAACATGTACTTAACAAAATCAAAAGTATATTTATAAGATTCTGTAGTCATTCTGACTAAAATGGATCTCTTGCCAAATCTATCTTATATCACAGTTAAATTATTTAAAAACCTAAAATTAAAACTACATACTATGAAGATTAGCAGGAAGGTCTATTATAAATACCGATACGTTAGCAAAAAAATTCATCATCACTACATAGTATAAAACAAAGTCGCCTTTTCTGTCCCTATATCCCTATGTGCGCTTAAATCATAAATAAATTTTGATGTGGTTTTTTCCAATAGATAGAGTGATTCAAGAGGAAGGTTTATATGTATAATACATGCATCATATACTAAGGCAACATTGCTAATTTTAGAGGTTTCTATGTAGTGATGCCCGTGCAAAGTCGGAACGGGCCGCTATGTTTTTATATACAACGTTCATAGTTTTTCTGTAGTGTATTTAATTTTGTATCAGCATTGCACCCGTGCGAAGCCGGGGCGGGTCGCTAGTATAGGTATATAGACATAAGGCACACAGTGCACACCAGCATGTAACAGATACACTCTACATTAGTATAAGTTTAGTATTAAAATTAGAATAAATTAATATAATAAGTTATTCATAAGGTACATACACCTCAAAATCACTAAATTAATGTCACACACAAGAACCAAAATATCTCGAAATTAAGTTGTAAAAAAGGGTACGGAACTCGAGCCTGTAGAGTTGTTAAAAAAGAAAAAACAGAGGGATGACATTTTTTCAAAGGTTCTATGCTCTACAAACCCTTGCGAGAATTTTTAGGCACTTGACTATTATATTATACTAGAGTTTACCCCGCGGCCGCGCCGCGGGTTAACCTCTAGTGCGTGTCTCTTGTTTAAAGAGCAAGTGCTACAGGTTATATTATATTACATTATTATGTATTTGCCCACGGAAGATTCACTTCATTTTATATCACTAATTATATATACTATCCCCCGTCTATCTGTCAACAAAATAAATTACAAAACTTGACCAAAAAGGCCAAAATGGTCTAAATGACCAAAAGACCACAGTGACCGACATGGCTAAAATGATGGAATAGGCAAAAACGAACAAAAAGGCCAAAAGAATCAAAATGGTCAAAATGACCAAAGAGGCCTAAATGACCAAAAAGGCCAAAATTACCAAATAGGCCAAAATGACCAAATAGGCCAAAATTACCAAAAAGGTCAAAATGATCAAAAAGGCCAAAATGACCAAATAGGACAAAATGACCAAATAGACCAAAATGATCAAAAAGGTCAAAATGACCAAATAGACCAAAATGACCAAAAAGGCCAAAATGACCAAAAAGGCCAAAATGACCAAATAGGCCAAAATGACCAAAAAGGAAAAATTACCAAATAGGCCAAAATGATCAAAAAGGCCAAAATGACCAAAAAGGCCAAAATGACCAAATAGGCCAAAATTACCAAAAAGGCCAAAATGAAAATTATCCCTTGTCCATCCTCAGTATTTAATTTAAATATGTGCCGAATTTCAGCCAAATCGGTCCAGTAGTTTTTCCGTAAAAGCATAACAAACAAACAGACAAATATCATTTTATCCCGGAAACTATCCCATTTTTCGGGATAAAAAGTATCCTATGTTCATCCTCGGTATCGAAAAAATATATTGTTAGGATTTGTAATCAATTTCCCCATAGATGGCGTTGACCAATAGCTTAAGGTGCTATGGTTTGTATTACAAGACTGTAAATATTTCGTGTAAGTACTATGAATAAAGTTTCGTTTGAAAAATCAGTGCAGTGTTTCTTTTTAGTGCTTAGAATATGAACATTGGTCCTAATCGAGCGAATTTAAGTAAACCAGTGATAAATAAAAGTAAAGACAGAATAAGTTCGAATATTTATAGTTTTTCAAATACAGTCCTATACTTATATAATACTTCATACAGTGCAATTTACATAGTATTGAAACGATAAAAGTAAAGTGTAAAAAACTCGTAAAATTTAAATGATTTTGGAACTTAGAATAAATTAATCTACAACAGTTTGTAACGTTCAAAAGTCAAGTGAATTTGAAGTTGTACAGATTAGTTTTATAAACATTTGTGTACATTTACTGTGATTATAATTGAAACAAAAGTTTAATATAACCTACCCTCATTTATTAATTTAAAACTGTTAACATAATGGCTCATATTACATTAACAGATCTTAACGAGCAGATACAAAGGCTTTATTCTAATTACAAAAAGACTTCTGCTTCTCGTTACACAGTAAGCTATTTGGAAACAAGAATAGAATTACTAGAACAATATTGGTTGAGTTACTCTACAGAATATCAAGCAGTTTTTAAGCTTGGGCTTAGTAAAGAAGACACGAAAGCTATTAAGGAGCTATATAGTAACACACTACAAATATACTTAGAGTTTAAAACAAACTTGAAGGAAGCTACAAACAACAAATTGTTTCACATCGCAACCGAAACTGTCACCTATTAGCTTACCGGTGTTTACAGGCAATTATAGAGATTGGATAAACTTTAAAGATTTGTTTACGTCACTAATTGATGATGAAACGAGCTTGAGTGAAATACAAAAGCATCACTATTTGAGATCCTGTTTGAAAGGTGAAGCTGAACAACTACTTCGCCATTTTGATGTTACAGCAGCTAACTATAAACGAGCCTGGGAAACATTAAGTAACAGATACAGCAACAAACGAATTATTGTTCATAATATTCTCCATCGTCTACTTAATCAAAAGAAACTCAGCACGGAATGCTCTAAAGGGATAAAGGAATTAATTGACACTACAAATGATTGCATCAACAGCTTGAATAATTTAGAAATTGAGACCAAAAGTTGGGACCCTATTCTAGTACATATCGTTGTTTCCAAACTGGATTTAGAAACTCACAAATGTTGGGAACAATCTTTGGGTGCATCTACTAAGTTGCCAGGATTCACTGAACTTATTACATATTTAGAAGGTAGATTTCGCGCTATAGAAATGATACAGACCACACAGGGAGAACCAACATTACAAATTAGACAGAAACCTAAAATTATTAAGACACTATTCGCAGCAGAAATAGACACAGAATGTACATACTGCAGTAAAAGGCACTACATCTGTCATTGCACTGATTTCACATCACTCACCGTTGAACAGCGTAGAGAATTTTCCAAGAACAATAATTTATGTTTTAATTGTCTAGTCAAAGGACATTCAATAAAAAACTGTAGGCAGCGTACCACATGCAGAATTTGTAACTATAAACATCACACGCTTTTGCACGATATAAACATAATTACCCAATCTACGATCACAGAAACACACACAAATAACGACACTGACTCAGAACCTGCTGAAATAACAAGCATGAAGGTGTTTGCAAGTGACAAAGAAGTCTTACTCGCCACAGCTCAAGTGGGTCTCTTGAACACAAGTGGGAATCTTGTTCCATTACGTGCATTAATTGATCAGGGTTCGCAGGGCACTTTTATTACAGAGTCGGCTGTTCGATTTCTCAAACTAAAGAAGATTCCATTACGAGCTAACATCACCGGCATAGGAAACCACGTTATTAAGTCACAATATGTAGTTCACTTGGATGTTTATTCCCCATTTGATTCGACACATATCACTAAAGTTAGCGCACATGTTCTCACAAAGTTGACTTCGCAGATACCAACAAGAGAGTTGGATATGTCAAAATGGCCAGGGCTTACTTCGATCCAATTATCCGACCCTCACATGCATAAACCAGGTTCTATAGATCTTTTATTGGGCGCAGAAGTTCATGCTTCTATACTGCTTGAAGGGGTAAAGAAATGCGGAACCCTCATTGCTCAGAATTCCAAGCTTGGATGGTTAGTGTCTGGCACTATCCAATCACCAACTGATTTAGAATCTGACACAATCAGAGTTTCGACCGCACTAATTAATGTAGATAAGTCAAGAAAGATAAAGAAGTCTCTACCAGTTGGAAAACCCTCGCTACTATTTGAAAAACAATCCGAAGAACACTATTTAAAGACACACACTAAAGAAGAAGATGAACGATATTTGGAAAGAGGTTTAAGGATGCCCACGAAGAAAATCAGGAAATTTAAGACAAATAGCACGATATAGATATTTACAGAAACATTTAATCAATACCCATAGTTATATAAAGGTATAAAGGTTTAACTAAAGTTACTAACTAACTCTTCACTAAATTCTTATGACCCTTACAATTAATAGATATTTATTTGTACTTTATAATAATACCTTATTTTAGCTTTTAACACTGATACTAAGTCATACTCTTTTGTTTCTGTTCCACTATGATGTTTTTTCTTCTTGTTTGTAACCTAAATCGTTTTTAGGCCCTTTGAAGGACTAGTTGTCCTTGGGCGCCGATAATGTTAGGATTTGTAATCAATTTCCCCATAGATGGCGTTGACCAATAGCTTAAGGTGCTATGGTTTGTATTACAAGACTGTAAATATTTCGTGTAAGTACTATGAATAAAGTTTCGTTTGAAAAATCAGTGCAGTGTTTCTTTTTAGTGCTTAGAATATGAACAATATATATACTGAGTTTCAGCCAAATCGGTCCAGTAGTTTTTACGTGAAAACGGAACAGACAGACAGACAGAGTTACTTTCGCATTTATAATATTAATAGGGATTTAATTTGTAAGACAGTAAGAAGAAAAGGTAAATTCGAATGACACATATAAACATAATACACATTACTTCCTCAAGGCCGAAATGAAATAAACGTTATAAGGTAAGGTAGACCAACACACTGAGGCGTCGAGTAAATATTTACCTATAAGCGTTAGGGTGGCTCGTGGCCAATGGCTCACACGTCGTTTGTTTTATGACCTAATTGGTAATACATTTGCTGATAAGACAATGGAGTCAGATGAATCGATTCAGTAAGACCTTGAAGAGAGATATTTATACTTTTATAGTGTTTAAGTGCTTGTTGTCTAAGTTGAAGAATGTTTTAAATATAGTTTCAGTGTCAATATTGTGAAAATAATTCGTAAAGCAGAATGTTAGAGCCGAGATTGATAGCGTAAAAAAGCGGATACAAGTGCTTCTGAAATGATTGTCAAACAAAAACAATATACGATAAAACCCGATTTCAACTAATTTAAAATCGCCGTTTTCCTGTACAACAGGTCAATATAAGGGTTAGATACAAATTCGATAGTCTTATGTCGAAACAAGCTATTAAGTTTGGTCTTTGACTAACATATTGTTACAATTTGGACCACCTACATATTTGTAAACAAAGCTCATTTATTACCCGTCGGTGTTTGAACTAATAACCCTAATAACATTGAAGCGCTTTTATGACCGCCTACTTTTCTTTATTTTGTATTTAAAATTTGTGATTGGAAAAATAGCTCCTTGTGTATTGTAATCTTTGTGGTAGTCATTAACCAAGTGTGATTCTTAGAAATTCATTCTACAGACATATTGTATTTGTACAGTATAAAGCAATGCCCGAACGGAGCGGTGAGACAGCCTAGCGATAGTCACAAGCGAGGCAAGCCGTGTGTACATTCGATAATCTTTATAGTGACGGCCTTTGCACGTTTTATTGAATCGTGCATTACGTTTGTACTGATTTTGTCCAGTTATATTTGTACCTGTGTTATACGTGTTTGTATAGTTCTAATAAATTTTATAGTAATTCCAACGGCATTTTAATTCGAGTCCCGTAACTTGTGACAATATCTTATCAGATCCAAGATTTGACTAGACAACTACCTGAGTTTTGAGTGCTGGATTCTTAAAAGGGCCCAACAGGATCCTAGTGCCACCTATTTTTGGAACTTTTAATACCACTTCGTAATTAGAAACAAGTAAATGTAAATGAGCGTATAATTAAAATCTTTTTCTGTTTCCTTCACATGCAAGATACCTTGATTAATGATTAAGGACCAAATTTAACGTGATGCTGTCTCTCTTTCCAGTACGACAAAGACAACGATGGCCAAATATCTTACGTCGAGCTTAAAGACATCATCGAGTCCAGAGAGTACGACCACGACCTCCCCGACAATGTCGTCGATAAGATCATGTCAGTGGCTGACAGTGACAACTCAGGGTACTTAGACTTCACCGAGTTCGTTGCCATGATGAAGAATCCAGATTTCAAGGCTGTGTTTGGACATTTCGTTGCGAGATATGTGCATTCGATTATACCACATCGAGGGCCGGTTGATACTACAGGTATGTTGGAATTGGTGGTGGAAATTGAGGCAATGAGAACCAGAGTGGCATATAACAATATAATATTATTATCTTCACGCATCTTTAAAAAGGGATTAAACAATAAAGTATCCAATGAGGTATGTTTCGGGTACCTTTGTATAATTGTAAATTTCAATGGATGGCGGTAATCACTTGTTATCAGGTGGAGCGTGCGCCAGTTTACCAGTAAATATTTAAAATATACCTACATCATCCGATTAACTATAAAAATCTTTTGAGTTTTTAGAATCACTGTCAGCAACTAAGGCAGCTGATTGTCTTAACTAAAATATTTAGTACCTACACCTATTTAATTTTTCTGATGTCTGTATTCGAGAGCACTACGCTCTTATTTATATTAAGTTAGACTAAGTTTATAGGCACTTTAAAAACCTTAAAGAAGCTATACGCTTACTCTAATTCAGCATGAATAAGACCGATGGTGTTTAGCTATTTACATACATACATAACTTCACGCCAGGTCCCTTGCGGGGCAAGGACGAACAACTAGCTATTTATCAACTCATAACCTGAAATCCATTAATGGTATGGACCTCAGATAATTCTCAAAACCTAAAACAGATGGCAACTAAATGAGGCTATACATTCTCAAAAATAAAACTGAGTCAGTATTTTATAGTTTTCTATCTGAAATAAGCTGGTATCGCTTTTGTAAATATCCCACTCTATTCTCATGGCCTCAATTATAGTCAGCATCTTGCGCTTAATAAGACATAAAGTGACAAACGTGGTCAATTAAAACAGTATATATGTTAGATATATTATGACTATGAAGAAACATGATAAACTAGAATCGTTAGTTTAGGTTGAAATGAAAATTAATAATACTAAATTAATCATCTGCTAAATCGATTATCACTTTCTTAATTTGAAGTCATCAGGTTGATTCTAAACTCTTTATGTATATATTCAATATAATATTAATTAGTTTAATAAATATTAACAGCATTACATCACAAAAACGTTTACTTAATGAATTGTTATTTCATGGTATGCTTTTTATCATTTTCCTCGACGTTTGGTTTATTGGATTCTATTGATTTGGCAAGTGAAGCATTATATATGGATAACCAGGCAAAAACTGTTTTAACTATATTATATTACACATTAATTGTATTGTATTATCCTCTGTAACTTTACTTTCCATTACGAGGAGGAAGTATACCGCTGGTTTTTATTAGACAGCATTATGCTAAGCCTGGTTTCAAATTTAGAAATTGGTACTATTATTTTCCTGTCTGTGTTTTGTCCTGAATTAAATAATTCTTTCTTTGTTCCTGATTGATTATTGAAATTTATCATGTTTCTACATTATAACGCGCTTTTACCGCCATTTTATCGTAAGCGACATCTGGACCTTGGTATATTTTATGTTACAAAAGATATTCTGAACTGTTAATTTGTTTTAAGAATTTTAGTTTTTGCTTCAGCAGGATCTAGTCTAAATAAAACGGAAGCCTTAAAACAGAATAATAAACAAATAAAAAAATGTGCTTAGGTCCAAATGTCGCTTAGGATAAAATGGCGGTAGTGGCTCGATATAGTCAAGTGAATGATGTATTGTATATTATTCTGCTTCAACGATCAAATATTGAAGTTGCCTCAAGCTTGTATGATATTAGCAATGACGTTGTATGTAGATAGAGAATGCTAAGAACCTAATGCATTTGAGCGCAATATTGTTTGTACAAATTAAAACGTATGCAACTCAAGGAAATTAAATGTTGATCTTATTCAATCACCACTAATAGGATCCAATTATTTTGGCATTTAGAAGTTTCACTTCAAAAGTCTGGTGATTGAAAATTGAATTAAAACTTGCAAAATACTATCCAATACTGTCTTATAATGTTAGTTAAGGGCCTAATCAATTATTTTAATTTCCTTAATAAAATGCTCTAAAAATTCAAATAATTATACCACCCGTGCGTAGAAGGTTTGCCGATAGCGTCATGATATCACGCGTCGATGTTGTTGCATTCAATTTATTATTGAATATACTTTACATAAATATATACAATAATAGTAAGTAATACAATACAATAATAGTAAGTAGTCATCGGCAAACCTCGTGCGCGCGGATTATTCTTAGCCGTCATTTTGTTATAAGTTTTGGACCAAATAAAATGGCGGCTGAAACATTGCCTAGTGTCACGCCTTGTACTTTGTAGATAGCACACAAAAGCTTGAAGCTGTAAAACTGTATTTTATGTAAATGCTGTAGAAAGGCATTTTAACTACACCGGGCATGCATATAACACACTAATCGTTTTCTCTAGGACAATGGACGGGGTTTCGAGCTGTGACCACAACAGATAGCGGTATAAATTCCTTTTTGTTTCATCATTTTTGTCATTCTGTGTGAGCGTCATCTGTTCTTTGCTCTCGTCATTAAAATCATCGGTAAGGGGAAGTACAACGTAAATGACAACGTATATTTACTTTAAAAAATAGAGAGAGACATATCACTCTTGGCATTTATTTGACCATTTCGAGCCTGTAATGGAAAAACAGCGTAAGCGGCATGTATAAAATGTTACAGAAGAGCTACTTTACAAATGATTTTTTAACACATTACTCATAGATATCCGGATTTGTACTGTATGTATAATGATGCCATTATCGCACATAAAATATGGCTTAAGGATTTTTGTATTAAAAGCTAAATTATTTCAGCTATATGTTACATGTAAAAAAGTGAAATACGTAAATTCTGTCGCTTACGATGTTTTCCCATAACAGGCCCGATATGCAGAATAAGAAATTAGGTGCAGTTGATGAAATGGGAGAGGCGATTGACAAGATCTCCTCAAACGTCATTTATAAGACGAAAGAAACGGAATAAAAATCGCACAACAATATACACTCTCCTACGGAGTTTATGGAGGAGATGCGCAGAAGGCCGCCTGTTTTCTTCTCTTTCTTATTATCGCAAACGCTCCCTTCATCGACATCTTAATATTTATCCCCATTTTCTTGAGCTACCATAACATTCACATACGCAACGCAACGCTTCTCTAAAACCTTATTCTCACGGTCGACTTCGATGGAAGTTACAAGATTTTCCATCGCTCTACATTTATAAAATGTCGTAACGGCGCACCTGATGTTACAGGCATTATGGGTACGCTGCATACGTCTAGTCATCGCAGCTGACAACGAACTAATGATAACTTTTTTTTTATTTGACTTGACTTTATGTTGTTGGTCCGAAGACCTCACAACTTTACCGGGGTTTTCGAGCCCGGGGGCAACTTGCTTGAGGGAGCTCCCTAGGGAGTTTTACCTCGATTGGACTGTTGCCATGAGAGGGGATTCATATCTGATGATGCCCACCATAGGGCGACACAATGAACTAATTGAGAACGGGCGACGGGTAATATAAAGCCCGAGGGGAAGGATCCCGGCGGACCAGGATAGGCGCTATCTTACTGCCGTTTCGCAACGTGTTATGGCTGGGAGAGAAGAAACGGCGAAAGAAAAAGAAACTGTGAAAGAAATACTGAGAAATACTGATAACTGAATAGCGCAGATAAGATATTAATAGTTGCTCTATCTCGCTCGCACATCATCCGCCCCGCTCACACACTGTGCTATACCTAGCAATACGACTTGTTAACATTTGTACTTAGGTTACCGTTTCCAAAATAAATTAGTTCACTACTATCTACTACTATCTGCTACAGCATGAACATCTATAGGCAACGACTTTTCTTAAGGAAGATGACCCCTTCCTATTTGCCTGTTTCTGGTAATAAAGCTGATGTATTTTATAACTTCTAAGCTCTGACATTTAAAGAAACTAATTAGGTAATTTATGTTATTCATTCTACTTTCCCCGTATCAAGAGTAACGCAGTTAAAATTAGCAATAAATGCTAAACTACAAACAAAATTTGGTAATTACTGACTTGAATATTTTTGTTGGCCAATGTCGCTTAAATTTGACATGGCATTCTGAAATACAGTTAGGAATCCGTTATGGTTTAAATTATTTATTTGTGCCGTAGCAAGATGGTACATGAATATTTATTTATTAGAATTTTTATATAGGTACGTCTGAATTTTGTGCATTTGGCCTGTACGAAACGCATACAATACCGGTTAAGCTTGTTTAACGCAGACAGACAGATCTAGTTTATTGCGCTTTAATTAGTGAAATCTTATTAAGAAATAAATTAAGCGAGTGCTTAGTCTATTAGGGTGGTTATACATCGTATATTGGCATTGAATATAACAGAGGTTAAAATAGACATTTTCGTAAATCCGTATTACAAATATGCTTACTTACTCTTACTTCGTCGGCTCAGCGACGCAAAATGCGTTTTATATTTTGGTACAAAAGTCATACCACAAGTATCAATTATTTTTTTTATTAGTATTTCACTTTTTTTTTATTGTAGGAGATCAGCAGACAGGCAGACGGCCCCTTGATGGACAGCGGTTACCATCGCCTATGGACATTTGCAACACCAAAGGTGCTACGAATGCGCTGCTGCTCTCTTTAGGGAGCCTGGAACCTGGTCACTAATGCCGGAACACAACACAAGGTTGTTATGGCGACATACTCTAGACCAGGGTGGTAGCCATCCAGTCGGGCAAATGCCCTACCACCTGGCTGTGGGTTGTTTTGTCGCCTCTTACGACAGGCCGCCGGGCCGCAGGAAATTGTATTCTTACTCCGTTCCTGCACGGATAAATCACTTACTTTTGTTATAATTACTTTATGAATGGTAATGAAAATAAGTTGATTTTTTGGGTCACTGTATAATTTGATTGCGTCTAAAACTGAAAATCAGCGTTGAGTCGGTTTCTGACACAGCATAAGGCTGAGTTACCAGTCTCATTGTCGTGAATATTTTTTATAGTATACTCGTGTGTGTATGTATATACAACACACGTTTATGGACGTATAAGTCCTGTTACTGTAACGTATTTTAGTTTCATGGGCATTCATTTTCGAAAATAAATATTTTTTTTCTTTCTTCACGCTGCGATCTTTTTTACGTGACCGAGGCAGGGGAGACGGTTAGTATTTACTTCTATTATGTTATCGTTAGTCATAACATTGCCGATCCCTAAGTAGGTTCAAGGGTTCCTGCTACCATCTTCCCTCTTTGTTGTGCGCAACATTTACTATACGTATATGTACTATTTATAGATACCACTAGGTGACCCGACAGACGTTGTCCTGTCTAACTATATTCAGTTTTTTTGTATCCTCTTTGACGATATTTGCAGCACGCATTCTGTCAATTCTATGTCAAACGTCATAAGGTTACATTAAAAAAGTTTATATTGTGCAAAGCGCTAAGGTTAGATTAGAAATAATTTTATATGATGGTTAAGTTATTCTTAAATTTTCTAATTTTCCGGGCAATTTTCTTATTTTTTCTTTCATAAGAACATTCCTCAGACAATAACAAGCACAACAAAAAAAAATTAGCGAAGATGGCGTAGCCAAGGGAACTAGGGACGAAGTTCATATCAGTATCAAAAGATAGTGGAACCTTATGGCATGTCTTAAATCTGGATAGGTTACTTTCACTAAGCGATTTTCTAATAAGCGGACGTTTTAGGCCCCCAACTCAGGGTTTGAGCATTATCGAAATTCTCACGTTCAGTTTGTAGTTGCTAATATGCGGTATTAAATATGCTACCATACAAATCTATAAAATTCATTAACAAATTAATTAATTTCAAGTACCTACAAAGAGGAAAATGATAATAATATATGCATTGTTATTTATTACTCTTTTTGTGTTTTTATCTCAAAATACGTGACCGATCGTCTCTGATGTCATTTAATGCAATAACTTAGTGTTATTTTGATACGGTTGTGTAACGAAGATAACTTATCCCGCAATATACATATTATGTATAACAAGGATAATGTCCTTAGAAAGAAAGAAAGATAAAAATACATTTGAAGAAATTCCGACGTACTTACATTGCTGAAATGTATCTTAAAAATGAAACGCATATTTTGTCAATTTTTACGCCGCATTTTCAGCAAATAAGGTTTGCGCTCAGCTTATTGCTGTGCCGACATAATACCCGACACAACGCTGATTTTCAGTACAAACCTTCTTTTTGGCATAATACTAAAATGACTTTAACAAAAACCTCCAATAAATTTCACATTTAGTGATATCTTAAAAATGTCTAAACCCAGTTTTTTATCATTTTCGGTCAGTGATATATATAGTACATTCATTATTTTCGTCAAAAAATTTATAGAGTTTTATATTAAAATTAAGGTCTTCCACACGGGTTCTCTCGTTAGGTTTTGGATCCGCAAGATTTGTGATTTTCTGGGATTAATATTATCCTAAATTCACTACAGTTATACAAAGCATGCATGCACTAAGTTTTTGCAATCTCCTTCAATAATGTTCGTTTGTTTAAATTTTAAATCGCGATTCTCAAAACATAAAAAAAATATCTTCTCTGTATTATTAGGCTTTGTTTAATGGTTAGACGGTGATTTTATATATTTAACCATCAAGATCTCGTATTTGATATGGTCTTACCAACAGCTTTTTTTGCCGATTCTCCACATAAAAATTATACCGCACATAGTAGATTTATACCTACCATTTTTTCTCTTATTTGTAGCTTAAAACAACAGAACTAGAGTAAACCGCGCCGAATTTGATCACTCGGGATTAATATAGGTTACTACTAGTAAAAGAATTTTCAAAATCAGATCAATGATACGGGAGATTACTCCGAACATCCAAATCACAAACTTTACCTATTTATAATATTAGTATAGATAACTACATGTACATATTACTGTTCTGTGTTACTATGTTAAATCTTTATATTTGATAGCGGCCCCGGCAGACGTTGTCCTGCTCTGAAAAATAAAAATCTAGGACCCGATCCCAGCGCCACCTACCGGTACCAACTGTGGATTTAAACCATCCGGGAACACCCACTCAAACACAAAAATAAAATCACCAAAATCGCTCCAGGTTATTAGGAGGATTCTAAAACCCGATCTCAGCGCCACCTATCGGTTCCAACGGGATAAAAATCCTATGTCCGTCTCCTGGTTCTAAGCACCTCACCACCAATTTTCAGCCAAATCGATGCACCCGTTCTCGAGTTACAATAGTGTAACTAACACGACTTTCTTTTATATAATTATATAAATATGTAAGTGGGTATTAAATGATTGATATAGATTTCCTAGTTGAACGCTAGTTGCTTTGGTTATCAATCAACGCGATTGAAAAGTGGTTTCCAACGGACTACGACCTTGGGATTATTTGAGTCTTGATATCGGTTAAATATATGATATAATTTATGTATGTTTATTTTGTACGTTATCTGAACATACATAGACCGCTATAAGCGATAAACGGTGCTGAAATTGATAAATGCCCATTCAGCTGCTATGCATCTACCTTTATGTGAATGGCGTTACTTTTACCATGAATTACGAAATTTAAAAAAACTCAACCGTTTTATTTATTAAACTAGGTTTTAACGGTTTTTTCGCGCACTAATTTCTAATTCGCGATTTTTCTCTTATAAATATAGTGGCTAGATTATTTGAATTAAGAGAATACCGAAATAAGGCAAACATGCATTTGAGAAGATAGTAATAGAACAATTGGGCCCCAAGATAACGATTCCAGACTGATCTAAATAATATTTTAACTCAAGGATTCCCAAACTTTAGGCTAAGCTGCTTGCTCCATCAATTTCCAAAGGCTAAGCTCTGGCTCATCAGATAAACACAATCGTATAGTATTTTCACTCCTATTTAATTGTTAAGAGTCGCGAGTCTCGAATTAAAGTGGCGTTAGAATTACTATAGAGTTTATTATAACTAAACAAACACCTATAACACAGGTACAAATATAACCGAACACAAGTCCACACGTAATGCACAAGGTCGTAATTCAATAACACTCGCAATGCGTCACTTATTAGATTCCCGATTATAGTACACATGGCTCGCTTCGCTCGTGGTTCTCGCTGGACTGCCCCCTTTCCCCATCAGGTCTTGTTTTATACTGCACAAATGCAATATGTCCGCCCGGCCGCGTGCACCGAATTTCCTAGAATCAGCTATTACTTTAAAATCCGTAACACCTGGCTAATGATTACAATACAACAATAAGTCGTCTGCCAATAAGTAAACAAAAGAGGACGATCATAAAAGAATTTCAATGTTATTAGTACAAATGCCGACGGGTAATAAATGTGCTTTGTTTCAGATATACAGATTTTGATTCTGTCGGGAACTGAGTTGTAACATTATAATCAATGGTAACAATAATATGTGCCGTTTTTTAGGCTATTGCACTTACAGAGGAAGTTCGCAACGCCCAACCGTGATCTACCATGCCCCGAATGTAGTGAAAGTTCACCCACGTAGTGAAAATCTTCGAAGGGCTAATGAGAATAGCACGACACAAGGCATCTGTGATCGTAGGTCAAATAATATAATGTTTGTATCAGTAATTATATATTAGTTGTTAAAATATACATACATAGAGATATATACACACGTGTATAGACTAGGAAGGATACTTAATTTTTATCTTTTAAGTATAAGGAGTGAATTTTTCAAGTGGGCCCTCAGGACCAAATCTATCTATGCTAAATAACGGAAATCACTCAAAGGATTAATGAAAACTAAAATAGTATTGTGACGAGTTAGCGTGACTCGAATTAAAATGTCGTTGGAGTCATTATAGAGTTTATTAGAACTATACAAACACGTATAACACTGGTACAAATATAACCGAACGCAACAATTCCAAACGTAACGCAGAAGGTCATAATTCAATAAAACGCGCAAAATCAGTCACTATTTGATTACCGAATGTACACACGTCATGCCCGTATCGTAGTCGTAGCTCAACTGCCTCCTCTCTTCATGAGGCCGTAGCTTTATACGCAACAAATGAAAATGTGCCCGCCCGGCAACGTCGACACAGTTTCCTAGAGTTAGCTTATAACTCCTGGCTAATGATGCTAATGAGTGATTACAATAGACTGTTCTCCACTAGAAACGTATGCCGTGAACAAAAGATGATCATAAAGGATTACAATTAGTTCACATGCCGAGAGGTAATAACATTCGTTTTGCAGTCTGTACGTTGAATTTGTCTTTGTCGGGGCCTAGGTTGTAACAGTATCATTAGATTTTATAAAAATCAATTACCATTATAATTTTCGTTAAAATGGCCTGTGAGTTCCTGGGATTCTTTTTCGCTATCTAGTATACTTATATATAGTATTGGATTTGGCCCTGAAGGCCGGCCTACTGGAAAAGTTCACCCTTTAAAACCTTCAAAAAAATTCTGTAGTGGTAAATACTTTGAAAAACTTATGATTTGAATATGGAAAGGAATTAATAGAAAATTGACATTATTTATAGAGTAAGAATTTATGTTATATAGTAGTAAAACGTACGAATGAATATATATTAAGATGTGGAAACCAGTTAAAAGTCGTAGTTAGCTAAAACAGTAGTATACAGTTACAGAGAAATAGTTAGCACAGTAGAAATGTAGTAACTATTTCTCTTTATATATAGGCATCACTTATATCGAAAGATTTTAATCAAACACTTCATGTTTTCTGATTTAATTTGAAAGAGAATTTGTAAGTTTGTTTGTGAAATAAACATATTATTACATAATTTACTTTGTGTCCAAACATGGGTAGGGTATAGCAACGTTGAGCCTTTATTTACCCCCATTTTATCGTAATCGTTGCAAAAGGTGTTAATTATTATTAGTTGAGCCTTTTAGTTACAATAGACCCTATTGAATCAAAAACTGATGAAGGTCTAGAAGTAGAATAATAGTTTCCTAGAATTAGCTTATAACACCTGGCTAATGATGCTAATGACCTTTTTCAACAAAAAATATAGAAATACTAATAACAGCCCATAAATGTCCCACTGGTGGGCTCGGGCCTCCCACTATAGGGGAACGGACAGTATACTCACCACGCTTGTCCAAGGCGGCCTGGCAGGTTCGACACATCGGTTATCTCGATGTGCAGGTTGCATTACTATGTTTTCTTCGCCGTTGTTAACACGTGGTAATTGTAACAATATGCACATTAGGTCAGAAAAACGCCAAAGTGATGCATGCGTTCCGGCCAGGCCTTTGAGTTAGGGACGCGTGCGCTAGCCATTACGCTACCACAACTATTAAAAAAATATAGTTTGTTTCAAATGTCGTTACGATAAAGTATTGATAAAGGCTAGATATCTTATAGCAAATATATTTTTTTAATTTGGGAACTTGCAAGATATATTACTATTAAATTATGTAACGGTCCCAAGCTAAGGCTGCGTCAATCGATTTGTATTTATCTTGTAGCTTTGTGAGCGACGATTCTTGACACGTTGAACGTCTGATTATCGGAATTTATCAACTTGTTATCAGTAACGCCTTTGACATATTCGTATTTGATAACAAAAATTTTACATTATTTTAAATTTTATATTATAATTTTACAAATCCGTCTAACTTCTTGCTTGGTTAGAATCTTTACGATGGACTTCCGCCGTCCATATTGTACTAGGGTTTAGCTAACGAAAGAAGACACCGGAATAATGACAAACTTTTTACATAGTGTTAAGAATTTGTGGGATGTGAATTCAAAAATCACTATCTCATGTGATTACATGAGCATGCACAGGCCGCTTAGCCTCGCGTCTCCCATCCTATTTCAATATGACATTTATCCTGAGGACGAATGTCATTTTACCAAAGATTGGTATAATTAGAGCTGCACGAACACTGGTTTGGCCAAATACCGAATATTCTCTAAAGTCTCGGCGGATGCTATCGAATGTTCTAGACAATATGCCCAGGCTTTAACTGGTGGGTTCTTACTTCAGAAGGCTCACTCTCAAACGCTTTTGGTTCTTCGTTTTTTTTGTGCTTGTTTTTTCAATTTAAGTGTTTTTCCATTGTATGTTCCATTTATTTTTGTGTTATATAGACTATATTAATGTAGTTTCAAAGAAATCTTGGTTCTTTCTTTCTTCTATCTAATATTTCATTGACACTTTCGGGCTGATGTGTCTAAAACGAACAACCAAAGGCGTTTGAGAGTAAGGCCTTTGCCACGTGCGGACTAATTGCAGCTTTATAAGCCGCGTCATTAAATGTTCTCAAGTTCCAATGAATCATCTGATTAAGGAAATTAGGTCGGTGCTATGCAAGAGACAATATCATAATCCTTATAATACTAAGTTAATTTGAAAAAGTTTTTTTGTCGTTTTTACCATGTTTTATTTTGAGGACCTTACGGATAAATTGACATTTCTATACAAAGGATTTTCAATAGTTCAGAAACCCAACACTTATTAAGTATAGGTACTATACGATTAAGGGATACGGTAGTTAGGGTCGGCGTAACCTAGCTAGGTAGCTAAAGATCCCGACTATTTTGTTCCAGCACCTTGATTTGGAAAACAAAACAAGGCTCGAAAATGAGGCTTGTAATCGCTTTACGTTTGCACATAATGAATAACAAACGAATATATTAAGAGCAAATAATATATTTTGTAAGTTTTAATATAATGCCATTTGCCCGACTGGATGGCTACCACCCCTGGTCTAAAGTATTTCGCCATAGCAACCTTGAGTTGTGTTCCGGCATTAGTGACCAGTTTCCAGTCTCCCTCAAGAGAGCAGCAGCGCATTTGTAGCACCTTTGGTGTTGCAAATGCACATAGGCGATGGTAGCTGCTTTCCATCAAGGGGGCCGTCTGCCTGTCTGCTGAAAAAATAATTACAAACTATATGGATTTTCAAAAAGGACGTGACTAGATTCTTGAAGTCCTAACGAGGTGGATAACACATCGGCGCCTTTGGTGCGCAGCAGGCGGCGGTAACCACTTTCTATTAGGTAGAGAATCATTATCTTGTTTACAGGTCTTTAGGATCGGCTTGATTCCTGCTTGATCATTGTAATACCATGATATCACAGACTATCGGCGTGAAACGGTTAGCTTTGAATTATAACCCGGAATGTTGGCGATATACCCGTCCGTGTCGTAAACTTTTTAGCTACCCTTATGTTGCGTGCCCACTGTTGGCTAAATCCCGAATTTTGCCACAGGTTACGTATCTTGTGAAATATATCGAAGATTTTTTTTATGATTTTAATTATATTTTTTGCCTCGTATAACGAAAAAAAGTGCGCCATACCAGACGTTAGTCGTGTTTCAAACAATAAGAAAGAGTGAAAGTTCCGATGGCCCACATTCCCCTTCTCCCTTCCCCATCTCCACTATCCCAGTCCCCTATCAATACCATCCTAAAGACTAGCAACTCGTTGGTTTCGCCCCTGATGTTGCAAACGTCTATAAGCGACGGTAATCACTTTCCATGTGCTAGGTCTTCTGCCTGATTGACAGCTTCGCAATAATGGAATCATGGAGTATGGATTTATGATTTTGGATAAGCATTCATTTGGCATTAGCATTCGATCTCGTTTTGGTTGTTGCAATGATGGTAAGATCATTGAACACTCGACAATAGAATGGCATACTGTGACGTCACTACATCCACCGCATAACGCGGTCCAGTTCCACTTTAACTGAAGGTCCTTGTATAGTGAATAACAAACTGCCCAGTGGACTGCACGCTGGGTTTGTTTATAAACATTAGAATTCGTTAAACTATCATAATTGTTACTGCCGATGTGTTAAAGAAAGTGAACAAAATTTTACGACATGTGAAAGGTAGTTTGAAATAATGTTATTAGTTAAAGACGTAACACTCAGTGAAAGAATAATATTTGCAAGTTGTAAAGTTACAATAAATGCCCGGTTTCTATCTCCATTAGTGTGCCTTACTACTGGTTACAATGTAACATAAACTTCATAAAAGTAATGTAAATTTTCCACTGGTAAGATATAAAAACTTGATACCCAGAATACGTATCTGGAGTATTATAAAATGTTTGTGAAGTCAAAAGTACTGTTCCTAAATTTAAAAAGTAAAAGTATTTCAAGATTCGAACATGTTTAAATTAAATACATATAAGATTTACAGTTACTGATATTGTGTGTGTGTGTGAAAATGTGTTTACAAACATCTAAACGCGAGGTAAAGTGTAAGAATAAGAATAATGGACGTTTCTTCAATGTTAGTGTATACAAAACAAGAACTAAAGTGTTGAAATATGTAAAAATAATAATAAATTATTTCGGTATGTAATTTAATGAAAACTATTGTTTGCCTTAAGAATAGTCGAGCGTGCATGACAAGAGCTATGAATGTCAAAGAAGCAAGTGAGGCGTGTAAGAATAAGCCTGAATGGCGCTCTGTTATTCGTGCCTACCCCGCAAGGGACCGGGCGTGAAGTTATGTATGTATGTATGCACTATTTGCATGGGTCATTCTTGTACTTACGTTGTGCACAGTTTCCTTTACCGTACGGTTAAGAAACGTGAAAAGGCTTACTACAAATCTTACGATTCAGTAGAATTGTCAAGCCAAATAAATGGTGGCCTAAATGATATGAATATAAATCCAAGCAGGAATTTTTTATATACGATTATTAAAGGCACTCCACATCTTCGTAATTAATGCAAAAATTGACAATGTGGACCGAGTTTCGTTATTCGCGAGAATGTGGAGGACCTTTTATCCCATTCGGCATATAGGACAAGAGGGCCGCATAAAGCTAAATGTTATAGGCTCTCTTCTAGAGAGTGGGGTTGTTCTAGATATGATGTAAGATCATTTATTAAAGCTCTCATAAAATGTTTTGGAAGTCCGCAACGATGCCGAAGCCCTTGTTTTGCTAGGAATTATAGGCGACAGTCACCACATTTCGAAACGATCGTGCCCTTTCTTTCACTATCTGCAAGGAAACAAGCGCATATCATACACCCAAGCGGCACCCTGTATGAGTCAAATATTTATTGTTGATAAAATCAGACATGGCGATTTCTCATGTGAAATACAATCGGAATCGTTGTTGTGCATAGTGTGTATAATCAAGCAGGAGTTATATTTATATAAGTCATAAAATTAACAAAATATTTATTCTGTATAGGTATATATATTATTATTTACAAATTAAACAGGTTTTAATTTACATTTATAAGATATTGGGGTTGTTTTAGTATAACGCTAAAAGGAAGGTTTGCACTGAAAATCAGAGCTGTGTCGGATATCATGTCGGCACAGCAATCGGCTGTATGCATACCTTGTTTGCTGAAAATTCGGCGTAAAAATTCTCAAAATAAAATAATTAAAGTTTGTAAAGACGTAGGATTAGCGAACTAAAGACAAGAAAATGGAAATTGGTCAGTCAGCCAATAAGACTTGAAAAAATATTTTATGCGTATTTTATGGCCTATTCCTACATCTTACCCAACTTGCCTTCCATTCACTTACCCTACATTAGTTGAGTTTTGACATTAGATTTACGGGCAAATTTTAGACTTAAGGCAAATAAACGATCGGTAAGATATAAGAACAGCCAAATACGAGTGACAGGTGAACGAAGACTAGAGTTTTTCGGCAGATGTAGTTCAAACTATATTAAAGAGTCTCCGCGCGACTTCGATAAACATTTAACTCGTATCCAGTCAAAGCTGTTCAATTGCCCGTATAGTTAACAAGTCTCATTCACCACCCAATTAATTACGATTTCTTCGTGTCACTTATATGCTCATCTTCGAAAATTGTTGTTAGCCAAAATTAATTAATTGTGTATTTCTGCCGCGAAACGTGACACTGACAGAAGGCTATGCGTAAATTTGGCACATAAATTTTTTTTCATAAAAAATGTTCATAAAATGAAAAATTACTGGCCCAAAGTATGTTAAATTTTTAGGGAACCAAATTCCGCGTCAAAAGAATCACGTAAATCGGATCATAAATCTCGAAGTAATCGGTGAACATACATGAAAAAAAATATTCCGCCGAATTGAGAACCTCTTTTTTAAAGTCGGTTAAAAAATAGTAGTCTAGTCTTTTTTTGTGATCCGTCTATATTTTTTGTTTCTTTTTTACCGACTTCAAAAAAAGGAGGAGGTTCTCAATTCGTTGGAATCTTTTTTTGGTAACATATTCTTTACATACACGCTAATTCGCAGTAGGTTGCCCGGAAATCTATGTCCCGAATGTCATGGTGCCTAGGAATGGGATTCAAACGATTACCAAAACTCGCCCTTGGTCATAATTGGGCGAACATTAGAATGTACTATCCTCATTGCTCTTCATGTCAAGGTGGTGGGATCATGGTGAATGCAAACATTATTTTCGTGAAGTGTATGTTCAAAACGTGATCTGCCATACTAATAGCTATAAACAAAACCTAAACAAAAGGTTTTTTTAATTTTGACTGATTTACTCTATAAATTGTGTTTAGCCGCTTTTAGAGGTATATGATTTTGATAACACACGCCTGCTTGGGAGCTTCTCATTAACTTTTTTTGTACTTTACAGTTTTCGCATAGTTTTAATTACTACTCACATCATTAACATACTTTAAGGCATGTAAAAATTACTAACATATTTTTTTCTCTTTTTCCTCCCTTTGTCCTATTGTTGTTTTATGGTTTTCCTTGATCATAATTTGTCCGGAAAAAATATTTTGATTAACTCTATCCGGGTTACTTAAATACCAAAACTGTGATTGTACGGTTATTTT
Source organism: Dendrolimus punctatus (assembly GCA_012273795.1). Classification (NCBI taxonomy): domain Eukaryota; kingdom Metazoa; phylum Arthropoda; class Insecta; order Lepidoptera; family Lasiocampidae; genus Dendrolimus; species Dendrolimus punctatus. The sequence goes on from CM022548.1 coordinate 13,505,507, forward strand.
TAAATCTTTACCGTCATATTTTATTAAATACTTCTCATGCTGACTTTTTAAATAGAATATTAAAATATCTGGTTTCGCTGACCAAAAAAGTTTTTTTTTTAAATTATGAATAAATAATGTCAAATTTAAAAATCGAATCTACAAACATTCCAATTTCAAAACGTACAATACCTGACCAATTCGTTGTAATTGGGGCTACGTTTACATCTTAATTGGTAAATGGCGTCCTGGTGTTTGCGCAACTGTCAACTGTCATTCGCCCGGCGCGTGATCTATTTATGGAACTGTTGCCACTACAATGGCTGTTTTCATTTTATCTTTAAAAACTCACGATGAATATCTTGAATTCATTCAAAATATCTAACAACTTAACCAATCTATCATAAAAATCTTGTTTTTGATTTCTTGTCCAAACTGACACCAATATACGATTTAAGAAAACTTATTTTTTTAAACACCTGTTTTTTGAGATCCGTTCCACCTTTCCTTTGTCTTTCCTGCCTTGTGACGTATAGACCAGACTGGTAGCAAAGCATACTTCACATATTCAGACGGCACCTACGAAGAACAGTACAGCTGCTGGCCACCTGCAGTCTGCATGATCCTCATATCGTTGGTGGAGATCATATTCTTCGTGTATGATGCTGTCCTGGGAAATACCCAAGCCAACGGACCCATTGCACAGATCTTTATTTACAATCCACACAAGAGGCACGAGGCTTGGAGGTTCATCACTTATATGCTGGTGCATGTTGGGTAAGTCAGATAATTATAATTTTACTAGAAGAGAACATTTTGTAACTACCCTCTTTTAAGCATAATTATGGCGCGCACAGAGAAGTGTAAAATTAGACATATTTAATTAAAGTTCATATTGAGAAAGAGTCTAGATTACGTAATTGTTTATAACTATATCAATTAATAATTAATTTTTGAAGAGAAATTTCTTTATCCGTTGGAAAAATATGACCGTCACATTTTTCGGTTAGGCGTCACATTTTTCCGTTACGCGCCATATTTTTCTTGCCCTTACCACGGTCGATTCGAACGAAGACTAATTACAATTAATTAAATGCTGTAATAATCTTAGTAACAATAAGGTAAAATGAAGTAATTGTATTCATGTCTACGATAATAAAAGCTTTTTGTTTAAACTTTATCTAATTTAACTTTATTTAACCAATTTCTGTAAAGTTGCATATGGTAGATCATTTTTCGAAAAATAAGGAAAAATAACTTTATAAGTTTCACTTCTGACGTGTACACTAGTACACGCACACATTTTCATTCTATGTTTGCTTAGAGGCAAACTGGCAGACGAGTCCACTTGATGGCAAGTGGCTACCGTCGCCCATGGACATCTGCAACATTAAGCGAGCCGATGCGTTGCCTACGTCGTTGAGACTTTATATATCTGTTTACGCCCTTTGAAGAGCCTCAAATTGTAGATGAAACATCAAGACAGCATTACGCCTTCAAAATTTTACCGTAAGCTAGTGGAGGTGGCATAGCTAAATATTTGCCCGCTAAATAGCCTGCGTTTTCCGCTAAAAATATTCCTTTATGATTGAACTAACCTTAATGTCATTGTTCTCTTACAGTGTCGTCCATTTACTAGTCAATCTTCTAGTTCAGTTATTCCTAGGAGTTCCATTGGAAATGGTTCACCGATGGTGGCGAGTGACCCTAGTCTACTTAGCGGGAGTGGCTGCAGGATCTCTCGCGACCAGCCTCACCGACCCCAAGGTGTACTTGGCAGGCGCCTCCGGAGGCGTCTATGCATTGATCGCGGCGCATATTGCTACCATAATCATGGTAAGAGTATTTTCATTAACTTCTTTTGGGTTTCTTTGGAAGATCCTTCTAAGATTTCTTTAGATTCCGAACAGGCTATCGTTACAAGAAGTTTTTGCCAGCGAATGGGCAAAGATAAATCTTTCAACTGCTTTCTTTGTTGGAATATCAAGGTGACCACATTTCTATGGATATCATTTTCTGATGCAATATAGCAGAAGTAAAAGTAGAAGAGAGTTAGTTGTGAAGGAGATGAGATTGACGATCTTATTCATATTGAGTAAGTTCGCTTTTTAAAACCATAAAGAAGTCTTCAAACTTACTGTACCACCATATGAATAAGACCGTAATCATTTTGATGTGCGTATTTCTGTAGAAATTCTGGTAAAGGCAGTCTAATAGCTAAGTCACTATTTTAGTCTAAAAGTTAGTTTTGGTACGTTTAGGTAATGATGGGGCTGACTGTGATATTGTGGCAAAAATTTCAAAAAATTAAGAAGAAAAGTTGATTTAGATTGGTAATGAGTTGACGACACCTATGTTGTTGCAACCGCTTATAAACGGCGGTCACCACTTTCCATCATAGGGAGCAGTTTGTCTGCTTGAGGTATAAAAATTACAAGTAAACATTACAGCCTATAAGAAACGCTTACTTAATTCGAGGAAATAATGTCGGACACTTTCCTTGTTGTTTAGGTTTATTGGTCCTTCAAGCCGGATTTTAACTTTTAAATGTAAATCCTTAATTACAGAACTGGTCGGAAATGGAGTTTGCGATAATCCAGCTGCTAGTGTTCCTACTTTTAGCCGCTGTAGACATTGGTACAGCGGTATATGATAGATACGCGAGGCACCTGGACCAAAATATTGGTTATGTGGCTCATTTGGCTGGCGCTATTGCTGGTAAGGCTGTATAATTATTATTCCCTCCATTCTATCATGACACGGAGTTATAACAATATTCAAAAGTTATAACCTATTCTTCTTTTTTTTTAGTTCTTTAGTATCTGGTTAATCTTACGAACGGTAAAGTTTATGGATGTTTGTCACTCTTTCACGTAAAGGCTACTGGATTTATGATTCTTTGTAGTATAGTTAATTGGGCATCGTTACGAGTAATGTTATGGTGTATTACATAGTACAGCGGTGTGTATTGTAGGGAGGCGAGGCGAATAACACGCGTCATCGTCGGGTGCGCGGTCCGAATTCTTGATGGTGGACTGATTCCTAACCTATGGAGCAGAGACATGGACGCTGACGGCAGGATTGGCCACAAGTTCCAAGTCGCTCTACGGGCTATAGAGCGAGCTGTTGGGCGTTTCTCTTATGGATAAAATTAGAAATGAGGATATCCGTAAGAGAACCAAGATAACCGACATAGCTCTCAAAATTAGCCAGTTGAAGTGCCAATGGTCACGTCTGTCACAGAACCGTTGGCCGATGGAGCAACTGAATCCTGGAGTGGGGACCTCGTCTCAGTAAACGTAGTGTCGGACCTCCTCCACCCCGGTGGACAGACGACCTGTGAGAGGTCGCCGGTATGCTGAATGAGGAAATCAACGGATAGGGATAAGTGGCGCCGTCTTGGGGAGGCCTACGTTCAGTATTGGACTGCCAATGGCTGAAGACGCGTGTGAATTTTCAAAACAATTCTTGAAGAATTTGTGAGGGGCTGCTAGTATTCATAATTATTAAATTTAAACCGTGTTTAATAAAGAGTTTACGATTTTCTAAAATTTTATATTTCAGGTCTTCTAGTCGGTATAGGAGTTTTAAGAAATCTAGAAAAAAGAAAATGGGAGAAACGGTTATGGTGGGCGGCAGTGGTTTTATACTTCACGCTCATGATCGGTGGGGTCTTAGCCAATATTTTCTGGACTTCCAGGTTTCAATGATAGCGTTTTTTTAATATAATTGTTATGAATGAACATTATCGGCCTCGTCAAGATGCTTATATCTTGATCCTTTAATTTCTTCGGTCTCCATTGACTGTACGAGTTATCGAGCTGTAAGACGACCTTTTTGATGAGAATTCTTCCACTTAACGACACTTATTCTAGAACCTAATAATCCGTCCAAATTCAAAAGTATTATCGAATGTATTTGGCGTGAGAAGGTCATGTGAATTTATAATTTAACCGAATATGAATTTTGTTTATCGTTCTAGAATAAGCTCCTTGTCTACTTCATTCCATTGGTTTGGTTCAAGACCAAACTTCGCAGTCCACAGTTAACTTCAGGTTGCTAATTAAAAAACTAAATCAATACATTATTACTCAGGTTTGGTAGTACAATAATATCTTCAATGTTCATGTAATTTTCAATATTATAAAAAACTTGATCCTTGTCAATTGTCATCATACTAATGTAATATCTACTACAAAAATTACATATACCTAACACCTTTAAAAATAAAGTGTTAGAAACTGAAATTTTCAAGAATTGTGTTTTAATGCCATCTATGTTAAAAATCCATAAGCGTCAAGATGAATTTGACAATTATATATCTATATTCGATACTAGATGGCGTTAAAATTTATAGAAAGAAAGAAGAAAAATTAAAATAGCGACTTAGTTACATTCTCTAATACATTATCATACACAGAGCATAATTTGAGAATTGGTATGCGGCATTTTCAGCAAACAAGGTTTGCACTCAGCATATTGCTGTGCCGGAATTATATCCGACACAACCCTGATTTTCAGTGCAAATCATTTTCAAAATAATAATATTGGCTAACTTATTACAATATTAGGTTTAATATAGTTATATATCTATAGACAATATTGTAACGATTATATACTGATGATGATGATGATTGATGATTTGTATGAACGCGTCTTCACAACAAGAAAGTATTAAAATTTAATGTTATTGTTCGTGATTGTTCATACAATAACATTAATATAATATATTGAAGTGATAACTTCTTATGGGAGGTAAACCGCTTCGTTACGTAACGCGTTATGGCGCCAGTCTGTCTGGTTTTCCTTACTGTCACGCAAGTTATCACTCTTTCGCGCGTCCCGAGACGCACACGTTTTTTTTAGTTTTGTTTATTAACGCTATTTCTTTAAAGATGCGATCGCGTGATGAGTTTATGGACTTTTAAATATTGTACCTATGCTATTAAATTATTAACTCGGCTGAAGTTCTTTAATGAATTAAGCGAACAAAATTAAGTATTTTTATAGGTAATGTTTACACATCGATTGCTACCTAGCAAAATTTGTGCATTTTGTGTCTATGTTGGTCAGTATGTTCTCTGCAACATGAAAGAAGAATAGTTATGACAAATGCCCAGTAAGAAATATAGCTCAGACTTGAAATCCTACACTAGATGGCGTTTCTTCTCTTGAGTTTTATAGAAACACCCAACCGGACTTCCAACCAACTTGTGATTATTATTCAAAACATACTTTTAGAAAATCTCAGTCAAAAATATAGTCTGATTTGCTTTTCAATTTATATCTTGAGTGATCTCTATTCTATTATACGGTTCATTTATGTAATTCAATTTGGATGAATCAATGAAAGTGAATACATATAAACATGATTTTGAATTCTTCAACATCATTTAATATTGTGTACTTTCAATTATGTGCCTTTCAACTAAATTTATTGTATTGATTGATGCCTTTAAATTTCTAAAGGCACTTTGCTGTATTAAATTGTCCCAGGAAGGTTTGTCTTTTCACATTTATATAGCTAGGTAAAGTAGATTAACTTTCATCAATGTTATTGATATATTGACAATAGTATTGTGAGCCTGTCACTAGAAAGAATTATGAACTAAGTAGGGCCTTATTTTACAAAATCTACTCTTAACTATAATATTTATTATACCTTTCGATGCATTTACTGTTAAATATTTAGTATTTAAATTTTCTTCAGTATTATAATTAATGTATTATGGTGATTCTATTCAAACGCACAACTTAAAGAATTATAAAGCCTCTTCATATTGTTCTCGGTCGTAGTTATCTTTCAATTTATAACACAATGGGCCTTACTTGTAATAATCTCGTTGAGAAAGGATTAGCCATCTCTTAAGTAAGTAATTTAATAATAGCCTAGTGATTTTATAAAACTTAGAAATGCTAAAATTACTATATACTTTAAAAATTAGCACTTTAGCTACGGTAGCGCCACCAATTTAATGCCTTTTGCCGTTACTTTACTACCTCTTATCCTTAAGAGGAGTTTATGGTTAAGATTCATTAATCAGTTGATGAGCAGTTTCTTAAAATTTAACAAACGATTATAAGTAAGGCCATTATTTATTGTTTTTACATTGGTACCCTTTTTAGATTGTACCGATGTGTGTATAGTATACCTTAAATTATTAAAAAATGTTTTGATGTGAAACTTCTTTAGAATCTTTAGTGTCACAAAAAGACATAAACACATGAATTTATAGGACTAAGACTGCAAGAGAATGAGATAGAATACATCATACAGCGATTCATACTCGGTCTTCTTTTTGTGCGGTGCTTCGTAGCCTCCTCACTCGTGTCTACTAAGCGTAGTACCTAGATCTACTTATTATATTCGCCTGTATATTCTCTGAAGTTTCACTTCTACTGCTTGTAGTACACAATACACAATTTTTTTTCGGAAATTGACTATGTTTTTTTAGGATTATAGAGTATAATTAACTTGTGTGTTTATAAGTGTGAAGATGAAATATATATTTTCTTTTCCTTTGACCATTTATTATGTACCTCATCCAATTCAAGAAAGTACAAGTCCATTTTGTGATTTTACAATGAAATAAATACGTTAGAAATTACTATAAGGCAAAATGCGTGGTTTTGAAATATTTTAACTATAATAGAAACTAAGCAGTTCCTTGGAAAATTAAAAATAGACTCAAGTAAAAATCTGTCTAGTAATTTCACAAGGGAGAAAAATGGAAATGAAGAAGTCCATATTTCTCCTTTTTTAAATTATCACATATTTAAAGCGTAAGAGAGATATTGCTAATTGTATTTATAAAAATGATAGATGATTTCTAGTTCTTTGTATTTACTCGTAAGATACAAGCAACGCCATCTATTGTTAGGACTACTGTCAAATCTTGCGCGTATTGAGTTATAAACAACGTGTACTAACTAATAGATGGCGCTATTTGTATTCGATAAAAATTATATATTTTAGAAAACACCATTCAGATGGTTTTTTAACAAGTGGTTTCTTTTTGACCATTAAATTTGAGGCTACTTAACACTTGTATGGACTTTTCATCCGTCCCTGATGGCAATCTTGCATTTTCTAAAGGGAGATTTAATTTAACTCAACATGGTTACTTGTTTCTTCTTTATGGTCTTGGATGAGAGTTCTTTTACATTAAAATTGTTTATCAGTTTAGGGGCCGGAGATAAATTTATTGGTAAAAGAATACTTACTTTTATTTAAAAAAAGACAAAAGTCCAAGCTTATGCCAGCAAAACCATAGACAAAAGCTTAGTTATATTAATGTATATTAGCATGGAAAATGAAAAAAGAATAGTGTTCTTCTTTCATGATATTAATGGTAAAAGTATTCTCTGCTCAACTCGTTAGCTATATTTATGTACTAAATTCTTTCTTAACTGCTCTCTCTATCTCTTTTGTTTAAGGAAACATGTATTATGTTGAATTTTTATATGTACTAAGTTTGCGCATGAGTCGATTATCAAATGTTCTATTATATAATCAATTTACGCACGGACTACATTAAAATTATTTTTTTCATTAAATAATAAAATTTGCCAATTAAAATAGGGGAAACTACGTTGTTCGCAATCCTCTCAATGATGGAAGCTATACTAACATATTCAAAATATTATTAACTCTTATTTTTTTAAAGCCATACAATGAATAGTGGGCATACTTGTTATCTCTGTTCTCTCGCTCTTGCCGTTTTAAAATAAAACATTTGAATTTGTAACCTTTGTAATAAAACTTCGTCTTAACGGTTTTAATGCTTTACGTTTTAACGGGCTAACATAATATTTTAGGGGGTTTTGAAACTACACTCTTGAATTGAACGTTAATCAAAAGCTAAATAGAATAGAAGAATGATTATTACGCCCGCTAGTCATGTCGTAGTTTAAAAAGTGTTTTTCTAAGTTAAGTTTTCCCTAAGCGATCATCACTCCTAGTATTCTTTTTCTATATTAATAGTACAGTATTTCTAAACTCTGATGCTTTCACTTAGCAGCAGTTTATTGAGCAATATACACTTTTTATAGAATCGGATAAAGCCAATTTTATATATTTATGTTTGGTGAACACAAAATATAAAACTCTCCTAAACAATTGTATGACACACCAAAATGTCCCGCCGCAAATGAAAATAGCTTTAATGCCTGATAGCATTGGGACAAAATACAGATTTAATTATAATGTTATATTTGTAATCAGAAGAATGAATAGAGAGTGTATCTAAAGCACATCCATTTATCCACAACTGTATTTTTAACAGCCAGTTCCAATATCTTACTATTAATTCGTTTTACCTTCCATCATCATTGAGCAATCGCATCGAAATCCAGTATCCACTTTTCCTTCTCCACTTCTCGCAATCTTCGGGTATCCCCAGTTGAAAGACAGTTGATACGCTTGTCATTCTTCATGACGTCATGTGAATATTTCTTAAACCTACCCCTTCTACTGATATCTGGCGGATGCGGTATGACTAGACATTTTATGCATCTGTTTGCCTTATTATTAGTTAAAATTTGGCATAAACACCATACTAGTAATATCAATTTTAAATTGCGTTAGTCACGTAAGGGACCTTATAAAATTTCGGATTGAGTTTTATGCCGGATTTCTTCATTTAGATATTAATTATTTTAGCTTGCCATTGATAAAAAAATTGACATTACTTGTAATAAATGGAAATACGACAATAGGTAGATATTTTGTTTTGTTTTACATTCTAAAATGTTCTGTATTGTGCAGTTGTATATTCAAATATCTTTATTCATTAATCTGTATTTTGTTCCAAAGGCCTTGTAATTTTGTATAATATTGTTAATAATTTTAAAATATTGTTTTAATGAAACGTGGAGGGTTTCCTATAATTTTAAGTGGAATCTAGATTAAGTTGTATTTTACCTATTGTTTTAATGTTTGATTTATTATAAATAGAAGATGCACAAACGATTATGTTGTGATAATAATTATTATTTATCTAATTGATTTGAAATAAATGCCATGAATTTTTAAAAGCCATTTTATTTACTGTATATCCTGTGTTTAGGAGAATTTTTATTTTTATTTCAGGAGTTCAGCAGACAGGCAGACGGCCCACTTGATGGAAAGCGGTTACAATCGCCTACGGAGATTTGCAACAACAAAAGTGCCACAAATGTGCCGGTCCTCTCTTAAGGGAGACTGGAACCTGGTCACTAATACCGGAACACAACTCAAGGTTGTTATGACGATATACTTTAGACCAGGGGTGGTAGCCATCCAGTCGGGCAAATGACCTACCATCTGTATTAGACCCTTAAAAATTTATAAGTAATATAAAGTATCAATCCCTTTAGTGGCGCTATCTTTTACTGACTATTTTTAAACAGCTCTATAATTTGGATATCACTGAAGATTACTCAAGTTTCAAAATTAAAAAACAATAATTATCCTATTTTCTTCCATGATTCATGATTAAATTAATTTTAGAGTGTAAGTAGAAACGTTGCGTAAAACGAAACGTATACCACACGTCATATTATGTGACATTAAAATGTTGCCACTTAATAATCACGTGAAAGTCCTGATAAATACCGCAAAATGATCTGACAAAAGATGTTTCTATAACTTGTGAGTGTGTAACTTTATAACATGGACACATGGACTTTTTTTTTTTTTTTTATTGCAGGAGATCAGCAGAGAGGCAGACGGCCCACTTGATGGACAGCGGTTACCATCGCCTATGGACATTTGCAACACCAAAGGTGCTACGAATGCGCTGCTGCTCTCTTTAGGGAGCCTGGAACCTGATCACTAATGCCGGAACACAACACAAGGTTGTTATGGCGGCATACTCTAGACCAGGGGTGGTCGCCATCCAGTCGGGCAAATGCCCTACCACCTGGCTGTGGGTTGTTTTGTCGCCTCTTACGACAGGCCGCCGGGCCGCAGGAAATTGTATTCTTTCTCCGTTCCTGCACGGATAATTAGGACTTAGTGGTAACCAATAAAATTGGACTATTAAATGGAGTTTGAGTTTCACTGTGTAACTGAAATTAATTTCATTGTCAATAGTGACAATCATTACTATAAAATTATAAATATCTAGCTACGCCCGCGACTTCACCCGCGTGGTGCTGGAAAATCGATATATTTTGGATAATTCACACTATATCTTTATAAATTATGGACCTATGTGTTATTCTGTGATATGTGTGATGTTACTGTAAAGTTTCGTCAAATTTATTCAATAGTTTTTGCGTGAAAGAGTAACAAACATACATCCATACATACAATCTTACAAACTTTCGCGTTTTATAACATTTATAGTATTTTAACAATTAAAGTTTTTTTTTTTTTAACACCTACATATCGCGCAAGTACCCGCATATTGCGTTGCTCCGTTATATTTCAGCTGTAAAATTGAAGATTAGAAATATTCTACCTGTGTGATAACAACCCCAACGTTTGTCACGTCGACTGAGGAGTTTTTGGCGGGAACTGAAAGGAGACATTGTGCTGTGCAGTTTTATTTTCTAAAAATGTGTATAATTACTCTAAAATGAACAATAGTTGCAGGATATTGATAGTTTTTGAGTAGAAATTATGTGTTTTTGTGAGAAATGTGAACTGTATAGTCAGATGTGATCTTTCGAGTTTTCACAAGAACTCCATTGAATGGCGTCGGTTGTAGACTGCAATACAACTGCGCTACTATACGAAGACCTATTAATTAACATGTTTCCGACTGAAAGACTTTGATTCTATGGTCATGAATAAATTAATAAAAAAAAAATCACGTCGACTGACTGTCAGCTAACTGTCACACTCGTATCTTTAGGCATGCTAAATTGAAATTTAATCGATCTACAGAAAGCAATCGGTTAACTTGTATCGAAACGTGATATTATTGTATGATTTTTATTGATACATGCCACATATACGATGCCATTTAAATACTCAAAAGTCAGCTAAATACCCGTTACACGAAGGTTTCCCTAACGGAAAAGAACATTAAAAATAATTTGTAACACCAAATACCCATATTATTTCTACACGTTTAATAAAAGATTGCTTGCGTCGTATCACGTTTAATCACACACATAAACTCAATATTTTATTATACAGTTCAGAAGGATTTTTGTATGAAGGCAAACAGCAAGCAAGCGCGAAAACTAACGTTGTACCCGAGCACGAATGTCGTGCGTTCGTGTTGAAGGCGAGAGTCGGACTGTGCCGAGATGTCCCGAAATAACTTCGGTTCTCGACTGTTTCGCATCCAGGGAATTGCCGCGAAAAATTGTGGGCACGCTGTCATAAAACGGCGCGATGTTTTGCTTGGTACAGATTAATAAAGATGTGTAACTCAGGAGTGATTGATTTAAAAGATGTATAACCTTTCAAAATTCGAAATCACTCTTTAAATCTTTGGTTTGGAAAATACATCTTTAACTCACTACGTTAAGATTGATTTTAGTCACATGGAATGATGAAAACTAACAAATCAGATACTTAGATGTAGTATGAGACAATAGATACAGGATATTGTGAATTGAAAAGAGATAACATGCGCACTCTAAGAAATACAATGATGATACACAGTAAAATAGACTATGTGGCGTTATTGTAAAACTTAAAACCGGTCAACTGAATAAATTATATCATTCGAAACCAAAGATTTAAAAGAGTTAAAGATTTAAAGGAGTGATTTGCATCTTTTATGGAAAAAGATTTATAAATCACTGATCTCATTGGTGATTTAGTTTGCGCATCGCTACAGATTAATATTGGTTTCGCGCTTACATGCTTGCTTGTGATGTTGGCAATAATGTCGCCACACCATAATTAAAGGCATATGCTTAAGGTGTGTGCATATTATAAATCACGGCTGACCAATACGGCTGAGGGTAGTGGTTTACAACATGTCTGGATAAGGAAAGTCCATTAAAGTATACCTATAATTCGTAAGTCGCGTACATGACCTTGAGCGTTCGGACGTTCTAAAGCAATCTGTAGAGTTTAAAGTACTGGTATGCTCATCGTCTGGACACTTCCATCAGCCGCAGCTAACAGACGAGCCCCATATTGTGTTGGCACATTATTGTGTTGGCTATTGCTTATTTAGTTTTATATCAATTGATATCCTATGGCAAAATATTCCATCAAACATCGATACATCATATAGCGTTGTATTGATATTTAAATATATTAGAATTAGGCATCCCTATAACTGTACTTGCCGATGCCCAACAATTGTTGGACTGGACTACGAGCAGTGAATCAGTGAAGTGAACAAGGACGTTTAATACGTACATATGTGGTATTTTTCTTAGCTTTGCAATAAATTATAGCTATTTTCCAGACTATGATTAAAGTGATAAATTAGTGTTTACGTTTTATGCGTACAGTGAGGTTGTGATTGACGTATATGCTCAAATTGGTTCGAAACGGTAAACATGGGAATAACTTTTTACACGTGTATTTTGGTTTTATTTAGTTTTTACATCCGTGAATGCACACTGCGATCGGTGGAAGATGACGAATCTTTTCTTTCTACACACCACTATATCAAATACGATGAATTATTGAAGTTATCTAGCGACTTAGAGAAAGCATATCCCGATCTCGTTAAATCTTATTCTATCGGAAAATCAGTGGAAAATAGGAAATTGCTGGTGCTGCAGATTACTGAGAATGTCAAGAATGAGCATTTGGATCGGCCAGCGTTTAAGTTCGTGGCTAATATGCATGGAGATGAATCTGTGGGCAGACAACTTGTGATATATTTGGCACAATATTTACTGTCGAACTATGGGAAGGATGATCGTGTAACTAAGCTGGTTAATTCAACGGATATATATCTAATGCCGTCCATGAACCCTGATGGATTTGAAGCTAGTGAGGTAAGATTTTTATTCTGAAATTTGAAATGAATTCAGAAATGCTAAAACTAAATAGATATATCTACTATAGATGTTTTCTTACTAAAACGAGGTACTGCTCAGCTATTTATTTGTGGCTAATGTAGAAATAAAGTTTTGAATGTAATATATGATTACTTAGGTAGACTATGAAGTACACAACAGACACTAAACATGGAATAATGATAACAACATAACCACTTTTTAAGAAGAAGTATTGCACCTGCATGTCTGTCTAACATGCAAAACATTTTTTATACAATTGCCTTAGAGTGATTAGTGGAGTGTCACTCTTCCCAGTCTCAAGTCTTTGCTCCCTGGTTTTGTCTTAATACTGTATCTTAAAGTTTACAGGAAGAAATTTAGTGCTTTAAGTACTCCAAATTACTTTCAATTGACTAATTTACTTTATTTGTATTTACAATTCCAATTCTCCTTATGATAAAATGTTATATAAAAATACTATGACTAGATTGAAATGATGTCAATAGTCAACAATATAAGTTGTAAAACATGATTCATATATCATTATCTGTAATTTAAACACTTGTAAAAATGCAATTTATAGTATAAACATATATGGTCTTACTTATAAAAATCTCGTTAAGAAAGGTTTAGCCATCCTTTAAATAAGAGATTCTTAAGCTCCTAATTAATGAATATCTTTTTTTCACTTATAAACGTGTATTACCTGTTGCTTACCGCAGAAAAGCACAGACAAACGAAATTTGAATGATTGACGTAGCGTTGTACCCAAAATATTCGACTAAAGACCGGAAAAGAGCGAAATTCTTGTCAGTACTACGTTTTTTAGTCTGTATTCAGTGACTTTGTTGACACTAACAACTGACAGTGACAGCTGAGTTGTTTATGTTTGTCGTGTGTAAATAGAAAATAATAGAAATTGATAAAATAATCTTTAAATACATCACAGCGGAACGCCATGTGAAAAGAATACAAAAAAACTTGAGCGAACAGCAAGTGTAAGCGTTATAGGACATAGCATACGTAGCATCCTCCATCCTCCAGCACAATATGTAAAATAACTATTAATCCTTATTTTTCTTTGAATACTCTACTAACAAATGCCTAATGCACGCTAACATAATATTTTATGCTTTTTTAGCAAATTTTCGAAATGCTGGTACTTGAGTGTGCGGATATTATTGAAAAAGAAACGAGCACAAACGCGGAAGTCGCCAAAAAGCTCGCTTGGCTAATATGAAAAACAAGGCTAACAATCTGAGTTGGCATTTAAAAGAGCGAGAACAATGACTTGTGGAGGAGATTTTCCGCCTAGGTAGCCGGCCTGTTGAAGTTCAGATTTTGATGGAGACCATATCCCATGAGTTTACTGTGGATTCCAACAATTTTGACAGTGATATTATTCATATTAAATAGGTAACTACAAGTTTTTATTTAGTACATTCAACAACAAAGAGTCACTGTCTCTATGATATATATTTTCGTATTGCTTTCGTTTTTATTCCCACACAAAGCCGTAGTAGATTAATGGATAGTACATGGGGGGATACATGGCCATATGGGCCATTTAAATAAAAAGATTAGTACATGTGTCCTAAACGCAAAGTGCTCAGGTTCGAATTCTGATTGGAAAACATACATCACTCAGGTGAATAACAATGGAGGAAAACATTGAGATGAATCCTGCAGGTCGGTATAACCAATGTGTTAAACCCGCCAATCGGCCTTGGAAAAGCATATTGCGTATACTGTCAGTCCCTTCCCTTACTGAATGCGACATTCAAGTCCAATATTGGTATGTTTATAGGTTGTTATTATTATAGCTTTTGTTTTCACAGACATACGGGAGACTACTGCAAGGAAAGCCATAAACAAGCATTTTTTGTGTTGGCCAAAGCAGCATAGGAAGAAGGAATGAAGTGTAAAAGAGAAGCCCTTGACTGCACGATGAGGTGTGATAAGAGTTGCATGAAAAGTGATTGAAAATAATGTATCTGGAAGAAGACTGGCTATCAAAAATAATAAAAAATACATAATTGTGTGTAATTTTTTATTAAAATTGTGCATTTAAATTTTTTGAGGTGTTTTAATTGTTTAAAAATGTTCCTTTTTATTTGTTCTACATGGTCATCAATAATATTAATAATCTAAGCTGCAAGTAATGGCAGTCCTCAGATATTGGGGTCGCCATGAGATTGGTAATTTACTTAGGTTTAGTGGTTTCTGTAGAATTAATATTGTAATAGACTGCACTCAATAACATTAAGGAAGGTCAGTGATAATGTTGATCAGTATCATATCATAGAAAGGGCTATTCTTTATCTTCTCCATTATAGCTAAATAAGAATGATAAAATTAAATCATTATTAAAATCTTTATACAGGCACTTCAGGTTGAAGATTTTCTCTATCTGAAAACAAACAAAAAATCAGTAATAAGGCAAATATTAATAAGATATAGGGCTAGAAGTAACTATTAGTCAGATATAGAAACTGGCCAAAGGTCATATTTTATTATTATATGAAAAAATATTATTAAATTAATATGAATATGCACCTTGTTCTTCATTCAGCTCGATCACTAAATTGTGCAATACTGTACAAACAATAATAGTTGCCTGTATTGAGGTGTATGAGCCTATCATGGCTTCTAATAATATTCGGAACCATTGTTTCCATACACCAAAACATCTTTGAATAACATTACAAGTTTGGATAAGACAGTGATTGTAACACTGCTTTTCTGCAGTGTGGGGCCTCAGCAGTGGTGTTACAAGGTGAGAAGTCCTTGCATAACCACTATCACCAATTAGCCGTTCAACAAACTCATTTTCTTCAAATTTCCTCTTGACTGAGCTTTCTCAGTATATCCTTGCATCATGTGTGCTGCCTCTACAATGACCACAATGTCACAATTTTCGCAAAAATCTGCGTTTCAAACGAACAAACAAACGAACGTTTGAATAAGATTGCATTGACTTCTTCTGTTAAATTTGATGGCATTTTTATGTACCGCCAACTTTTCGAAGCGAACGCGATTGCTACCTTACTCCGTATGTTCACCTCAGGTATCCACTTGCAGATCAGCTCTTATTTCTATTACTTTACACATATTCGTCTTACTGAATCTGTATCATAGCCTGAACTCATCATCTGTTAAATTATGCAACAGATTGAAACGAGCTCTGTATGTCTTTCTCCGTCTTCTTGTCGCAGCAAAAGTATGCAGCTCCTCGATATCATGTATAAAATCGTAGAGATTGTCGAATTCCATGTTTTATACCAAGAAACAAGAAAACTACAGCACACACCAGTATTAACTGTAATACATACTAAACACAGCTTGTCGGGTTAGAACTTTGAACTGAGAGAGCAGTAATAGTCCAAGAAATAACCACAAGAGACAATAGCGCTAGTGTCGGTAAAGGGTACAATAATGAAGTTATTAAATTATGTGCCGAGTGAAAATGTTTAATATTGTGGCGACCGAGGGTAGAACTTTCTGGCAGCATAAGCGGTTCTCAAGACTTTTAGAAAAAGGTAGAAGATTGTGGAAGGAATACACAACATTTTAGAACGGAATAGATGATGAGCGAAAGTTGTAGAATAGAAGGTTTGGGAAGGAAAAGACAGAGATAGATATATAGGAAGTTAAAGATAAAGATACTTTAGAAAGGGATAGATAGTAAATAAAAGAATAATGAAAAGAACATGGAAGTATGGGTTCTAGAAGATTCCTTGCGGACATATAACCAGCGTAAGGCGCGCCTACCGGTAGTTCAAAGAGTTCAATTGAAGACAGTGAAGCGACAAATGCGATATGAAAGAGTTGGAAGAGAAGTTTAATAGAAGACTGACGAGTTTAGTGGTGAATTTTGTGAAAAGTTAAGTGGACAGTTCAGTGAAGGAGGAGTGTAGCGTAGTTTAACAGAAGATCCAGAAGCGAGCTACATGGGGTAAATTCGAATGTGGGCACTGCAGCAGCAGAAAGTGGTCTACGCAATATCGGCGACGGTATTGTGAGTAAGACATAATTGTCGGGACAGAGCGTTGTTAGTTGTGCATGTGGGGCCAACTCTGCGAAGAGGAATCGCGGCTGTGTAAGTCAATAAAAGCGTTTAGTTAAAAACTGGTGTTTCCTTCCAATCCTACGTACTCCCGCTCCCACGTAACAATGTTTTTTTAGTTATTTTAATTGTTATTCCTTTTTGAATACATAACACCCTAGTGATTTTACATTGTTTGCTTATATAAAACTTTTTAG
This sequence comes from Dendrolimus punctatus, assembly GCA_012273795.1. NCBI lineage: Eukaryota > Metazoa > Arthropoda > Insecta > Lepidoptera > Lasiocampidae > Dendrolimus > Dendrolimus punctatus. Next base: position 13,522,655 of record CM022548.1, read on the forward strand.
CACTTTCTTCAATAAATATCCCTTTAGCTACGGTAGGTGGCGACACCAATTCAATGCTTTTTTTACTGATATATTTTTATACACAGATTCGATCCCCTTATTTCCTCACTCCGTGAGAATCAGCTGTTTCAAATGTGAATAGCCATTTTGCCTTTTAGCAGTCATTTAAACTACCTCTCGAGGTTGGTTAAATTTGACAGTTATTTGTGAGTTGCTTTACCATCTTTTATCCTTAAAAGGAGTTTATGGGTAAGATTTTCACTAATCAGCTGCTAAACAGTTGCTTAAAATTTAACCAACGTTTATAAGTAAGACCAATAGTAGGAAAGCCACAGAACTCTTTATCGTGTAACTAATCAATGTTTGCAGGTAAAAACTTTGCGTTGTTTAATCAAGGCTAAATACCTTTCTAAGTGAAATATAAAGCAAACTAAGTTTATTGACATTAACCTACTAATTTTCATTGTCAGTTAATATATATTATATATTACTAACTTGCAAGAGCTGTCATTTTGGCACTTTTGAAGGTAGTCTAAAGTCTATTTCAAATAGAACAGTATGAGAGCAATTATGTAAATAAAAATAATAATTTATTTATTCAATGACAACACATTAGTCCTCTTAACGAAGGACCAAATCAGTGGGCAGTCAAATTTATCAACTATTCCCTTCAGGATGCTGTTGCTGCTACATTGCAATCTGCTAAGCAATAATGCAGTTTTTTTACACCGCGAAGAGAAAATTGGCAGACAAACACATATTGCATATCCCCAAATTAAGCAAGCTATATATATATATATATATATATATATATATATATATATATATATATATATATTATTGTTGACAGGACAATAAAGTTCAATTTCAATGATATTTCTGTCCTACAGGAAAACACATAGTGAATAACCTACTTATAAATATGACAATTGTCTAGTTAAAAGTACCTTTTACAAATTAAAATCTCTATGAATTTTAAGTTTTACACATTTTAAATAATATTAGTAACTTTCCATATACAATCTAACAATACTACTAAGGCTAGCCCTTAGTTCGTATATCTTACCAATCATTTATTAGCCTGGTATTGCTTAAAATAAAAAGCAGAGGTTTTGGGTTTGATTATGAATTTACTCTATTATTTACTATGGTCTGGGTGTCTGGGAGTGGCCCCAGGGTAGTCTGTTGTATATTACCCATAGCACAAGCGTGAATTGCTTAATTTAGGTATGTACCATGTGTGTTTGTCTGCCAATCATTTATAAAAAGATATATTTTAAAATATTTGATACTAGAGCTATTCACACTATTTCACTTGTGCTCCTTAAAATAATCTAATTTTTCAAGAAAAAAATGTCCATCTTCTCCCTTATTGAAAGTAAGTATGCATGGTACTTATTAAAAATGTCAAGATAATCAGAACTTTTGCAAAATTATGAAGGACAAACAAACAAACACAAACAAAATCACATTTTTGTATTAGAATGATGGAATTAGAAACTGAGAACTCAGTGTCACAGATAATCTAGGAACCCTTTTTTCATAAATAAATAGAATATATAACTTTAGCATTTGTAATGCAATTCTAATGAAAAAAAGCACAGTAGCTTTATTTCATTGATACCACACGTTTTTTATATTTTATTCTTCACTAAAAAAGGTAGATCATTTTTTTTCAATTTAATTGAAAATGGTGGCAGATGCAAACTTTAATAATTCAGTATTTTTAAGTATGGCATTTTTAAAATTATAGTTCTAAAAACAATGTTTATCATGTATAGCTGTTAGCTCTTGTGTAATCTTGTTTTTCTTGTTCTTAGAATAATAATTTCTCAAGTATGCACTGCTACCAGTAATCAATACATATGTTCACATTATACACACATGGTTAAATGTCAGTATCTCATTATGATACTGCATATATTCCTTCAATATTGCAATAAATAATCACCAGTTATCACATTCCATGACCTGCTCGTTGGACTTATTGCAACAGAGTTTATTGACTTCATTTATTTTATAAAATATAGCTATAATAATTAGAGTCTAGAACTTTTCTTGTGGTTTCTTTGTGTAAACTTAATATCCACATGTCTTAAAAACCACCACCAACCACATTTCTAGAATGCATAGATAGATAACTCTTTATTTTTATTTGTACACTACAATAGAAAACTTATAGCCTAGAAAAAATTTGCACAATGAGTGGTCTTAGAGAATATATCAATTAATTTTAACAGAGGTATTTATTTTGATTTTAAAGTGTATAAGTTTATGGCTAGTTTTTTAAAAATTTATTTATTGTTTTATTAATTTAATATTACACAAGTAGAATTACTTTTATTCATTATTATTATTACCATTATCTAACAAAGTTTGGCCATTTTGGTCTTACACCAAAGGGAAGGTTTGCACTGGTGTTGTGTTGGATATAATTCTGGCACAGCAATATGCTGAGTGCAAACCTTGTTTGCTGAAAATGTGGCATACAAATTCTCAAAATGTGCTCAGTGTATAATAAAGGAATGTAATTATGTTGCATTTTCTTAAATAAAGTCTTTCTGTCTTCTATTTGTTCTTTAACAAAAATGTATTTGTATTCATTATAAAATGTAATATTTAAAATTAAACTAACAATAATTATTTTAAAACATCGATAGTAATATATGTGTCAATAGTTTTTAATAATCAATTTTAAATTATATTCCAAAAATCCAGAAAGCGGACCTTCCATTCATGTTCTGAATGCCGGGTTTAACACTCGGATGATGATGATAATTTACATTATCATTCAATGAGAAACTCTGCCTTGAAATATGTTAAATCTTAATAATTATATGAACACTGCTTGACACTTGCTGCTTGTTGGAAGGATGTTCCTTATTGTTGTCTCAAAATACTGAATTATTTAATTAAGTCAATAGTTTTAATTTGATACGTTTCTTAGATTACAGTATAACCCCTAGAGATAATATAGACTCATTTCAGTATGATATCAATATTTAAAGTAAATTATTTTGTAAACAATGTTTTTTTATGATAGTCTAAGCAAGTTTGACTCATTTTTGTATTATCTTAATAGCGGGTATTCCCAAATATAATTCATAGCCTCACCTCACCTCGCCTAAGATATATATTATATTTACTACAACTATATTTTTATTGACTTTTTACAACCTTACTTATTAATAAATTGTTCTATATGTACTTATCTATATATTTTCAAACCCGTCTGCATGTTTGCGAGCTCAAACATTAAAAAAAAATTGTTCTATACTGGAACATAATATATCTGTTTTCTTAATTTACAGGAAGGCAATTGCGAATCGCTCCCAGGATCAGTGGGAAGGAACAACGCGAAAGGAGTGGACCTTAACCGAGACTTCCCGGATCAGTATGACAGGCACAAGTCGACCGACGACGAGTATTTGTACGGGAATCGGCAGCCGGAGACCGCGGCAATCATTAAATGGCTGCTCAGCAAGCAGTTTGTGCTGTCTGGGAACCTCCATGGTGGCGCTATAGTGGCCAGCTATCCTTACGATGATTTGCTGTGAGTTACACGTTCAGTTCTTTCACTTTAATCACGCTGGCACATATTTGATGCCCAAATACAAAGTTGAAGATTTCCTAGATATCTGTACAAATAAAAAAGTTTTTGGTGATGCCTTATAGCAATGTTTTTCAATGTGTGGGTCGCGACCCCCTAGGGGGTCGCAAAGCCTCTTTAGGGGGGGTCGCGTAGCTTCGCGTACTGCAATATCCGTAAATTCATGAAATTACAAGGACACAAGAGTACTTTCTTTTATTTTTCTATGACTTGATCACGAACATCAGTCACCATATTGCTTATCCTGCGTTGAATGGTACTGTCAAACAGAGGTATACTTTTGAGGATTTCGACCTCTTGTTTGCCAAACATAACCTCCGCCATATCTAAAGCAGCTGGTAAAATCAAACTTTCGACAATAGTATTAGGTTTTTCTGCTTTAGATACACGAAGAGCTACTCCATAGCAACGCTTTCTCATTTTTGCGGGGCGGCTGGCATCGGTCGTGGTCGTACATATGCGCGTAAATTGCGATATCTATAGGCGACGCATTCGATGTAAAAAGTTGTGTTTTACGTACTTAATTATGTATTTAGTCGAACCCTAATTATGAAAATTAATAAAAACTAGTGAAAACGAAAAACTCCTTGGTAAGAAAAAAATAAATACTGGCAGGCATAGCTCAGATACATATTTGTAATATTAATAAATAAAAAATTCTTCTATTCTCTTTTGTTTTTTTCTGAATGTAGTCATTTGTTTGGTTCATGTCGGAACGTGTTTTCGAAAATGGAGAAAAACGAAGTGCGAGCCGTTATTAAACACCTTTGTTAATAAAAGTAAAGTGGGCTTCTCAATTTCGAGTAGGGAGAACGAGCACGAAAGACGAATATCGTTGCGGCCGTCCATCGACGTCAGTCACCCAAGAAAATATTGCGAAAGTCGAGAAAATTGTATTGAGCGATCGAAGAGTTACTATCCTATACTTAATTCAAGAAACGGGCATTTCATATGGAAGTATTCAATCCATATTGAAACAATCTTTGAATATGAGAAAAGTCTCCGCAAGATTGGTGCCGAGAATGTTAACCGACAGTCAGAAACAAAATGGATTTGACATTTCGAAGATATTGTTGGAAAAGTTTTAAGAAGATTCTAAAAACTTTTTGTCTCGTTTCGAAACATGGGTCTATCATTTTGAGCCCGAGACAAAACAGCAATCTTCGCAACGGAAATGACCATCATCACCGGCTCCGAAGAAGTTTCGTGCCGTGGCATCGGCTGGTTAGGTTATGACTTCAATATTTTGGGATTCAGAGGGATAATGTTGATTGATTACCTGGAGCATGGAACCACTATTATAGGCCAATATTATGCAGCTTTAATTCCCAAGTTGAGGAATGCCATCAAAGACAAAAGGGAAGGGAAACTTCGCAGGGGCATGCTTTTTCATCACGCCAACGCACCCGCGCACAGGTCGGTAGTTACGATGGCTACCATTTAGCAAGCTGGCTTCGAATTGGTTGACCATCTATCTTATCCACTAGATGTGGCGTCTAGCAATTTTTATCTATTCCCCAAATTGAAAGAATACTTCAGGGGAAACAGGAACGAAGACGATAACGAGGTGATGGATGCCGTGTAGAGCTTTTTGCAGGACCAAGACAAAACTTTTTTTTAAAGGGATTGAAGCCTTGGAAAAGCCCTGGACTCGGTGTGTAGAGAGACTCTGAGACTATGTAAAAAAATAAATTATTAAGTTATCAATTCTCATTATATTCTATCTCATTCTCACTACTTTTTGATCCCTCGTATGTTGGATTAAAAAATATTTATCACAAAATAAAATACATGTAAACAAGCAACGGGTAGGGCCTAGGGGGGTCGCGAAATATTTCTTCATAGTAAGGGGGTCGCGTCATGAAAAAGGTTGAAAAACACTGCCTTATAGGATAATAAGAGTAATATAGAACACTCACTTGTTTGTTGGGTTTGTTGGTTCGTATTTGAAATTTGTATTTTTCAAGCGGTCGCGTAGCGAGCCTGCATGACATGTTGACAGATACGGAAGCGCAGCGCTATAGACATTGTTTCTTGCCATTGAGCGTCGCATTGGCGCGAGTGTTGTGGTGGATAGGAGTGATAGGACAGACATGGAGAGGACAATGGGAGGATAATATAACCACGTTTTAACGGTTTTAAGCGCGGTAATTTATTTGATTTTGGTTAATCCGACGTTTCGGTCGCTTTTCAGTGGCCGTTTTATTTAGCCTACCGCCAACTTGTTCATTTTAATAATTTAGTTTTAATTTTGTTTATGGCTATTATTTATTCTATGGGGGCCTAATCTAATTTACCACCGCTTCACAACATGTTGTGGCTTCAATAGAAGAAGCGGCGCAAGAAACTGTTCAGCCAACATGCCTAATTCTAAAAAAATATATAATATTAAAAAGGGTGGAAGGAAAAATAAAAGAAGTTATCAGTCAGTTGGTTTGTGTTCCGTTGCACGCAGAAAGAGCTCACAGTGTCTTGAGGTCTGGCAGTTGGTTTTTGCTGGGTTTGGGTCTTAATAGTTTTGATGATCGGATCCCAAACAGGTGGTACTTGCCAACCATCTTCTCTATTGAAATTTGAGTGTTTTTATTTCAATAGCCTCACGAATCATTATAGGTGTGAAACGAGTCTCGCGCGCGCGCGTATGTGTTTGTGTCTCTCTCTCTCTCTCTCTCCTCTCTCTCTCTCTCTCTCTCTCTCTCTCTTCTCTCTCTCTCTCTGTATGTGTGTGTGTGTGTGTGTGTGTCCCTGTGTTTATGAAGTCAGTAAGACAAATAACTGTAATAGACATAAGTTAATAGATACATACTTAGTATTGTAACAGACCTACCACAGTAAAGCCGCGTACTCACCTGCGAGACATAAACGTAACCGTTGCAGTAACTGTAACCAAAAAACATTGGTACGAGGCTCGCGAGCTCGAGGCGAATGGAAGTGGCGCGATCGCAACGAGCTGACAAATCGACGTACACATCAGAACATGTTACTGTACCCGCTCGCTTACAGTTACGGCTGGCCGATGAGTACGCGACCTAACCAGTTTTTACAAAAACGAAAGAATAAACAATACAAAAAACAAGGTCAGACAATACTTATTCGTCTTGGACGGGAATAACACCTTTTTAGACAGTAAGCCGGCGAGTCTCACTCCCCCACCGCGATCTGCGGGTGGTGGGAGTCCGAAAAAAATATTTATTCACTCCTAATTTCAATGCGCTTATGAAAACGAGCAAGCACTAAAAATAGGCACAAACGAGACGCCTAAGGACATAAAATACGAGGAACCATATTACTCATTAAAAATACAGGTATTTTAAATAACTATGCTACTAAAAACATCATAAAGGAAACCGGATTGTTTAAATACGTGTTTCAATAATGACGTGTACATTTGTCACTTTCACTAAACTCGTGATATTTAAACTAGATAATATGACTTTGTCATCAGAGATATTGACCCGTTCAGAATAATCATAGTGTTACGAGTACGGGACTCGAATTAAAATGCGCTTGGAATTACTATAAGATTTATTAAAACTATACAAACAGGTATAACACAGGTACAAATATAACCGGACGCAATAAGTCCAAATGTAATGCACAATTCAATAACACGCGCAAAGTCCATCACTAAAATGTCACACGTCTTGCCTCGCTTGTGTTATCGCTTTGACTCACGATCTCTCTATTGGTTCATCCTTTATAATGCACCGATGCAATATGTCTAACTGGCAAGCGTCGACGCAATTTCCCAAAAAACGTAATCCGCACTCCTGCGTAACTATGCCTGCGGACTGCTATATACGAATACAATACACAATAGGCTGCTTTTTAATTATAAAGTAAACAAAAGAAGATATAATACGGCGGGCGTAACTTGGCAAATGTGAACATAGGCTCTGCGAACTTTAGAGCATGTACACTCGTGTGATGAGTGCATACGACTCGTCAGTGAATACATTTGGTCGCCCTTCATCCCTGTATTTTTTCATTGCTATGTACTAGTTGGTCACTGTATTTTCTTCACGAGTTTACATGCGCTAAAGTTCGCATGCCTATGTTCACATTCGCCAAGTTACGCCGGCCGTATTATAGCCATAAAACAGTTTCAATGTTATTAGCTCAAACGCCGCGGCAGGTAATAAATGTGCTTTATCTACAGGTATGCAGGTGGCCCAACTTCTAGCGATAGTAATGGGCGCAAGCACAAGTTTGCCGGCAAACGGATCGTACTATCGACTATGACCGAGAACATTGTTTCGTTAGAAAACTTTAAAGCGGCGACTCCAAGTTGTGATTTTTTCTCAAACATATTTGTCTCGGCCAAAATAGTTTGGAAGACGTGTCTATTACTATTGGTTCATAATAACTACTTTTATAAACAGCTATTAGTGGAATATTCGTAGTATTTGATTTCCAAGCACCCCCCCCCCCGCGCATTTCACAAAACTAAGATTTCACTTGACGCGATGTCCTGTACGTCCGTCGAAGGACCAAAAAACTGTAGTGTGTATTCAGGTCGAGTTAAGGAGGGAAGGGTAAAATGTTAGAAATACCAAACACAACGAGCGCTGTGATGATGTGATTTTAATACCGAAAATATACCAATATAAATGTGTTGTTAAGCATTAGGCCGCAGTTGCTTACTTGTAAAATGCTGACTATTGTACATTCTGTCACGAGTTGCGGGACCCAAATTAAAATGTCCTTAGAATTATTATATTATAGAGTTTATTAGAACTGTAGAAACACATATAACATAGGTACAAATATAACCGAACACAACAAATCCAAACGTAGTGTAGAAGGTCGCATTTCATTAAAACGCGCAAATAACACCAAAAATAGTGACGTCCGTCGCTATTAGATTCTCGTTATGTACACACGTCACGTCCGTATCATAATCGTCGCTTGATTGCCCCCCTCCCTCAATCAGGCCATCGTTTTTTTACTGCAAAAATGCAATGTGCCCGTATCGTAGTCGACATAATCCGAAACACCTGGCTAGTGAGTCAGGCGCAACCGGCCATAAAGGAGTACAATAAAGCAATGGGTTGTTCTCTAGAATCGTATTCCAATAAATAAGTAAACAAAGGAAGACGATAATAAAAGAATGACAATTAGTTCAAATGCCGACGGGTAATAGATGTGCGTCTACAATACTGTAATGGAATTTGTCTTTGTTGGCGCCTAGGTTGTAACAATACCTTGTACAACAACACTAGAACAAAATTTTCATACTTACCTAAAATATATCACTACAGTGTCAAAAAAGTGGTGCACAGGGAATACTGAAGTAGATATAGTATAGTTTTGGTCAATATTCTTGACTTAGAATATCTCTCTTTGCAGGGGCAAAGATTGTTGTGAGGAGAATCGGACCCCGGACGATTCGTTATTTAAGCATTTGGCAACTGTATACGCTTCGAGACACCCTGACATGCATCGCGGCGACATATGCCCGCCAGAGAACTTCACCGAGGGTATCACCAATGGCGCCTTCTGGTATTCTGTGCAAGGTATGGCGTAGAAAGTAATTGGGCAGCTGATACATGTTGTTCTTGATATGGAAGGCTATTATATATATAAATCAATGAGGCGGGGTCGGCACTGAAAATTAGCCCTGTGCTGGAGACAACTCCAACACAGCATAAAGTTTACCGACCTCATTCGCAGGAAATCCGGTGTACAATATATTGAATTTTATCATAAAAAATGTATGTAAATATTTCTGCGTCCTTGTATCGTCGCTTTCCTAGCAAGCAAATTCTTTCTTTCTTTCATTCGCATATAGCTACGGCCAGCCGAATTGTGACTAGCCGCATAGTTTCTATGGGTTTTGCATAGGCGGGGATAGAAATTCGGCTAGGGTAAGCCGGTTGAAAAAAATCCGACTTGCGATGTATTTCCTTATTTCAATTTGTATTTTTGCAATGTTACCGCATATTTTGAAACAAAAAGCCGGTGCCTGATCGGGTTATGAGTTGCTATTTCATCCAATACGTGTGGTAAGCAGCTGACCACAAGATATAGTAATACAATGAAAATATACACACCAATAATAAGCGTAAGCGTCAGTAAATTCATGATGTTTTCGAACATTTTGGGTCGCTAGTCGCCACTCATCGCGTCACAAATCAATCTTGTCTTACGTTTGTTTTTTTTATCAGATCAGTCGAAGAATTGAATGTGCTTGATTTAGTTCATTTTTTTATGATAAAACATAAAATTAAAACATGGCGCGTTATAAGTGGGTCAGGTTAGAAAAAACTAGGCCTAGGAAAAATGTAACAATTTCTCCATAACTATTTTCAGGTGGCATGCAAGACTTTAACTACCTACACTCGAACTGCTTTGAAGTTACCTTTGAGTTGTCCTGCTGCAAGTATCCCAGGGCTGCTGATCTACCTTCATTCTGGAGGATGAACAAAGAGCCGATGTTATCCTTCATGGAGCAGATCCATATTGGACTGAACGGCGTCGTGGTTGATGGGGAGGAGAAACCTATTAAGGTCAGTATAATGGGTATGATGGAGATTAAACTGCTACTAACCATATTCTTAAAGTCAAGCCTAATAAAATATACCAAATCTTACAGGAGAAACAATAAAAATATTATTGCTGCTTTTTTCAACACTTGACGTGTTGCTATGTTAATACAAATATTAGATTACGATTAGACGGTCTGATTGTTATTGTAAGGCATCCCAATGATTTAATATATCGCACCCTTAAAATTATAAAGACCTAAATCAACATTTGAGTCATTGGATTTAAATATCTATCTGATAACAAATAAGGTACAAAATTGAATAACTTGAATTTTTAATTAGGTCTATAATTCTAAGGGTGCGATATGAATAAAAGATATTTTTTCATTTTATTAACTCTATAAAGATAACTTACCCCGTTCACGTACACCTATTCGAAATAACAAAATTTGTGAACCTGATTAGACAAACGTTAGATTCGTATGTATGAATGTAACTATTTATATATATAATACAAAAGCCGGTGCCGGATCGGGTTATGAGTTGTTATTTCATCGAATAGTGTGGAATGCCGCCAAGCATAAAATATAGTAATACAGTAATAATATATGCACGAATAAAAAACGTAAGTGCCGACGAATAGTATCGCTCGACCTTTTGGTCGGTAGTCGCTAGTTCCTCAAAGATAGGTTATAGCGAATCGAGTTGTATGAAGTCTACCACCACTGATATATGGCATTGAGTATACTTTTGGCAGTATTTTAATATATTTCAATACTGTTTACAGGACGCAAAGATAGTGGTACACGGCATTGATCACGTGGTTAAGACTACCGCGACTGGTAATTATTGGCGTATGCTGTTGCCTGGAGAATACAACATCACAGTATCAGCTGCTGGGTGAGATATTTTAATTTAAACACAATTACTTTAATCATAATTATATCTTAACTAGCTTCTGCCCGCGACTTCGTCCGCGTGGTGCGGTTTTTTAGCTATCCCTCGGGAGTTCTTTAATTTTTGGGATCAAAAGTATCCATATGTTGACCAGGGTTATAAGCTATCACCATACAAAATTTCATGTAAATCGGTCCAGTCGTTTCGGAGATTAGCCGGTACAAACAGACAGACAAACAGAAAAAAAAATTGAAAAAAAACTAATTAGTTCCATTTCACTTCTTACATGCTGACTCGGTTTTTAGCAATTTTTTTCAATTGTACAGAAATTTGACCTCTACAATTTTATTATATGTATAGATAATATCTGAATCCGGAGTCAGTTTGATCCATACACCCTTAAAATGTTGAATCGTGGAATGGAACAGAGCTGAAATGCATAACAAGTGACACTGCCATTTCCGCTTGCGAATAAAGTACAAAATAGATTATTTGCAAGCCGTAAACCGGTCTACAGTTTTCTGTGCAAATGAAAATTGTTAATCGGAATTATAAGTTGTGTAAAACTGTACGGTTACTGCTGCTAGCCTTACAGCGTGAAAACGTTAAAAATTAACTTATAATAAATATAATAATATTACTTAAGTTGTTAAATTTTGAAAAATTAATGTGAGTTTTAATGTCTATAGTTTTAGTGTATTACATTTTTGATTTTGTGAACTAGATGATTTTGAAGTTTTTAATTTCTATGTCTATAACGGCAAAAACTTGTGAAACATAACATAACATGGTCATCTAATGTTTTTATTACCATATTTTTGAGCTAATAAATAATATATAATAATAATAGGCAAACAAACACACACATTGTAAACCCCCACGCTAAGCAAGTTACGCTTGTGTTATGGGTGATATACAACGGATCACTCTGGGGGCGACCCCTGACACCTAGACCATAGTAAATAACAGAAAGTTGGTTTCCGTAATTTACCATGCCAGGAATCAAATCTGGATCCTTTGCTTTCCAACGAGTTAGGCCCGCTCAACTACAGTAGACGTGAAATAAATTATTTTATTTTCTGACTAAAAATATATATCTTCTTTCTTCTTATATATAAAAATGATGTTTGTCTGTATGTATGTGTCATGGTGTGTAGCAAAGTTGTTGTGCATGAGCCAGAGAAGGTTTCTGACTGGTTCACAATTGGACCCAGTAGGTGGCGCTGCTGTCGGCATATCGATTGAAGCTATTCCGGGCAGGACGACGTCTACTGGGAGAGCTATTATTATAATAAAAAAGATAAAAATTAAAAAAGAACGAAAATCTCTGTCTTGGACAATGACAGAGAAGCTCGGGTTAAAAGAAATCTGACTTTAGTGTGAAGTGTGTGTTGTGACACTTTCAAAGATGCAACAAATATATAACCCTATTCCAGCTACAAGCCATCCGATCCCCAAACGGTGACGATACCATCGGGCCAATCGTCACCAATCTCGGCCAACTTCACGCTTCACCGTCGTTCGCGATCTATAACAGACGGTAAGTCCCCGATCAGCCAATTACGCTTCGACAACTCCGGTGTGGGTGCACTCACACACTGTTCTGTACTCCTGTTTAACATATTGATGGTGGTTTTGGTACAACCCTAGATGCCTTACTGTCACACTCAGATATTATTAAATTGAATAGTTCACCTTTTATTCATATTTTTAAAAATCATTAAATAAAATTCAAAACACACATTAATTTAAAATACAGATTCAAATATTTAAATAAAACACTAATTTAAGATAACAGACCATTTTTCTAATTCTGAGTTTGGCAGTTCTAATATCCCTTGTATGACATTGTGTAGATTTTAAAAATATCATGTCACAATTCTCAGTATATTTTTAAAAACTTCGAAGATTTCGTTACACAGGGTTTCTGTATGAGTACTTAAATTAAATTTATTTTTCATATTCTTAGATTTTGATAATCTTACATACATTAACTAAGTCTAAGAAGTGTTTCAATGTAATTTATGTTAGCTTTAATTTTCTATATTTCCACTATTTATTGGCAAGATTTTTTTTATAGTTATTTGTACAGTATTTTATTTTCATTGTTTAAAATATTTAAAACGGATTTTTAAACTGTAGGTGTAAGTTCCATTACAGAAAAAAACGTAAGCCTGTTTTTTTTTATATGTAAATAATTAACAAAAAAGCAATACAAGACTTACTACCCATGCGCAGAAGGTTTGCCGTTAGCCTCATGATGTCACGCGTCGATGGTCAGTAGGGTTGACAAAAAAAGGTTACATAAATAGTTGTTGCAATAAATATATTATTTTAATTTATTATTGTATATACTTAACATAAGTATATCCAATAATAATAAGTAATACAATACAATAATAGTAAGTAGTCATCGGAAAGCCTTCTGCGCGCAGGTTATATGTAAATGCTTATAAAAAACGCGGTTGTATAAATAATTATTATTTGTAAGTTATTTATTAGTAGGATATTTATAATATTTTAGTCAACGTTCATTTTGTGATATTTTATTCGTAAACAAGACGTGGGTTTGCGGTCGTAAAGTTCGAGTAATGATAAGGTTAAGGCAAGAACGATAAGCGTCAATCGATTTCCATGATAATAATTTATTTACTTTTCTTGGCTATTGGCTTGTTTGTGTATCTAATAAAGCTACGTATTAAAGGTTTTTAGTGTGGATTTTTTTAGATTTTTATTATTCCGACGTTTCGGCCACTTTTCAATAGCCGTGATCACGAATGAGTATTGTTAAAGTTTTATTTAGCCTACCGCCAACTTGTCCATTTTTTTTTTAGTTTTTTTATTGTATTATTTACTTTATGGAAACATCTAATTTAGCACCGCATCGTATTCATATTGTGGCTTGAAGAGAGGCTAAACAAAACTTTAACAATACTCATTGACACTTGACATTTTTGTCTTCCTGGTGACTGACGGCTACTGAAAAGTGGCTGAAACGTCAGAATAATAAAAATCAAATGAATTACCGCGCTTTAAACCGTTAAAACGTAGTTTACTATGTATACTAGTCGCGAAAACTTAAGAAAGTATTATATTTGTATATCGGCACCAGGGAAAAAGTATACAAGGAATGCAGAATTGGTACTAATAGTCGATATCTGTACAATAGATAAATGATACCTATCCCAAACTTTAAAACTAATAAAGAAAACATATTTGAAGAAATAGCGATATAATTACATGTGCTTTATAACTAAAAGCGTATTTTGTCAATTTGTAAGTCGCATTTGCAGCAAATGAGATTTGCACTCAGCTTATTGTTGTGCCGGAATTATATCCGACATAACGCTGATTTTCAATGCAAACCTTTCCTTTGGCGTGATGCAACATACAGTGAAACCTGGTTAAGTGAGACATCAAGTGACCTGCAATGTGGTTTCACTTATAGAGGTATTCCACTTACCCAGTGTCTCAGATATCCAGGTATATAAATATCTGTCTCATTTACAAGGGTTCCATTAATAGAGGTCAGAATACACGTTATTTCAGTTATAGAGGTACGATTATTAAATAAAATAACGTGTTATGTAAACAGTATAAATTACGTAGTAAGTGCAGAATTTGCGGGTAGAATAAGAATAACTAAGTAAACAAACAAAACGATGTCATCACAGTTACAGGGGTCTATGCATATAAAATTCACTCGCTGTCTCATCGAAAGAACGAATCCCAGATATAGAGGTTTACTTCATCCCACTAACCGGAAATTCAGTGCCAAAGTGTCGGGAACTCAGCATGAGTTCCAGTTATGGAGGTTTCTCACTCATCCAGGTCTCACTTAACCAAGTTTCACTGTAATAATAATGATCTGTGATTGGTATATCTTTCTTTCATAGCGACATTAGTAAATGATACATTTTAGTCAAAAAATTCGTTGCGGTGTCTCTTTAATATTGTGCCAAAAATTAGATTACTAGTAGTATCTGCATAATTTGTAAAAAGTACCTATGCTAATTATTTTAGCATTTATATATCTGATCTCTAAAATTTATGTTTCATTTGAAAAAAAATTGAATTGACAAAATATTAGATTTTAACCTAATTATTTATTAAAATTATCAAATTTTGTATATTCAGCTGAAACCCTAAAATAAGTATTATTCGATATTATCATTCCTAATGCGATTGTGATTTAATTTAAATTTTAGCTCAAGACGACAGCTCAAATGAATGTCAATTATTTGTAAAGTTGTGCCATATTGTTAATTTTAAATAATTTAAATATTACTGCAGTATTTCTGCAATAATTCAATATTTATTATCAGTTAATACAGCTATATAATTTCAGTATTATAATTCATGCATAATTAATATAAGTACCGCATAATATTTATTTCGATTAAATTATATTTAATGTTATTATTACCGTAATCATTATGGATCAAAGTGCAATATCGAATGTGAAATTTTATGAAAAATATTACTTAAAATAAATTTTAAAGTTGTGACCTTTGAAAACAATTCAATGAAGTCCATCCGTTAGTAAACCTATTTAGAGTTTCACAACCTTTATATAGGTTTATTCGGTATAGTTAAGTACTGATCGCTGTAAATAGAGAAATTATTTATTTATGCAAATTTCCTTGTACTTTTCATTGATAAATGGGTTTGACTCTTCTGCAATTGTAAATAATGCTATATTTTATTGGAAATTGTAAAAACACTAATAAAGAATTTAGCTTTTACAATAACAACTATATATTGTTTCATTAGGACTCCTTCCGTGTGCTTGTCTTTTTAATAATCGAAATAAGAAAAGTAATAAATTTTGTTTAAAAATCTATGAACGTATAAGACAGTAGGATGACATTTTATACTATCTTTTGATACGGTCCAAGTACGCTTTGAAACGGTCCAAGCAAGCTTTGACCCGGTCCAAGTACGGCATGGTTCGGCATGGACCAATTGTGTGAAATAATCTTATATAAGTTTTTTCGGACAATGATTTACACTCATCTAAGTTTAGTCGTATTGAAATACTCATTTTCGAATAGACTTTCATGGTTATAGATCTCACACTAATTGATGTCAGTTTTTCTATAGCAATGCGAGAAGGCTTTTAAATGTTGAGTACGGTCCAAGCATACTCGTAGTCCAAGTATTGCCAGTTTCCACGATACGAGTAGCGTTTTAATAATTGAGTAGTTTAGAGTCGGATCATAGAAAACGCTATGCTAGATATGTTATAGATTTAGAAAACAAAGAAGCGGCTTACTTTTTGTATGAGCATAGATATTAATGAGGTCATAATTAGGTTTAGTCAAATATCGTATGAATTTTGGTTTAAAAATTCATTAAAATTATTTTTATTGGAATATCTTGAAAGTATGATAATAACAAGATAAATAAATGCAAGCTTTTTTTATATTTGAATATTAGTCTAAAATTACTGTACCCCATGAACTGAGCGTACTCGGTCCGAGCATACTTGGACCGTGTCAACGCGGATTTAATTATACATAAATACTTTTCTTGTTCCGACACATACTTATTTTCTAAATGTCTTAGATCTTTTTTCGTTGTTGCTCTTTTAGCTATATTTTTCTTTTTTATAACGGTGTTGGTATTTTTATGTTCCTCCTGTTATATGCTCTTGATTTGCCCGTTTCTTTTCAACTATGCTTATTCCTTCCTGTAGATAGTAGATTAGAGTTATAGTAAATCACCTTCATGTTTAATTATTAGCATCTCGACAATCTACTTGTGTAATAAAGAAGTCATATAAATGAATGAATTAGACGAATTTTGTCTCGCTTTTTCATTCTCAATACATCGTGGTGGGAGTGAGATGGCACTAAACTATAATATTTTTTTGTAAGTATTTATTTATTCTGTAGAACATATTTTATATGTAAGGAGGGGTCCCTTAATGGTTTGATTCCACCTTACAATGAAGTTTTGAATTTTGTTTAGTGTTACAATCACTGGTAATTTATTTAAAGTACAAAATCAGAAATTCATAGTGGTATTTTCAAAATAAATCTTTTATAATATACAAAAAATCTTAAGACGAGTTACTAAAAAAATAATTAAAACCACGTTAATTGTTAGGTGATATAATTATTATTAATTTAAACAGTTTCTTCAATTCCAGCTTGCTCTATACTATCTCTATTCGTTCTATCTCAGTGACACTTTTAAACTAAGTTGCTCGTTAAAATATAACTGTACTACGATAATCTAAACCCCTAACATAACCCCTAATCAACCAAAACGTCCCTATACAAACTCCCAAAAAACTCGAGTTATAAACCCGCGGGCAAATCTCCAGAGCATACCAGGGGGAAGCGTCACAACATCGATGGTATATCCCCAACAGACTTCATCCACCACGACTTTGTGAAAATGGAACAGTTCCTTAAGGATTTGAATGAAATGTATCCAAACATGACGAGGCTGTACAGCATCGGCAACTCCGTGGAGGGCAGGACCCTTTATGTATTGGAGGTGACTAAAGATCCTGGAGTTCATAAGCCTGGTGAGTATAATACTTTTTTTAAAGGTTCTTATAGAAGTTCAAGTACAACTATAGTAGAATTATTTTGTCCGTGCAGTTTGGGTCATAAAATAAAGCGAGTATTTCGCTCTCTCTTCCAATCACGGGCCTTATAGGCTGGCATAGTGATGCGCATTATTGCTGTCGATAAGCGTTATCGATAGTGTATTTAGTTTTTTCGTTTTGTGGGTTAGTTATAAAAATGAAAATATAATAATAGATACAACGTATTTATTAAAATAAGAGTAATAATGACTTATAATAAATTATTAATTAAATCTATGTTAAAAAAAACTATAAGTACAAAAGTTTAGAATGTAAAAAGTTATATTAAAAATAAATATAAATACTTATATCTAAGTTTAAAATTAACAGCCAAAAAGATAATAATGATTTTTATAAGATTGATGATCTTTCTTTGATAAGAATGACTTTTTATCGATAATGGCGTTGCGCCCGCGCAACACGCTCACCGCCTTAGCCGGGCTGAGGCCGAGCTTGATTTATGACCCAAACTGCACGGACAAAATAATTCTACTATAGTAGTGATGATAGACAAGAAAAAATGCTACGCATCCAGGGGTCGTCACAAGTCTTTCTTCTCTTGCGTTTAGATGTAGCAAAATATCACTAGAATTTCACCCAACATTTTACAATTTCAAACTTTTTAGATTTATGTCAAGTATTGATAAAATAAAAATGGTACCCTTCGAGCCGGATATATGTGACAACAAACATTTGCTCCAACAGGTAAACCGGAATTCAAATATGTGGCCAACATGCACGGCAACGAAGTCGTTGGGCGAGAAATGCTACTCTTGTTGGCGAAATATTTGTGCCAACAGTACACCAGTGGCGACGAACGTATACAAAAGATGTTGAACAGTACAAGAATACATCTCATGCCCAGTATGAATCCTGATGGATATGAGAAATCAATAATTGGTGAGTTTGAAATTTATTTATTTTCTCTCTCTTTTCTTTTATCTTCTGTTAGAGGGAACGCAAGAAATCCATAAACCTGTCAGATCTATAACATATATTGTCTTCGGTAGCTTCCTTCTTAAGATGGCCGACCTCCATTCCATAAGTGCTGTGCTGTGTACAAATTATTTAAATACAATTGAAGACGAGTCGATGAAGGTCATATGTCGCATATTCGGTTATTTGCTTTTTTGCGTAGATGAATGTTATAAGTCGATACCAAATGACTACAGACCTTAGACCATACATATAAGGCATATTTAAAAAAATAAAAAGTTGCTAAAGGTGTTAAGTTCAGTTCAGTTTCAAATAAAAGTAAAACTTTAATCTCGATTTACTCAGAATTGGAATTATGCGACTTATCACCTTCATTCACTCATGTCTTCAATTAAAAATAAAAAACCAATATTGTAACGATGAAAAATGACTATTTAAACATTGTAAAGTTTTATCCATAGAAAACCAGTTTAAGAAAATAATGCTCAAAGAGCAATTTTTTAACCAACACCTACAAATACTGATAAAACACTGTATATACGCGAGCCATAGCGACGAGTCACGAGTCGGCGAAATAACATCTACGGCAATCGCACAACTGAATATATAGTTCCGCGCTTGTTCAATGACTTACCTGTTGAGTTTAGGGAAAGCATTACATCAATAAATATTAAATATAAACTTAAAACGCACTATTTAAACGACACGTAATGTTATAATTGTTAAATGCTACGGACATAGACACCCATAGCATTAATATAAACCCCAGAGGTTTTCAATGCTATGTATAAAATCAAAGAGCTGTAATCAGTTTTGTTGTTTTGATAAATAAAAAAAAGGAACTAGAACCAATCACAGGATTTCATTTCATTACCTTCTCCCAATTATTTCGGGTCGGTACAATATGTCTTTCCCTTCCATACTCATCTACCTGACATACGTTCCTATGTCATACCACATATCATCATGACATACTTTAATACAATCCATCCATCTCTTCTTCATCCTTCAGCTTAACATTCTTTTGGTCCCGTGACTTTCATACCTCCTTATTTCGTAACCACGCCATATTAGTCTTTTTCGTCTCAAGTTTTCAATCACGGATGTAACTTTCAAAAAATCTACTTATGTATATTTAGACCAAGAAGTATAAATTTCAGGTGATTACGACTCAACGAACGGCAGAGCCAATTATAACAAGGTCGATCTGAACAGAAACTTTCCGGACCAGTTTGGAAGTAACGAGGTAACATGATTTTAAGAGATTTTCTTGAATAGAAATATAAATATTACTATACATATTGTTACACGCCGACAAAGTAAACGCACACCTGGCTTATTAATGTTACATGCCGACAAAAGCGAAGGCACACCTGCCTGCCATAAACATGGTTTATTACCATTCCTGTATTAGAACTTCTTTTGTTTACTTTGTGTTTAAAAATTGTAATTAGACAATAGCCTATTGTTATTGTACTTGTTTTATGGCAGTCATGAGTCAACTATGTCGAACTAATTCTTATTGTTATTGTTTTGCATTGCGGCATATCGTATTTGTATAGAATAAAAGGAATGCCCGAACGGAGAGTGCGGTAGTCTAGCGAGAACCACGATCAAAGCAAGACGTACGTTCGATAACCGATATAGTGACAGACTTTACGCGTGTTATTGATTTGTACCTGTTTTATACGCGTATGTATACTTCTAATAAATTCTATAGTAATTCCATCGGTATTTTAATTCGAGTCCTGCAACTCGTAACAACATGTATAAATAGTGCCATCTAGTGTCATCATACACAAAACTGATTTGTACAATATTCGTGTCCAGGAGAACTCGGTCCAAGAGCCGGAGACAGCTGCCGTGATGAACTGGTCCCTGTCGATACCGTTCGTGCTGTCTGCGAACCTTCACGGGGGAGCTCTGGTGGCCAATTATCCCTTCGATGCGAACCCCGAGATGAAGAGTGGAAACGACTTCCTCACTCCCGATAACGATTTGTTTGTACATTTGGCACATGTCTACTCGGATGTGAGTGTGTTTTTTTTGTTTTATACCTTTTCAAAACAAGTACTGATGTGTATCTTTCCTCTTTCTTTCTGAGGAATATATATTTTTAATAGAGTCTTACAGATCATTACTGACAGTCAGGAATCTACCACTGGTTTTAATTAGTGTTAAAGGAGTAAAAGAGACCCCAGGAACTCCCCAGCAATCTTGTCCTTTGATCTCTAGAATATTTAATTTTATAACAAACTTAGCGAGCGTTGCTTTCTAAATTAACGCAACCATTTATTCAGTCCTTACTGAAAGTGTAAATACTTTTCGTGTCTCAAAATTCAAAAAGTAATGGATTTCCCATACAAATTTAAACCCTCAATTTCACAGTTTCAAGATTTGTTTTTGAGACAAAAGTTTTCTATTGTATATGAGTAGTAAACAAACTGTTTACTTTCAGAATCATCTGAAAATGCATTTAGGACAACCGTGTAAGAAGTATTCTTCGGAGAAGTTCCGCGATGGAATCGTTAATGGTGCAAATTGGTGAGTTCTCGTCCCTTTAATCTCTATTCCCTCACATCCAGGGATCCTGTATCCTATCCTAGAGCTTGGTAACCTGTTACCATCGCCTCTGGTGTTGCAAATGTCCATAGGCAACGGTAATCACTTTCCATCAGGTAAACTTTGTAGGGGACAAACAATCAGACAATAAAAAGGTAGTACTTCTATAATACTACAAAATCATAAAAGTGTGGTCTTTCCTTCTTACATTCTTTGTGTTTGTCTGTCTGTTCGGGATTCACGTATAAACTACTGGGCCGATTGCGATGCGGTTTTTATGTTTAGAATTGTTTGTTTAGGATTCATGTATATCCATACTAAATAATCCGTTATCCTGCTGACCTTTGATTTCATATTAAGCAAAATAACTGTAATCTTAGTTACCTGTCTAACGTGAACAAAGTCGTTGGTAAATGCTAGTATTTGTATATAAACTCAAACACCCATACATAGCGATTCCAGCTGGTTAAACGATTTCAAAAATATTTAGTAACATAACATTTGGCGATTTTATTAATTAGTTTCTTAATATAGAGAGTTTTTTAGAAGTGTCTATCATATAGTTAAAAAACCTACTTAGCAAGAGCACTTGAACACTATATTTATAGAGGATGTAACAAGTAATTTCTTAATTACAATTTTTTTTTAGATAATTTTGATACAAAATGTATTTGTGTAAAGTATCCCAGTGGTGTTTCTTATGTATGTCAAAAGGTGGACAGAAATTCGCTTCCATATCTAGAAAAAGTGTGTGTGTGTCTCTGACTTTCGGCCTAATAAGTGGAATGTTTGGAAATAATCAGAATGGCAAATCTTAAAATATATTTTCAACGTGTATTGGTTCATTATTACCTCGTTCGTTTTTAGGTATGTGTTGACCGGTGGTATGCAAGATTGGAATTACTTGTCTACTAGTGATATGGAATTGACATTGGAATTGGGATGTTACAAGTTTCCACCGGCTTCTGACTTGCCTACGTACTGGGAGGACAACAGGGAAGCGTTATTGAAGTTCATTGAAGAGGTAACTAAATAAAAAATCAGTAAGTAGATTTTAGACAAAAACACACATATTGTATATGACAACCACACACGTTGTATATATGTGTGTGTGTGTGCTTGCAATAAAGGTAATATACAATGGACAACTGGACAGAGTAAACAGACAGACAGACAGAGTCCATATATATATATATATGTCGCAGAGCGGCCTCGTTCTCACGATATCTCCTTTAGTTATTGCAGGTTTAGTGGGCGTCATCAGGATAAAATGCGAGCATAAAACACATTGCCAACGGTTTATACACTTTTAATTTAGATTTAAAAGACATTTTAACATAGTTTAGACCGAGCAGCGGGTTCAGGGCACCGCTCATACTTCCAACATCAATACTTTCTTTAAAATACTCCATGGTCCAACTCGACTATTACCATCAACCGAATGTGTCACAAAAACTCCTCAGTCTACCCAAGTAGATACTACTCAAAGTATAGAGGGCGTCCTTGACCCCGCTCAAGACATGCTCTGCTCTCATTGGTCGTTTATTAAATCACAATATTCATAACTTTTATTAGGTTAGAACGATCTTTTAGTTATAGAAACATTTAAGACATGAAACCAAATTAAATTATAAATTTTAGAAGCAATTAAAGTGTAAACAAACAATATTGTGCGTTATACATCCATCCAATTATGGATCCATAATATATATATATATATGTATATTTAAACCTGTATACACTCAACAAAAATAATCGCCGCGACACCGCCCTGTTCAATGCGAACTGCAAAAAGTGGCGTTACAACTTTTGGTCTTAATTTTTTCTTTTTCTGCCGTAAAAGAAATTTCCTTTACGGCATTTGTCAGCCAGGAATCTGAGGAATCCGGCTCGAAGGACCAAAATTATGTAGAGGATTTTCCTACATAAGATGTTAGTGATACGATGTTTTAAGATGTTTATTGCTTAAATTATGGTGACGGAATGATGGTGCTAATGATTATGCTAAAATCAGTGGCTGTTTTGCCGACTGACCGAGTAAGTTGCTAAACGAGTACCGATACCAATTGATATTTATTGATATGATATTTTAAATCGATCTAAACTGCTGACACGGCACTGAATGGCTGCTGCTAGCCTAGCTTGGAAAAAAGAAATTAGACAAACGGAAGAATGGACACAATAACGATTTAATTACGGGTTTAATTTTTGCGAAAATGTCTACAAAAACCTTAAAAACTAATAAGTTCATAACGCATTTTCTGGTGTATGAATGTGAATAATTAAGGTTTTTTTGTATTCAGTGTATGTGTTTATGTCAAGTTCTAGAGTTTTGTCGCCATAACAGCCTTGAGTAGAGTTCCAACACATTGGTAGCGGCTTTGGTGTTTCAAATGTCCATAGGCGATGCTAACCTCTTTAAAGTTTCTGTTCAAAAGTCGAATTTTAAAAAGGTCGGTCATGATTTTTTTTAATTTACTAGTGCATTACTCGCTCGAATCAAATGTGAAGTAATGCACTAGTACGTTAAAAAAAATGAGCGACCTTTTAAAATTTAAGTTTTAAACTGAAACTCTCAGAAACTTTTTATTTTTTTGGTTTATAAAACTATACTATAACGAGAAAAAATATTGAATAAAAAATATCCGTTTGGGCGGTTTTTGAAATATTATAAAATTTGGCGCTAAATTTTTTTTAGCTGCCCTTTGTTGGGACTTCTTTAAAAAATGTGTATGTATGTGTATATATAATTTTTTTTTAAATAATTACCTTCCGCCTCTTTGTTATCACATGAAAGATCTTTTTGTTTTTTTTATGTCATTTACTAAGTACGCAAGGGGCCAATTATATATTATAGCTATTCTATTCTTTACATGGATTTACTCTTTACCTAATAATATACGTTTTTAGGTGCACAAAGGGGTACACGGTTTCGTCCATAGTCACATCGGCCACGCTCTAGGCGAGGCGACCATATCGGTCAGCGGGATCCACCACAATGTAAGAACGGCGAGAGATGGTGACTTTTGGAGATTATTAACACCGGGGATTTACAATATCACCGCTGGGAAACAGGGGTGAGTGAGTCTGATAGTGTTTTTATTTTTTTTATTAGCCTCCGCCGGAATGCTTTATCCGATCTTGTTATCTCATTCTTGTTCTGAATTGCCAGAATCGAAATAAAATGTCGTTGGAATTAATACTTCATTCGAACTATCCAAACACGTATAACACAGGTACAAATAAAGACGCAACAAATCCGAACGTAATGCAGAAGGTCGTAATTCAATAAAACGCGCAAAATCCGTCACTCACTAATAGATTCCCGAATGTACACACATCTCGCCTTGATCGTGGTTCTCGCTCGACTGCTCATTCTCCCCATCAGGCCGTCGTTTTATACCTCCCAAATACAAATGTGCCCGTATCGCAGTCGGCGTAATCCGTAACACCTGCCTAATGGTTCGGCCGCAAACGCTCATAAACTAGTACAATAAAACAATGGGCTGTCATCTAGAAACGTATGCCACCAGTAAATAAGTGAACAAAAGAAGACGATCATAAAATAATTGCGATAAGTTCAATTGCCGGCATGTAATAAAATGTGCTTTTACAGTCTGTACGTGAAATTTGTTTTTGTCGGAGTTCTAAGTTGTGACATTATATTCTTGAAAGCCAGGGCTGAGGGTATATTTTTAGATTTTGCATTAAGATTGTAGTAGTTTAATGTATTTTACATACCGGCAAAGAAACGCTCACCTGGTTTATTGCCCCTCCCGCATTAGGAGTTCTTTTGTTTATTTCATTTTTAAAATTTGCAATTAAACAATAGACTATTGTTATTGTTTTCGACTTTGTTGACCGTTCGCAGGAATAATTAACCAGGTGTGCAAACTACTGTTTCTCGGAAACCAGATTGACTTTTTGTACTGTATTGTTCGAATAAAACAATGCCCGAACGGAAGGGTGGGGCAGTCAAGCGAGGATTACGATACGAGCATGACATACATTCGATTAGCGATATAGTGACGGACATTGTGCGTGTTATTGAATCGTGCAGTTTGTATTAATAGCGTCTAGTTATATTTGTGCCTATATTATAGATAGATAGATAGATAGATAGATAACACTTTATTGTACACCATTACAGAAAACTTACGGACTACTAGTAATAATTTAATTGTGTACAAAGGGCGGTCTTATCGCTAAAAAGCGATCTCTTCCAGACAACCCGTGGCAAGAATATTGTGATTGGGAGTGGCGATGGTGGTATACATAATTATTGTACGATTACATACATTTTAATAATAAATATATAACTATACTATATATACAAATATACACATAAGTTATATACATATACAAGATATTGTGATAATATGCAACTATTTAAACATAATAAACATATAAATATATGCAATATAATATCTATTAATTATAAAAAATTACATATCATTATATTGCAGATAGAATTTTCTGACCAAGTTCTTAAATGTTGTTAGGGATTTTGCTTGTCTGACAGCAACAGGCAATGAATTCCAAAGTTGGACAGCCTTAACCGTGAAAGAATTATTGAAGAATGTTGTATTATGGATAGGAGTAATAAGTCTATGTTGACTGAAAGGGCGTAGATTGTGAGAGCAAGAAATAAATTCGAAGCGTTCTTTAAGATACTGTGGAGTACTAGGGACGAATAAAATACTATAAAGCAATGAAAGAATGTGAGTATTCCGGCGAACACGAATTGGCAACCACTTGAGTTTTTTTCGAAATTCAGAAACGTGGTCATACTTGCGTAA
Source organism: Dendrolimus punctatus (assembly GCA_012273795.1). Lineage (NCBI taxonomy): Eukaryota > Metazoa > Arthropoda > Insecta > Lepidoptera > Lasiocampidae > Dendrolimus > Dendrolimus punctatus. The sequence goes on from CM022548.1 coordinate 13,548,548, forward strand.
CCCAAATATGAACCTTATGGAAAAATTTTGGAGGCGCTCAAGTTTATTAAGTTGTTCTTGAGTTAAATCTAGATAGCTGGCGTCGGCATAATCAAGTATAGGTAAAAGTAGCGACTCTGCAAGTTTAGTTTTGGTGGCGATGGGAAGGAAGTTTTTCAGCCGCCAGAGTGACCTGGAGGAGAGAAACAACCGCCTACTTAACTCCGTTATATGGGGTCTCCAGGACCACTCACTATCAAATAAAACTCCAAGGTTTTTGACCTTATCACTGATAGGGATAATCTTTCCATCAAAAAGAAAAGTTGGCATACAGGTCCAGTCAATTTTACACAGCATTATTATATTATAAGTGTTTCTATAGTTCCAATGAATTCTATAGTAATTCCAACGGCATTTTAATTCGAGTCCTGTGTAGCTCGTAACAGTAGGTAATAAAACAATTAAAAATAAGTAATTTTAATTTGCAGATACGAAAGCATAACGGAGCAGGTGGTGGTGCCAGAAGGTGGTTCAGTTAGTGTGAACTTTACTCTGATGGCAGACGACCCTCAGCATTGGTCTTCGGCCTACGATTTCCGGTAAGTATATGGTTTAGGACCATGTTAATATAATTGCTCAAATATTACGAATATGTCATAAATTATATTTAAAATATCGCAAAAATTTGGAAATCTATCTATGTAATATATAAAATTCTTGTGTCGCGGTGTTTGTTACCAAACCCCTCCGAAACGGCTGAACCGATTTGTATGAAATTTTGTCTGCATATCGGGTAGTTCTGAGAATCAGCCAACATCTACTTTTTATCATACTCCTAAATGATAAGGGTGACCCACCCCTAAATATATATATTTTTTTAGCATTTTTTGTTTTGATTTTTTTATGTTTCGGCATTAAAAAATACATACAACCTAATTTTTTTACCCTCTTACCACTATTTTCTAAAAGCGATATTAGTGTTTTAATAATTTTCTACTGGGATGATTTAGATTCAAATTTGAACCAGGTAGATGGCGCTGCAATCGAGTACCAAAATCTAAATTGAGTGAATGATCTCGTTCATATTGAGTTAGAAAAAGCTATAATAAACTGACTAAAATGATTCCAGATTTTTGCGATTTTTTATATAAATTTTATATGTTACATGTTTTGAGTCTATTCTTTTTACAACGACGCGGCTAGGTATGTTTTTTATTGGAATATAATATGTATTTACTATTTTGTCTATATTCTTTTATGTCTATTTAAATAATTATCATTAATGAGTAGTAGCTAGTAAGTTTGACGAAATATATCCAAAAGTTTTTATGAAAATCTTAAACTATTTAATATATTGTTAATAATCTCGTAAGTAATATCGTTTGTAGCGTCTCTGGCGTTGCAAATGCTCATTGGCTACAGTAACCACTTTACATCAGGTCGGCCATTAGGCTGCCTGCTGTAATCCAGTAATAAAAAAATAGTCATTAACAAAAAATCATTAACCAATGAAGATATGTTTATTAAAGAGTTAAAAAGTACTTGTAAATTATCAAAATAAGTGATTGATAAATTTTTTAAACCCCAAAATACAGGGTTTCAAAATTTGTGATATATAAAAAAATTCCGTCCTAAATTATAAGTACCGTAGTATTTTAATTTTTTTTCTACACTTATTGTGTAAAATTGATTATTACATATAATTAAAATATAATATTACGTCTATATTATACTTAGTCACAAAACTGTATAAAGCTATGTGCACATTATTGAATAAAAAACTAAAACCGCATGCCTTTAACCTCCTAGCGCCCAGGGTCCTTAAAAAAGTACTTCAATGAAATAGTGATTAAAGCCCAACACTAAATCCAATTTCGTCAAATTAATGCCCAGGGTACTATTCTAAGTACCCCAACTTTAACCATTCTTACTAATTTTAAGTTACCACCTTTTTAAAATGTGATGTCTCCGAACGTATGTTTGAGGTTTTTGCTTGTGTATGACCAAGCACCAGTGCCAAAAACACAAAAGAAATTTGTCTTTCTTGACTTAAAATGGAACAAGATCATCGAGTGTGAAAATTAATCTTAATTTATTCATGAAATCTCTACGATTTGTGTTCATATGCTTATCAAAAATAGTTGCTCATGTACTATATTTTATTTTAATTTTAGTCTTAAGTTCATGTTTGTATTGGTGTACAATAAAGAGTTATCTATCTATCTATCTATATTTGCTGTTTACATCAAAACTTTATATGGATCTGAGATATAGTGAAAATGATCATAATTCAAACTTTAAGATCTTTTAGTAGGCCTATGGTTAAATAAGGACTATCATGATTGTTTCGAATGTTTTAAATATATAATAATAAAATAATTTTTTCTCTTAATTTTAAAGGATTATTTGTTATTAAATTGGTTTTTAAAGTTAAATTTTATTTTAATCGTTTTGAAGATAGTTGAAAAAAAATTATGTGGTAAAGTTTCTTGTTTGTAATCTAGTGCTTTTGACCCATAGGCCTACCAAAAGGTAATCTATTTTTATCCTTTTTTTGCTTTTCCTCATTCACCTGATGTAAGAAAAAAAATATCATACTTGTGCGATTACTGTAAGATAAAAATTTTAAAGTTCAAAGTCTTGGGTTTTCGCCATTGAAACCTTTTTTAAGGACTTTGGGCGTTTACTTTATGAAAGCGTTGAACAACCCGGGCGTCAGGAGATTAAAATAACCATATAACTTGCACGTGATTTTAGTTTCTGTGCGTGTTTATTTTAAGATGTGTCATTATAGTTTCTTGTTGACATTATTGACTAAATCTAAATGTTAAGATCTTTCTCTTTTAGTTAACCTTAAAAAAATACCTCTATTGTAAAGACATTGCTAACTAACGTTACAGTTCGGCGTGGACTGTCTCTTCATAGTTCTTTTACGAAATAAAGCGTTTCATATTGTTTCTCTAGTTAGTTAATATATAGGTTTTTTGTTGACATCATATTGAAATAACAAAGCATTATTTGACTACGAATTAAAATGAACAAGTTTGAGCTTTTATTTATGCTGTTTGTAAATAACACAAAATAACTGTTGCACCGCCTTAGCCAATAGTGTGCACAATGCTTATAGTATATTGTTTATTTTATATAATTAAATCAATATCATGCATTATGTGTATCATTTGACTAATTGTTTGCTTATACTAATTACTTTTATTCGTATATTGCTATCAAAACTGATTGATTGTATTAGGAGGTATGAAGTGTAAGAAAGATGATTCTTTTTTTAAAGTATTTTTCGAGCTTTAATTGTCTTTAGAATTTTTCATCTTATAGTTCTAAAGATGTTTTAAGGAGTACATATTTAGGACTTTGGAAGCGAATACTTTGCTTCATATTAAATTTAAAAGTTCTTAAAAAACAACATAATGATCTATAATTATAACGCTACTCTATATGTCTCTGTACACTGAGGCATATAGTATTTCCTTAGTTACTTGTTAAAGCTAGTGTAGCGACATTGTATTATACATTTTCCCATACAATTTAATCCAAATAAACCTATTACCGTCTGAGATAAATGTCTTAGGCATGCAGAGACAATAGAAAGCCTATGGCAGCTTAAAACTAAATCAAGTACTTTCAATTTACAAAATTCACACATATGCCACGTGTGGATTAATTTCGTAGATGAGACATGTTGCAATAAATATAAATATATATATTTACATAAAAAATAGGCGTTAAAATACCGTCTTACAATTTTATTTCTAGAATCTCATCATAGAAATAATTAGAATTACACTGTTTATACAAAATTAATGCGCTATTTGACGTCTTTTATTTGAACAAAGTTATGATGTACAATACCATGCAGCCGTGACTTTTTGTACAATTATTTGTAACATATTTGCTCAAAAAAAGTAATTACGAAGGCTGTATACATTTGTTTGAAAGTTAAAAATTACTCGCCAAACAATGGTACAAGCGATAAAATGCGTGCTCTCACCTAAGTACCTATTATACTGCGCGGCGAACAAAAAATGGAGAATCCCACCAAGTTGTTTCTCATTATAGAAATAAATAAGTGAATAGTCGCATCTCCTTCGAAGCGCTTTTGGTCCATATATTTGTCTCACTTTAATACTATAGAAAAAATGAGACGAAAGAAACATTAATGTCTGTCGGAAAGTGGCGACTACGTTACGATAGGTAATCCTGTGGTACTGTTTTCTCGCTGTTGATAACCGTTACATAACGCACTTGCGGTCATTGGTTTATACAAACTCTTAAATATGGTAATATTGGGTAACTTGTTTGTGACAACCAACTTACTGTGCTAGAATCATAAATAACTATTCTATTGTCCTATTTTAAGAGCACTATGATAAGATTTTCTTTTAACGTCTGCTCTTTTATAATTAAAATAATGTTTTTTTTTTTTTTTTTATTGCAGGAGATCAGCAGACAGGCAGACGGCCCACTTGATGGACAGCGGTTACCATCGCCTATGGACATTTGCAACACCAAAGGTGCTACGAATGCGCTGCTGCTCTCTTTAGGGAGCCTGGAACCTGGTCACTAATGCCGGAACACAACACAAGGTTGTTATGGCGACATACTCTAGACCAAGGGTGGTAGCCATCCAGTCGGGCAAATGCCCTACCACCTGGCTGTGGGTTGTTTTGTCGCCTCTTACGACAGGCCGCCGGGCCGCAGGAAATTGTATTCTTTCTCCGTTCCTGCACGGATAAAATGTTAGAAATTACTTATAAAATATTATTTATTTTAACATGTGTCCACATCTTTATAATCAGTTTGGATTTCTCGCCTCGTATTAGTAGGGGAGGCCAAGCTGGGATTTTGGGATTTACTCGAGCGTGGCTGAATAACATAAAAGTAGAAACCTTTCACCCTATTATGTTCCCTTCATATATATAGTATGTTTATTTTAAAAAAATTCTAACCGGCAGAGTAAGGAAATTCCTCCACATAATTGTCAGATTATAGGTCAGCACGACAAGAAAATCAAGCTGAACCGTCTGTATATTAATCTGACGCGCTCGAGTATTTCAATGTTACGTTTTTTTTGCATTTTCAAAAATCGTCCATGAGTTTTGGTCGCCACTAAATCGTCAGTCTTTTGAATAGGAGTTCCTTTAGGGTTTACTTGACATCCCTTTTGGATATCTGACGCGATTGAGTAATTCTGTGCTACTATTTTTTTTAAACCAGTACACGCTCCCCCGCCAGTGAATAGGCATACATCACATAACCTTTTATCTTTTAAGCATCTAATGTAAACAATCTAAAATGTCCCCGCGACGCTCGACTAACTCCTCACTAAGCATCTTGGGCTCCCCTACTATCCAGCTCGTTCGTGTAATACGCGGCTTGTGAGCATAATTTTCTTGATAAATCTCGCAGTGTGTTAGACAACATAGTGAACACGAAGTATCACAAGCCGCTGGAGATGTACGCTTTGCTATCGGATCTGGAGAATAAGTACCCGGATATCGCGGAGTTCAGGGCCGGAGACAACATCCTAACTGCCAAGTTCCACCAGCTCAAGATGACTGATCAGGTATATAACTTATAAATAATGTGATTAGTCGACAGTAGACTGCTGGGCTAAGTCTGTCTCACTTTTAGGGAACTGATATAAAATCTCTATGCCCGTCCAATGTCGACTTAATATATCATCAGATGATAGTTACCAGTGGAATAAATTAAATTATAACTTGACTTAATTAAAAACTGAAACAATTCAAAGTGTTGTATTTGTGCAACTTTAATTTTCTTATTTTATTCTATTCTTATTAAAATTATAAATACGCAAGCAAGTTACTCTTATGTGACGGGTTATATACGACGGACTACACTGGGGCCGATTCCAAACATCCCGCCGACACAACCCGGCGGCCTATATGAAAAGAATCATGTCGGCAACATGCTGTCGCCGACATGTCGGCGGCTAGCGTACGCAAGTGCTCAGTTCTGGCGACACTTAAGCTCTAGTGACGTGGTGTATTTTTTGTTCCTCATCTCGAACCGCCGACATGCCGCCGACATATTTTTCCGACTTGCTATCAGTAAAGCCGCCAAACAGACCGCAGACAAAATGTTGCCGACATAGGTCAGCGACTTTGGTGTGTATTGCGCTTTACAATCTGAAAAATAGGGTAAATTTTATACCATGTCATTCTTTACGAATTATTTATTATATTTATTTATAAATTTCTTATAGACCTGGACAGCGAATTCATGCGTCTACTAAATACGGGTATAAAGTATTACTTTGAGTTTGAAATATTTTTTTAACTGTGTGGTTAACTACTAATTTGTATGAGCCTTACTTGCCTCAGAGTGTTTGAATTTTTACTGTAAAATATCCATTATAATATTACACTAGAACATTGCCTAAGTTTGATGAGTGAATTAATAGAAAATATGACTACAATTAAGGTAGTGGTATGTATTTTGTACGATAACATTTAATATATTATTTGAGTGTCATTTCGCTTGAAAAATTAAAAAGTATCACTTTAATAATTTTTTTTTAAATTTTAAAATAATATCATAAACATCTACCTTAGAAGTCTTATATCGTGTGTTTTTTGCTTTTCCTTCCCTTCTAGCCCAACGCCAATCCCTATATTATCCACTACAGTACATACTACAGTCAACCAAATTTTTGGAAATATTTTAGACGAATCAATCTTGTGATCTAAATATTTTAAATGTAATATATGAATCGGCCAGAAAATAGGCTTTTTACTCGTATCAAAGAGAACTCACGATAGAACCCTTACGGTTGCCCAAACCGAATTTGCAAGTATAATATTTAGATCATTTTGATGTGCAGTTTTTTGGGCACTGTATTTTACTTCACCTACACACTGTAATCACAGTGCGCAAGAGAAAAAAGAAAGAAAAATTACATGCTCTTTACTAACATTCAAATTCAAGTGAAATCGAAACTCTTAACTCTCTATTAACTCTGAACTAACCCAGTTGACCGAAATACTCGGTTAAAATATATCAGAAATAAGTATAAAGTTTGATTCGTCTAGAAAATATTGATTTTTTTCATCAAATATTTTTCAAAAATTCTTTTCTAATCAGATCGGTTCACCAGAAGAAACAAAATTCCATATAGCCTTAACGAGCAGCTTTTACGGCACCCAACCGTTGGGCAATGAAATGCTTCTTAACTTTGCCCGCCATATTGCAACCGCATACGATATAGGTGAACCAATACATAGGCAACTATTAAAGAATGCCGTCTTACATTTCATACCGAACATTGACAGTTTATATGAGAAAGCATTAAAACAATACAACGGCACCGATCTATGTGACATATCACTATTAGAAGAAGAATTCGGCGATAGCTTATACAGTTATTTAACGAAGAAAGATATGAATCCCCTAAGCAATTACACAAGAGAGAAGGCATTTGTAGAGTTATTACGAGCAGAGGAATATGATTTGATACTTGAATTGACATCAGGTAGTGAGGATGTGCAATATCCCGAACTTACCCAAAGTGTCAAAGTGTATGAATACTACGCGAAGAAGTATCAAGATAATAGAACGCCCAGTGATAAGTATAATTGTATGCGTGCGAATAACGTTGTGCATGGAAACTTGATTGATGTGATCAGTGAGAGATTTAAAACGCCTATTATTGCTGTCGGTTTGAGTTGTTGCAAGATGCCAGTCGAAGAAGACATCGCTTGGGTGTGGAGGAATAATTTGAGGGGAATCATGAAGTTCGTCGAGACCGCTAATACTGGTAAGTTTTTGGCGAGGTATTTGTAGATTTTTTATTTTAAAAATTATGTATCCTAAAGATGAAGAGAATACATTAAAATTACAATCTTATTTAACAAATAAAATCTAAAATGTTACATATAAATATAGAATTATTTTTAGTACTTACTTTGCATAAGTTTAAATGCGTCCGTGAAGTTCGTACATGTCATTGCACAAAATACAATTATAAGGTTCACGTAGTGGACGTATAAAGCTGGAAGGGAGCTAGTTACTATTGTGCTCTCACTCAGCCGGAGTTGCCATCTCTCTCGCACTATACACAGTCAGGTCTAATATACGTTGACACTTGGCTGGATTTGTGGACACACGGAGAAATCTTTCGAGACGCAGTTTAGATTTGCGAGTACTGTTTAGTACCTTTATATCCATAGCACAACCAAACTTATATGTAAATAAATTCTATTACCCCGTAAAAGTAGCGTTGCTTGGCTCGGGCCAATATTTGAGGAATAGAATAGTATACTCGTCATGTTTGGCCAAGGCGCAAGTATGGCCCCCATCGATGAACTTTTTTATATGTAAATACAAAGCATTGTTTTATTGTATAAAAAAGACATCTAAAATTAAATATTCATCATAAAAACTATTAAGTAAACATTAGGGCATTCGGTTAATTAACACATATAAATGTGAAATTGACATCCGTAATTAACGTCTAGTTCGGAAGTTAGAACATTCGTCACACAGGGATTGTATTTTTGATACTTCGTAATGTTTAGAGAGCGAATAACACTTTGTTGTACACCGAAATATACAATAACAAAAACAGACCATATTTACAATCGTTTCTAGGTAATATAATAGGCGGTCTTATCGCTCAAAGCGATCTCTTCCAGGCAACCTAAATCAAAGAAATTTGAATCTGGCGATGTGGGTGGTGCAGGAAAAAGGTAATAGATACATAATAGTTCATTGAAATGTTACATGAGCTTTGCATTTGTTAGAGGACGCAATTTTATTTTTGGGACATGTCTGGGGGGTCAATAGAAGCTTAACCTCAAGTTTGTTTGTTTTGTTTGAAGGTAAGCTTCTACTGACCCCCACACATGTCCCAAAAATAAAACTGCGTCCTCTAAAAAATGCAATATTCAGTCCTTAAATTGTCAGATTTCAATGAACTATAAATATTTATTTATATTATAAGATAACTAATTTATTTTGCGAACGGTAACCTTAAGTACAAATATTAACAAGTCCTACAGCTAGTATAATATATAGCATAATTTTGTGAACATGTGACCGGGACGGATGATGTGCGAGCGAGATAGAGCATCTATTAACATTTGCGCTCCAGCGTTGCACTAGCCAGTAGTCCTTGTCCGCTGCGTTTGCTAGACATATACAGCTCCCATAATAATAAGATTTAATGGGTGGTATTATTTCAGGAGTAGCTGGCTACATTAAAGACGAGCTAGGCATACCGATGCGTGAGGCTATTGTAGCCGTCACGGGAATAGATCGCCAATACCGTGTGTCTCGGAACATGGCTTACTACAAACTGATGCTGCCCCCCGGTGACTACAAAGTCATCGTGCGCTGTCATAATTACCTGGATCAGGTGAGACTTGTTGTTACACTAGAGTTTTCCCTGGTGTTGTCAAATCCTTGTTTATTTAGAGAGCCAAGCTTTCATAGAAGTTAAGAAGTCTTCCGAAGATTTACTTAATTCTATATCGAAAACGATCTCATTTTCAGGAAAAAGAAATGTTCTTTCTCGTTATAACAAGACAATATACCTGTACTAAATTTCAGCAAAAACAACCCACTAGTTTTCCGTGAAAACCTAACAGACAGACATACTATTATCACGGAAACTATCTCATTTTCCGGCATAAAAGTATCCTATATATAGGTTTAAAGGCAAAGGTGGGTAAATTGCTAGGGTGCTATTCATTGAAGGGAGGGGGGGGGGGGGAAGTGGCCAACAATAGTTCAGTTTACCCTATTGTTTTTTTTAGATGTTCAATTGGCGCGTGGAAGAACGTAAGATGAAACAGAAAGATGTTGTATTACGGCGTATCAATGCCGATACCCTTCCTGGTGGAAAGTACGAAGAACTTAAAGTCGGGGACGATCCCAACTTCGTCTATGTTACAGGTAAGTTTTCTTTTTGTCGGTCGTTATATTCTAGCGGCATAGATCGTTAGACTTAATACTTACAAACTTCTTGTTTGTAAAACAATATTTATAATCTTATTTATGAAACACTACGCAAAAACTAGAGGGGGAGTACTACGGGTGGTCACCGAGCGTGGGGAAAGAGTTAAAAAGTGTAAAAAATGAGTCGCGTAGTATGGGTACGTTCCCTAAGGTTGTCCACTAGTGGTTCACTAGCCGTCCGCGCGTGGTCAGCTTGCGAGCAAGATGATCCGGTGCTGATAGGATGACGGGCAGCTCTTATGACTTATACTATAAATTCATCTGCTGGTTAAAATTTACCATAATATGCATACTGCATACAAATAAGGTAGGTGAATTTGTATGGATTACTTTAAGAACATGCAACAACTTTCCTTGCAGGCCTCTCATTAGACCGCAACAGCGAGTCATTGTCGCACGTGAATTTAGCAGCGGTCACGACAGACTCTAAATTGCTGCTGACGAGAAACGTCAGCGACGAGAATGGCAGATTCATATTATCGCTTCCAAAGGACTATAAAGGCAAGGAAGTCGTTATATCGGCAACTGTCGATGGATATATCGCAAAGGAGAGACATATATCGGTAAGTAATTTTCATTTATAGAAGAGGCATGGATGAGGGGTTCCTAAGGATGACCGAATGGCAATGACTGATTGTGATTTTGTACGAGGACTTTTTTTTTCTCATGGACTGCGAGTCGCACTTCAACCGACTAAAACCCTTCCTGGCATCTTATTTATCTGCGTCCCAGCCGTTAGCCTATCTCATATAAACTTTTGTCGTCTTCTACTTCTCATCTTCTTTTTGTCTTATTATTTTATTAACATATTTGTCAATTGACCTCCATTCGTTTTTCCCTTTTAGTAGTCTCCACAAAATTATCCAATATGATGCTTCTCACTTCAAGCTTTTCGATGTACCACCTTTGACACGGAAAAAGAGTATGTTGTGCATCATCTACTTCATTAGGACAATAAACACATTATATATTGTTTTTTTGTCCTTTTCTGGTTAGGTATGACATGAAAATACCGTGCCCCATAAGACACTGTGTCAATCGATAGTTGACTTGCCCATGGTCACACGTTTACCCATATCCAGGTGTTTAAGCCAGCGTCCATTATTGGAGTTATCCCATTCGGACTGCCATCTAAGTACGAGTACTTGTGATGTCATAAGTAGATATAAGTAAAAGTCGGTTCAGCACTTAAAAAACTACCTCTGAGATGTGGAACGAAAGCTAGAAAACATCAATGTCAATCTTTCTTATATACTAGCTGACCCGGCGAACTTCGTACCGCCATATTTTTTGAATTCCTAAAAGACTTTGTTTTATGACACAAATACAAAATCACCAAAATCGCTCCCGGTGATTAGGAGGATTCTAGAACCCGATCTCAGCGCCACCTACCAGTTCCAACGGTATAAAAAGTATCCTATCTTTTAAGTTCAAACTGCATATGGTGTGCAAATTTGATTAAAACTCCAAAATTACTGATTTTGGAGTTTAGTGGCAACATCATCGTGACACAAGATCTTTATATATATAAGATGATTCTGTCTTTTACCTCTACATGGTATCATGGAGACATGGAGTCTTCACGAAATATAATTTGTCGTGCGTAAACATATTCGAACTTGGTTCCGTAGACCTCTATATTGTTTTCTGTTGAGTTGGTTTTGTTTTATCTGCATTAATTTCTAAACCTACTTCTCTGCTTTTTTCTGCTATGTGTTTTACCGTGTGTTCTAGTTTCGAAAACGTAAATAAGAAATCAAGTCTAATGCTGAATTTGTATTGTTACATACCGACAAAGAAATGCGCATATCTGCCTGTCGTTAAGCGCAGCTTATTACCCCCCCGCATTTAGGAATTACTTTGTTTATTTTATGTTTAGAATTTGTAATTAAGAAAAACATCCTATTGTTATCGTACTTGTTTTATGGCCGTCATTAGTGTCGACTAATCCTTGTTGTTATTGCATTGCGTCGAAGCTTGCCAGGTGTGCGGTTTAACTCAGTGAACGCGGTCCTTTATTGTATTATACAGTTTAGTATAAAACAATGCCCGAACGGAGGGGTGGGGCAGTCATGCTAGGACTACGATACGAGTAAGAAGAAGTATGAGCGATATAGTGACGGACTTTGCGCGTGTTATAGAATCGTGCAGTGTGAACTGGTTGTATCCAGTTATATTTGTACCTGTTTTATACGCGTTTTTACAGTTCTAATAAACTCTATAGTAATCCCAACGGCATTTTAATTCGAGTCCTGTGTAGCTCGTAACAGTATCTTAAAGGTGGATATTTCTTCATTTACAGTTAAACAGCATAGAAAACCTAACCCCGAATATAATATTCAAGTTGGAGACTGACGACCTCGTACTGGGCATGCCACGGCTCGTGTTCGTCATGCTTGCAGGTAGTTCATGGAAATCTTTTATTGTAATTTACAATTCATTTTAACTTATTGTGCCAGCGATTTCTTGTACCCAATACTATAAAAAGCTTTTTATCATTTTTATTTTTATATCTTTTTTTTATTGGCTCAAACAGGCTCACTTGATGGAAGGTCGAAGGTCGCCTATGTACGTTTGCAAAAAGGTGTTGCAAATTTTATATTTAAACTAGCTGCACCCGCGGTTTTGTGGTGGAAAATCGTTATAATTGGATAATTCACACTATATCTTTATAAATGATAGCTAATGTGTTATTCGAACCTGTAAGCTATGTGAAGTCTCATCAAAATCAATTTAGTTGTTTTTGCTGATTTTGCTTCTTTTGCTTTTTATATTTATTTTAAATTTAAATTATAACTGTTATATATGACCTCCAAAAAGTGTTCTCCATTGGAACTCATTTTGAACAAAAACTTGAAAGTAAATGTTTTAAATGTATGAAATGACGATGTGTTTCTGACGTTATTTCAGTTTTCATCACAATTTATATTACACAGCTAGTTTTATGAGTATTGTTGTATTTTGTTGTAGGTGTAGTGGGAGTTTGTTTGGTGGTTATGGCGGCGTGGTGCTACAGCTGCAGGGAGAAGTCCCGGGAAACGAGGAGGGATTACCTCTTCACGCAACTGCCCTCGGACGACAAGAGGCCGCTCTGCGACGACACCAATTATGGTGAGTACCAGCTGTGCCCGCGACCACAGATTAATAAATAGTTACTACGTTGTGGGGGTGACCAGAGTTGTCGTATATGTGTGTTCTCTGATCACATCCACAATTGCGTGCAGTGTTGCAAAGCCTCTTCTTACTCTTCTATCCCAGGTTCAAATTGAGACGCAGGTTCGTTGCAGATGTTATTTATTATAATTTCTATACAGTATTATGGAGTACTTTTTATGTTATTTGAGGTAGACAAATTGATACTTTTAAGAACGGCTCTTTGATATATAATAGGGCTTCAACGGGCAGAGTGACACCGTTGAAGCGTCGCGAGTACGTAGCAGCGTGAAGCCTTGATGCTGAACTTGAAGTGTGTCTCCTGCATGCCGAGGACGCCCTTATATACTGCGTCGCCTGTTGTTGACGACGCAGGTGGCCCATGCCGTTGAGTCATCGCAGTGCAGGACCGAACTTAACGCAGGGCCGCTTTTGGGTTGTTGCTATGGAGAATGGATTTACATGATTATGATTAATTTGGATAAAAAAATGGTGGATGCTTAGTGCACCGCCATAACGTAACAGATACATCACTTCCATACAAAAGTGAAAATACCTACTTTAAAATAGCCTACAAGATCTTAATAATATTACCTGCCACTCAGAACGAGACGAAATGTGCCAAAAGTACGCGAACGAAGAGTCGAGACTTTTTTGTTTTGTTTTGAGGGGTGGGAAAATGCTTAACCGATTTGCGCACACTCTGGGCCGCCGCTAGGAAGCAGCACGCATCGATCTGGGGGCATAACACTAGCAATAGTATGCTTTGTTTGTGCTCCGTTCGCGATGGATGACACAGAGTAGTGTGGAGACTCCGAGCGATGCCGCACGGGCGAGCAACCTCAATACCCACTGAAAACCCCCTCCTCCCTGACGACCCTGCGCTTTTGTTTGTGATGGAAAGACTGAGATATAGAACATAGTTACGCAACAGTCGATCCAGCGCAATAAAGTGCCTGGAGTGTGCCCCGGGAGAACACACCCCACTTCGAGACGGGGGCAGATGAATCCCTTGCTTTAACGGAACCTAATTCAGGTTGGGAAGTAATGCGCGTACCTGCCTCTCCGGGTGCCGGCTGAAGGCCGGCGACCTCGAGAAGAGACCGTAGCACGCGCCGAAGGACTTCGCTCCTTCGCTTTCTGCGGCCTCTTTGAAGAGACATTACTGCCTCGCAAAAAGTAACCGCAGCATCCCAGCGGTCGTCACTCCGCAACATGGCCGTTACCAAGTCGCGGAGCGATCCGACGGCTCCTACGTGCGTCTCGAGCTCGAAACGCTGCGGCGCCTATGCGCACTCGACTAGCGTATGGAACGCCATGTCGGGCGCGCCGCACTAGCGGCAGTCCGGAGAAGGCAAGCAGCCCACAATGCGATACAGATACTTATCGAAACATCTGTGTCTGGTAAGTATCTGCGTCGTTCTGAAGGTCAGGGTGCCGCTGGTGCGGTTGACCCATTCCGTCAGCTGTGGCCTGATTGCATCCACCGTCCAGCCGCCATAGGCCGCACCGTTATCGATCTCTAGAGACCAGGCGGCTATCAAGGAGACGGTTGCCCGTTTCCTGATCGCCTCTATTTCGACCTGACAGAAGGTCAGGCCTCTAACTAGGGCATCCTGCCGGGCGCGACGCACCTCTGTCAGGACGTCCGCCTAGAGATGCCAGGGCGGATCGCCTGCCACGAGGGTGGCCGCCATCCACGACACTGTGCGATACCCCCGTATAGTCCTCACGGCCAGAACCTGCTGCGCCCGGTGCAGCAGAGTTCTGTTGTGGCGGTGAAGTGTAGTGGACCAGACGGGTGCACCATACAGCGCCATACTCCTCAGGATGCCGGAATAAAGTTTCCGCGTCGCACTCCCCCCCCCCCACGTTAGGCAGTAGCCTGGAGAGTGCGCCCGCGGATTAAAGAGTCGAGACTGTGTTAATATGCGCCAACGCGTCTTCGTAAGATTGCGCTAGGGTCGACCCATGATGAATTGGGAACCTCCTCCTTTATTGAAGTTAGTTAAAAATTAAAACATTTCCAAATCACTTAGTGTTAAACATCATACCTATTGGTTTCTTGCTATTAATCCTTGTGAAAAGTGAATATACTTCGATTCAAACCTTATTAAATTAATTATTAATTAATATTTTCTTAAGTTTTCGCGACTTGTACACATAATAAAACTACGTTTTAACGGTTTTAAGCGCGGTAATTATTTATTTTATTTTGGTTTGGTTTATAAACCAGAATAAAATAAATTACCGCGCTTAAAACCGTTAAAACCTAGTTTTATTATGATAATTAATTATTAACTTATATAATTATTAACCTTATAATTGATTATCTACACGTAACGAGATACAGACAGATGTCGGCCTGCGCCGATAGACGCTTATTTCTACCCACATCAAAAATATCTAAGAAATGTAAAATTATCGGACATCGCCCATTGTGTGAGTACTAGGTGAGGTAACTACAATAGGAATTACCTATAAACACTTTATAATACGTGACTCTTAAAAACTTCTTGATTTACGTTTTACCTACTTATATTCAAAGAAATAAATGGTGATAAAATCCATAAAGATAGGTTTAAAATACTATTCAACTTTCTTCGTCTCTCTGCAATGAAAAGAACGTCAAAGTTTTGTTTATTTTTATTTTTACACCCATCTACTGCGCACAATACTTACGTAGTCTCGGCATTTGGAAGGATAAGCGCGCGAAACGTGCTCAGGCGGGAGGCGCCTGAGTGAGTGACGAAGGCCTGCCGCGACGCCGTCCTCGTGGAATTTGTTTTCTACACCCCCTCCCCCCCTATTTCTCGTGATGATATATAGCCTATAGCCTTCGTCGATATATGGGCTATCTAACATTAAAAGAATTTTTCAAATCAGACCAGCGGTTCCTGAGATTAGCGCATTCAAACAAACAAACTCTTCAGCTTTATAATAGATTTTACTATCATTGTATTCTACATTAAAATAAGTTTTTCTTGTTACCTTCCTTCGCTATCATATTTAAATTACGGAATCGAATGTGTACTCTTCTGCAGGAACGACAACTGCCGATCGGAATTATAAGTAGGGTAAGACTGTATATTGTTACGGTGTTAGGATTTGAACTTGCGTCCTATGAGACGCGAATGCATTAGTCGTTCACGGCAAAGCAGTAGTTTGATAAGATTTTAATATTTTCAGAAATAGTTCGTAAACCGTACTACGACGAAGAAGAGATACCGCCCTCGGAGACTGATTCGGAGGACGAGGAGGTAGTTATGCTAAGATCCGGTCGTGAATGGAAAGCGGCCGAGTGAACGAGTAGACAGATTGATGGTGTGAATGAGAACGAATTATCATATAACGTTTAACGTTTTAATCCCGGATTTCTACTTCTTACAGTCCATTACATTACGATCAGATGGGAATCGCCGATTCTGGCTCACCCTAAAACCAGTATAAGTAGAGCTCTGGTTAGTATCGTCATTACATTAATACGTGAAGCAAAAATTTTTTACACCCTTTTACGAAAATCGCTCGAATGAAGGATTGTCAAATTTCGCACACTTATCACTACATAGTATAAAACAAAGTCGCCTTTTCTGTCCCTATATCCCTATGTGCGCTTAAATCTTTAAAACTACCCAACGAATTTTGATGTGGTTTTTTCCAATAGATAGAGTGATTCAAGAGGAAGGTTTATATGTATAATACATGCATCATATACTAAGGCAACATTGCTAATTTTAGAGGTTTCTATGTAGTGATGCCCGTGCGAAGCCGGGGCGGGTCGCTAGTAGTTTATATAGAGAAGGAGTGCGGAATGCTGTTTTTTTCAAATTATGCATAAAAATATATTAAATCAATAAAAAGAAATCACCCACACTACCATGTATTTGACACACACGCGCATATATACTCTTTTGTTTATTGTTAAAGTCAAAATTAAATGAACAGTGCCTTGGCGAAATCTGTGATCATAGAAGTATAGTCTTTGACAACCTTAATAATGCTCGAACTTATAATTTAAATTAATTATTCTGGTCGAATTTCGACCACTGGGCGACTACTAGTATTATATAAAATATGAGCGTAAAACTGAAGTTGTCATGGTTTTAATGGAAAATAAGTGGTTATTTTGCATCTATGGCTTGGCAATTAGGCCTTTAAACCAGGAAAATAAGTGTTGGAGCTGTGTTTGGATAGGGGTGAGCCAGAACTGACAATTTCTGCCTTATGCTTTACCTTACCTACCTTAGCATTGGTAGATTGTTTTTTGCAATTGCCATTACCTGTATGGGGTTTGTCTACAATTTTAGAAAATTGACTTTTAAAGCGAATGTTGGATGGAATGGATTGTAAGATGTAGCAACCCGATATAAATTGTGTGTGTGAAAAAAAATCAGGCACACTCAGAGTGTTTAAAGTACGATTAATCAAATATCAATTATAATAATCGGGTAAAAATTGTGCATAATGTATTATTTATTTAACTAATAACTGAAATAGAAAACGCAATAAGAACATCCTTGAGTCAAACATTATTTATTATTTAATCGGCTGTTACTCTACTCTGAGTGCATTGGCATTTCAGAACGGCAATTAGAGTTAAGTCAAAATTTCATAATCGAGGAAAATGAACTTCGACAACTATGCGTCTCTGATTCACTCCCTGTGTCATGACGTCACAAGACCAACCCCCAACCCACCCCCCGTGCTTGAGGTAGATTTGGATTTATCGCTGAGTGTTGTTCTGAAATATAGCTTAAAGACAGTGACAAATACTGAGCCTAGGACTCCGTGACTCTAGAAGTCGAGACAATATAAGAATATAACCTGCTGTTTCTTGCAAGATAAATTTGTCCAATAATATCCAACTTCAGATGTTTCTTAAGATGTCTAATCCAGTTCTTATAACTTATTCATTCACCTGCCTTACCATAGGTATAAATTTGACTTGCATGCAGCTTATGTCAAATCGACGTCCCCGGAGAATAAAATGCTAATGTGCTATTACCACTTTTTTAATGTTTTTGTATTTTCGGCATCTGTGGGTCGGTATACACCTACTGATTTTTAAAAATTATTTTTTTCGGAAAAATCTCGTCCAGTATAATAGTTTTTCTTTTTATTCTCCGGAAATCATGTTACAAATTTAACCCGTAAAAACATCGTAGTTGTTCATTACGGAACGAACATATGTCTCAAAAATCGGTAAGGCGTTATACCATTTTACTCACGTAAATAAACTGCTAACTCTTTTCAATAACACACTTTACATAAATTAGTTCGGTAAGTTTTGAACGGTAAATGTCTTATTACGATTTTATTCCCCGGGGGCGTCGAAATTAACCAATAAACAAATGAACGCTTTGTAAGCTATAGGAATTGGCTGTAAGACATCATCAAAAATCGTGTGTTTTAGTGAAATGATTGAGAAACATAATACAGTTTGTGAATATTTTAGTTCTTTTTAATGATCACATCAAGAATATAAGTACAAGTTTTTAATATCGATTAGAGATGCCAGTAATAGTGGTTTGACCGAATACCAAATATTCGGCTACCGGATGTTCGGCGTAAGATATATTCAATTCATGCGATGTAGGTAGTATTGAAGCAATAATTTGTGATATTTTTTCTTACGTTCTCGCGAATGATAGTTACACTTAATTAAAACTATATTGTAACTGTTTTAAGCGCGTTTTAAATGTGTTTTTATTTGTAATTCTGAAATTTTAAAAACGAAGTGAAACGTAATAAAATATTAATTAAAAGTAAAAACGTAGTTTGACTATCAAATTTTGATGGAAATATTGACAATTTTAAGCAATGTGTGCGGTTCTTTTTATCACTATTCGGCCGAATACCGAATAGCAGCCGAATATTCGTGGCATCTCTAATTGACATATACTAATATTCTTTTCTGTTAATTAGATAGACCGTTTATTTTGCATTTAAGTTCCTATAGGTCGATTTATCGAACTGATTGCCCACAAAAAAATCTTAGCAGTTAGCTAAGTTTTCAATCGGGTTTTATCCCTGCAAATTGCTATAGCTCCTGGCCGCCATTTTGGTGACGTAATCGTAGCCGAACACTCAGTACTGTTAGTATCACTGGCCGGCGAGTACGCGAACATATCGAGTTGCGGATGACGTCACGTGAATGTTAATTTGACAAGGTTCCAGCGCATTAGCAATTCGCGGGGATGATAATGCATTTATTTATATATTTGTTCAAGAGCAAAGTATTTGTTATTGTGGATTAAGTTTAGATAAGTTACCTAAGAATTTAACTAATAATAAAAAATATTTAATTAAATAATTATATTTTATAAAAAATAAAAACATTTTTTCTATCTTCATTCCGTCCTTTTGATGCATACAATATTTTACTAAAAATTTCTTAAATTGTCGTATTCGCTATCTCACATATCTGAAAATATTTTTAATTAATTAAGGATGAATTAAAAAATAGATATTCTTATTAAAATTTATATTAAAGAATTAAAATTGTACATTTAGATCTCGTTCTTATGATTTGGCAGTATTAAAAAAATATTTATTTGCATAATGCTTCGAACTGATTTTTCTCCATTCCATTTGCTTTATTTATTTGGTTGAATCAATGTGTAAGTAAATAGGGAGCTACTTTAATTGTGAGTTGAATGGCGGTGGTAGTAATAATGGTGTTGCCAGCTTATAGATAAAGCATAAACATAATAATAAAAAAATTACAATAACTATATTCTCACAATCTAAAGGACGGATTTCAGTTCAATATGAATTTAATATTAACAAAAACCATTAATGTTATTAACACTGTAAATGTATGTGTTATAATCTATAAATACATAATTTCATAAAACGCTACATAATAATTGCGACAAATTCATTTTTATAAGTTAGTCATAAAGGGATTGGCGTTTAATTTATTAGTTTGAATAGTTTCAGGTACAGATTTAAAAAAAACTTTATTAGAGCTGGCAACCCTAATTCGAATGTCATTTCAACATGGCGACCGCAGCTTTTATTTTCTCTTTATCACAGATAAGTTGGCCAGACTTTAATTTCAAGGTTTGAAACCAATATATAAACTATAATTCTAATTCCTTACATATTGTAGCAAGTAAACGAATTAACATTGATAATTAACATTGATTTGAAATATTTTGTTTCTTTTCTACTTGTTGCTATTTTTTTTCTTAAATTGGCAACCTGTTCGTATTAGTAGAAAAACAATATAAATGTTATGTTAGTTTATTTGCTACTATTTTTAAACAAGTGTCATTTTGACTACGCAATTTTGTAAAGTTTTCCATTTTATATTTCTCCATTAGACATATATAAATATAGTGATGTTGCCTTATTTTTTTAAACGTTCACAGATGTGGCTTAGAGATTTATAAATTTTACTAGTAGAAGAAAGAAAGTGATTTATTAAAATATAAAATGGGAAATGCCTCGTCCATTTTTTGTAAACTCTTGATTTATATTTTATGAATTTGGCATCAATGCATAATATTTAGTATTAAATACTTAGGTTAAGGTATTTCTTCAATTATGTTATTGTGATTAGGATATTAATCGGACTTTAAATTGCTTTCATAGTATTTTTATCACGTATTTAAGTCTTTCATGTTTTGTGTTGTTAACTTTTCATTTTCAAATTGTCAAATAATCCATTTTATGATAATAATATATCTTAATACTTACTTTTAATTAAAAATTAAATATAAATTACAAGGTTAAATATAATAATATCTTTAACAGACTTTACTGAACATTATCATCGTTTATTCCTTTGTGTTCCACAGAATATTTAAAAAAATATTACATACATATTTTTCTATATGATGCCTAGTGGTACTATTTCCCGCTGTTCTGGAACTATTAAGTATAATGTCTTTTAAAGCTCTATAAAATATATCACATTTTCCAAGCAATCTACTTAAACTCCATGTAATCGAAATATGTTGTTTATAAGTTTACTCTTATTCAGAAACAAAACTGTAAAAGCCAATACGTAACTCAGTGTTCCTTTAACAATTTACCATGATTATTCCAAATAATTTTATTATATTATAATGTCACTAATAATCCTTTTCGGTCAAATACAGAGTATATGAAAATAAAGTACCCGAATTTAGTGCTAGAAAATTGTTTTTATAACCTGGCAATATTGATTCATAGATAAAACACGGTCAAAAATAAATAGTTTTCTAAGATTCAATCATTGAATTTTCGGGCTTAATTAGATAGAGACAGTATAGTGTTTTATTTTAAATTTTTAAAAAATCTTCAGAATTTATTATGTGACAATTATGGAAACTCTTTTAATATTTTTTTGTTTGTGCTTTGCATTTTACTATTTTCTCACCTAAACTGAATTTGTACGCTTGTAACACGACTTTTCAAGAAATAGCAGAAATTCCCATTTTTTCTAGTTTTAATGTTTTTTGTTTGGTTTATTATAATAGAATCTCTGTAAATTAGTGCAATTATGAAGAATTTTATGAGGAATTTATATTTATTAAATTATACAATTATGGTGCTTTTATAATAAAAATCTACAAAATTTAATATTTTTACAAAAGTTATGTATCATTACTGATATTTTTTAATGTAATGTATTAATAAATATTTTAAAGATAAATAACGTGTCGTTATTTCTTCTGTGCCTTATAACCATTTTATTGAATTCCAAAATGTGATTTTTTTATATTCATTTCATAGAGCCTTGATTTATGTGACAGAAGATGTATGTCAGAATAGAAGAGTGTGGAAGGAAAAGACATATTGCGCCGACCCCAATTAATTGGGATATGATGAAAAAAAAGGAGAAGAGCCTTGATTTATATTTTAATATAAAATTATCTTTAAATCAATGGGGATTGTTCACAAAAAATTACTCTGGTTTTATATTTTTATTATGTAAAATAGGGTATTTTAAGATAATAATTTGAATATTTTTGTATTTTAAGCGTTAGTTTTTTTATAATTCGCTTTCAAATTATTTCTCCGATGACGTCATAAGGGACAAGTTCTACATTGATTTCTTTGCCTAGAAAACAAAAATAATAAAAGTAAGTTTTATCTATATACAATCATAGTAATCTGTGCTACTATTTAAATGTCACTGTCATTACTCATTACGTATCGTGATCATCAAAAAACATTATTTTGTCGTTAGGCTTATAATCTTTCGTATTCAACCATTATTATTTTCTATAGTTTCGTTAATTTTTTTAAAGTGATATTTATGGAAAATCCATGTTACAGAACTTAAATCAAATAATGTACATCTAGATTTTTTTTACACCTGAAGCAGGCAATCAGGCAGACGGCCCACCTGATTGGATTTAGTAAGGTCAAATAAAGGTCAAACGCATTTCTTACAAAATACAAGAAGATCATACGTTTTTTGGAATTTTATCTAGACAGAAATGATTAGGGACACTATTCCTCGAAATGGTTTTTCAAATAGCTAGATTGAAAAAAGTGAACAATCCCAATTTCTGCACATTTTGGAGTTTATGAGGCTAAACATTTGTCAGTTATGCTCTCGTAAATACATGCTGCTCATATATTTCGTACTTCGCGCTTGAATCGGAAGGCCACGGACCGTCGTCAAAATAGTTGTTTGTCAAACAAAATTTATCTAATTATTTAAGATTTTTGTACCGTTATATCGTACAAAAAAGAATGATGACCGTTAGAGTTAGTACTTGCAAGTCCTGGAAGATTTCGATTCGTCGTAAAACAACGTTGCTGTTTAATCTCTGAGCGCTTGGCAGCAATTGAGCACGAGAGCATTATGTGAACACGTAATTCTTTGAAATTCACCTAACCTAAAGTAAAGCAGTGACAGAAAGTTACTGCTTACATACTGACAGCTTACCCACTTTCCTCGCCAACTTTCTACTTCCTGCCTTGCACGTGAGCATAATATAACCTGGGTTTAAGGGTCTTTGTTCCCAACCATAAAGTCCTTTCAAAAAATTGAAAATGCCAAATTTTGTGATTTTGATTTGAAGTGTGATTGTATCTTCAAGTTATATTTATTTCGTAAATTAAAATTTATAATATAATTGGAAATTATCTGTGGAATTAAGTAGCTTATTTGTTGCGTTTAAAATGAAAATTATTTCTATTTTACAATACCTGTCACGTGATACCAAACAAGCATATTAGTGAAATAATAATTTAAAGTTTTCTAATGGAAAGACCTGGGGGCGAATTTGGCGATATGAATCGACGAACCGGAGATGTTTTGCGAAGGATAAACAGATTCACCGATGGGCCGATGACTAGAAAGAAAATAATAATAATATTTTTAGTCGTTATATTTTTACTTTTGTATGTCGGTCCCGGATTTATGCATTGGTTATTCGGCTCTGAAAGTGCATTACAGCAACAAAATATTTGCCAGAAGAGCTTTTTAGAGCCTTTCGAGGCTGCTTTTGGAGAGTACGACGCGTATTTGCGGCGAGAGGACTCTGCCACATTGTCCTCGGTGAGACATAATTATGTGCCTTATGTTGGTAATGGACTTTTCGGGCTCACTTTAGAACGTGACGCTCATTTGAACATTAAAAACGGCAGAACACTGTCGCTGCCGGTGTACTATCATCCTTTATATATGTTAAGTGATGATGGCAGTGATGAATACACTGTAGCCGATTATAAAAATGGTATATTAAATAGATTTCAATGTTCACCCAGTGGAATACGGGCTTCATATCAGTATTATGCACATAGAACAATACCATCTATGTTCATTCAAGACATATGGATTAAAAATCCATATAATACAGTTAAAACATTCAAGTGGTCGGTGCCAAGAGTCTCAGATTGGCCTACATCAGTTAAACAGACAGTGAGACTGCAGGAGCTCGATAATGAAGAGTTTGAAATAGTTACTGGGATGGTTGAAGTACCGGATAGTGAGAATGTTATTGCAGTTGCAGTAATGACTAGAAAAGTCAGTGATAAAATTGAAATTGAAACCAGAGGTACTTTAGAACTTAGGTTGGTAACTGTTGTGCAGTACAGTAGAAAGATAAAGAAATCCGAATATGCAAAACACAAAGATATGCTTGAAAAACAAGTTACAGAAGAGATGAAGAAGCTTAGAGATTTTAAAGGCAATTCAGATAGACGTAAGTTAAAGGATAAACATTGTAAGGTATGGCAAGGTCTCTGGGATACCGGCTTTTATATATCAGACTCTAAAGCTGAAGGAATAATTAATGGTGATCGTATAAATGCCACAATATATGCAATATTATCACAAGTTAGAAGTTACGAATACGAGGAGCATATAAGACCAGCATCAAAATCAGAAATATTAAGAAGTTTAACCTATTCTGAAGGCTGTTATGAAGGTCATTCTACATTAGATGCCTATAACTTATGGAAACCCTTAAATACTCTATCAAATTTAAATGCAGTAGCTAGTGTTTGGTTATTAACTCTGGAAAAGCAAGGTTGTCATAACCTTTTGAGGGCCGGAGCAAGTGGAGTGAACCAGGCTATGATTTTGAGCTTTGGCAGCTTACGTTTCAGCAACCAACATCTAGAATACAACATTCACCCTTCAAAATTACATAGAGACTTTCTATTCCGGAGAATTAATTATGGTAACATGACACATGTGAACATCAGTGTTATTGTACAAGAAGATAACAAAGCTGCAATATTTGTGGCTTTAGATCGGTCGGATAAGACATATTATGCTTGCGATGCAGGTTGTCTAGACCCACCAGTGCAGTTGGGTCCTTATAGGAAATATTTTCCAGTGAAATTGACTGAACCGTTAACGGCAATTCTTTATGTGACTGCAGACAAGCAGCATATGGAGGATTTGAGACATGCAATCCATGTGCAGGAGGTTGTAGAAGCTCCTCCTCATGAACATCATGTTATAGCTATGCATAAACACGGTTATAGTCTAGGTGGTTTGAATCCTTTATTCTGGATATCAATTATAGCTATAATAGTTGTCTTCCATCTATTCCTTTGTAAGATAATAATGAATGAATTCTGTGACAACGGTGTGAATTATAGACGTTTATACAATAAGCCTTGAGTTGATTTTTAGACTGATCAGAGTATCAATACGCTTTATCAGCACAAATGCAAGTAGAAGGAAGTTGAAGTTTTCAAATACTAATGTGATATTTTGAAAAGTTTGTGGAGATTGTTAACATCAAATATTGTTTTGATATGATTTATTTATTCAAGCTTCACTCTCTATAACTTTATGATGTCTCAAACTTTGTATTTTAAAATAATAATTTATTTTCATATGTTGCACAGAAATCATTAAAGTTGATATCAATTCTAATCTATTAAAACAATTCCAGTGTTGTTGTTTTTTAGTTGAGGTATACATTGAGAGCCCAGTTAGATGATGGCAATATTTTTCGTCTGCCACATAGAGTTGACTTGTGTTTAATTCATAACAACATTTAAATTTAATTATTAGCTAACTACAGTTTGCAAATGCAAAAAAAAACATACAATATATTTTATTTGTAAAAAACATTCAGGCCTTATAGTATTACCACTATATTAAGGCAATAGGTACTCTAATAGTCGGGTTTCTGGAGTTTGAAATTCTAATACTTATTTGCAACTGTAAACTATTATTAAAGGACAAAACTCACTATATAAACTTTATAAGTGAAACAATGTTTTTATATGTTGTCTTGTTCCAATTTAAATGTTTTATAAATTTATAAAACAGGTTTAACATTGTACCCTGCAATGCCCTGCATATAAATATATACAATTTATATCTAACTAAATTATTTAAATAAATATCCTAATTTATATAAGATATTACAAAAGATATTTGACTTACAGAGATAGATAACATTTTATTGTACACCATTGCAAAAATCAGAAAAAACTTGTAGCCTAAAAATATTCTAAATGTGCACAATTGGGGGTCTTATCGCTAAGAAGTGATCTCTTCCAGACAACCTGTTCACTTAGTTACTTTCTTAATTTGAAACAACAAAAAGTTCATATAAATAAAATTAATAAATATTAAATACAGTTACATAATAGAATAGTGGGCAAATAACTTGAGCACAAAACTGCATAATATGTGCTAATCCATCTACTGATTGCTTAGCTAATTATGTAACTACTAAACCTATAGTTCCCTTCTGTCTTTCAATTCTGATGAATCAACCAAAGCGATCCATATAGAAAACAAACACAAATTATTAATCCCATTGAATAGCACCATGTCCTTTTCGTTCTGTGCCTTTCAACGAAATTGATTCAATTTGTTTGGGCCGTGTAATATCAGCATTAGCACATCATGAGTGGGATTGGCTGTCTTCTTACTAATTTACTTCTCTCTCTCTCCTTACTAACTTACTAATTGAACACAAAAATTTTCGAAAATATAATACTATGCAGGTTGTTTGGCCAAAATTATTTCATTTAATATTCTTTGGCCCATCACCATCTTGTTCTAATAAGAATCTTATAAATAAATATATTTTTCATTAAAATTGTACTATTGCTCTTTAAAAAATTATCTTTGTAATCTGTAAATTGTGATTTGATATCGAATATTACATTGTTTTTCCATTTATCATACATGTAAATTTAGGTTGCTACAACAGTGATGGAAAAATAATTAATATAAAGAATATAATCGTAAATATTTTTTTTGTAAAATACTGGCCTCAATAAATTTACTATCTGTGTGTTGCTAGAATCTGCATCAGATTAATCCTAAATTACATAATAATATGTTATGTTACCCACAAGATGTGTTTATTTTACAGTACTACATTTAAAAATGACAGCTGCTGGAGAATCCCAAGTTATATTTAGAAGAATTTATCATTTTTATAATTATTTTTGTCCACCACTGTTCTACAGTATTAAAAGACAATCATTATAACGATTTGCAACATTGTATTTTATTGTAAATGTACATAATTATATACATTATTGTTATAGAAAAGAATTCCATATCGCACCATTAAAATTATAGAGTCCGAAATCAAAATTTTGGGTTATTGGATTTAAATATCCATTGTATAAAAAATAAGTTACAAATTTGAATAACTTCATATTTTGAATTAGGTCTCTTTCATTTTAAAGGTGTGATATGTCTA
Source organism: Dendrolimus punctatus (assembly GCA_012273795.1). Lineage (NCBI taxonomy): Eukaryota > Metazoa > Arthropoda > Insecta > Lepidoptera > Lasiocampidae > Dendrolimus > Dendrolimus punctatus. The sequence continues at coordinate 13,575,811 of CM022548.1, forward strand.
TCAGGGCATATTACGACAGAGTTTCTCTTATTCCAATTTATATGCAAGAAATGTCCAATGTAAAAAATAATTTTGTGTATTTATAAAAAACCTTTTTAAAATTATAAGTTTATTTAAATATACAATTATTACCACTATTTATTTTCATGTCATGCCATGTGAAAAGGTAATTTAGAAACTGCACCCGAAAAGCTGGAAACATAATAACCTTTATAAGTATTTAAGCTTAACAAACTATTATCAGACTTTAACGGCGACAGTTTGTATGTTAGGTGTCTTCCAAAAAGATTTGAGACCAGACCAACATACCCACCCTACTTTTCTTCACTTTGCGCGATCTTAAGCATTCTTTATAGAGACAGAATTACATGCGTACAATTTGCGAGTTTTGGAATATGATTGGGATATTGGGACACACCTAAAATGCTCGTGTTGCCTATAAAATCCGAACATGGCAACATTTAATCCTACATACATAACTTCACGCCAGGTCCCTTGCGGGGTAGGCACGAACAACAGAGCGCCATTCAGGCTTATTCTTACACACCTCACTTGCTTCTTTAATCATAAACACAAGAAACATTTTTAGCAATCAAAAATATTGAAATAAGATCATAATATGTCGCAGGCAAAGGATTGAAAATGAGCGATTTGTATTACTATATCGTCGCTTTACTTTCTCAAGCTCGTATCTTGAAAGAGGTAATTTTTCTGAAAAAAGAAATCTTAGGGTTGTTGGCACCTCGTCAATTCATTAAAGATATTGAAAAATTTTATAATACTTAATATTTTCTACTTTGTACACATACAATATTATTATTACACATTTATAATTATTTATTCTCTTTTATGTGTTTCTAATACACACAAAAAATCAATTTATTATGTTTATTGCATTATTAACTAATTAAAAATACAATATAAATTTAAAAACAGACTACAAAACATACTATATATTAAAAAAAGACCGAAAAATAGCTAAAGATAAAATATTGGTCCCAAACAATTGTCACTTACCGGGAACGTTCCCAAAAGGCTGGCGGCGTGACCTCGTACAGCAACGCTTACTTTGACCAAAATAGACGCCAGCCTTCTGGTCGCGTGTGCCGTCTACTAAGAGTATGGCGACGTCACCGTGACCTTTAGAGCTTTAGGACCCCATGGACCCAGTTTTCACCCCAAATGCCGCAAATGTGTAACCATTTCCCAATACACACGCATATATATCTATATAAAAAATAGAGACATTAAAAAATATAAAAAGATGATGTCAGTCGGCAGCGGGGCCAGGTTCAGGCTATCGGTGATTAGGGCACCAGAGATAGGAACCTCCTCACAATATGTGCCTTGCTCAGGAGAACCGACTTCTGTATCCGTTCACCCATTTGCCGAGCGAGAGCCTCTAAATGTCGGTCGAGGCTCTTCGCTACTAGACCTTATTATTATAATTCGATACACTATAAGTTTTCATTGTTGTCATTGTATGGCTACAAAAAAAATCTGTTTAAATAAAATAATAGGATGGCAATCAGTACTGGACTGCGAAAGCCTTTTTATTTGCCCTATTATTTTTTTATATCACTCTGTTTAAATTGATTTAATTTGTATCTATACGTAAGATAAATGTAAATTAAAATTGTTGTATAAAATTACGTATTGGCATATAAAAAAATTTAATACGATTTTGCGAAAATAAAGCATGCACATAATTATGTACAGAATTTATAGGTACTGCTTTTTGAGATTTGCGAATCAAAAAATTAAGTTGTGGCGTTAAGCGAACACATGAAATATATTCACAATTTGGGGATTTAGAACGATCAAAAGTAAAAATGGATTAATTTATAATTATTACTAGCTGACCCGGCGAACTTCGCATCGCCATATTTTCTGAATTCCTAAAAGACTTTGTTTCATGACACAAAAACAAAATCATCAAAACCGCTCCCGGTGGTTAGGAGGATTCTAGAACCCAATCGAAGCGCCACCTACCAGTTCCAACGGTATAAAAAGTATCCTATCTTTCAAGTGGGATCAAACTGCACACGGTGTGCAAATTTGATTAAAATCGGTTAAGTAGTTTAGGAGTCCATCGCGGACAAACAATGTGACACGTAACTTATATAAATAATGACATACATCGAGAATTATTAGAATTTTATATGTAGTATTATCTGTGATTTAGAAAACTTGTCAGAAGGGAAGCTTACAGTTTCAACTGACCAAAAATATGTATAATTAATAAACTCTGTACTGTACTTGAAAAAGCAGAACATTCATAGATTTAAATTGAAAATCATTTTTTTTATTTCTTTAAGTTTGAGACATTAAGACGAAAAAAGCTCAACATCTTGAGTCTGTCACAAGATGTCTCTTAAAACAAATTACCTTTCACCACATATTTTTTATTTACTTCGAAAATGTATATTTGTTTAATATTTAATATGAACGATAGTCATAGGAAACTGTTAGTTTTAACGAAGAATTTTATTGTATTTGAGTTGAAAATTAACTTATTAACTGTTTAGTGCATGTAGCGGATTATATAAGAATATAAAATCGATTGAAATGATATTTATCGTACGGTAGTAGTATGTTTCGGTATTAGAAGCTTAGTTTCTTATCTACTTTATATATATCTGTGGTTTAGCGAATGACTTTTGAGCTGGCCACAAGAACTGCCTCGTTTGGCGTCATTTAAAACGTATAATTTTATTAAGGCTTTTTATTCTAAAACTTACTGACATATTCATGGGTACTTGACAGTGAATGCAATATTTTATAAAGAAGCTATCAGTAGAACGCTTGCATATAATACTACCTCTATATGATGATGCAAATTTATTTCACTTTTGCTCGTTTTATAGCCCCAATAGCTAGTTATTACTGTTATAAAAAGTATTGTGTATATTTTTGAAAATAAATGCAGTTGTATGTTACTACTCTTTGTTTTCTACTTATTTAGTCTTTTTGTAGAGTCAAACGGTCGAATGATTCAACTGACGGCAAATGGTAACCGTCGCCGCCTATGGACGTTGGCAACACCAGGAGCGATGACAACACGCTGCCACGGATAGGTTGGTATAAGGATGAGAACTGCTAGGGCTTAAGCGGAGTCAGCGATGGCCATTTCTCGCGGCACTGGCTATTCTGACTTCAATCAATGGCAACTTCCTTCACCAGGGAAGGACCAGGCCCGCGAATGCCACGTGATGACAAGTCGCAAAAGCATTTCTCCTCATCAGAAATAACGCGACGGATGAGAAAAGAAGTATGTAGTAGAGGGAGATAGTCGAATGGGTAAGGGTAGGGATAAATGTTGCCATATTATATACATACGATTTTATAACGCACCCGTTTTTGCCAAAACAGTTTCGGACCCATCAAATTATTTTGCCTAAGATTGTCGATTCTGAAAACCACAAGGAATGGTAGTAACATTTATCTATATCTATACATATAATAAAACTGTAGAGGTCGAATTTCTGTAGAATGAAAAAATGCTAAAAACCGAGTCAGGGAGATGTAATTTTTTCAATTTTTTTGTTTGTACCGGCCAATCTCCGAATCGACTGGACCGATTTAAATGTAATTTTGTACGGCGGTAGCTTAAACCCGTGATTAACATATAGGATAATTTTGATCCGGAAAAATTAAAGACTTCCCGTGGGATAGTTAAAAAATCGCACCACGCGGACGAAGTCGCTGGCATCAGCTATACTATAATGAATCTGTAAATGGTTCAGGTTTTGAACATTACGTTTAAAAAAATCAGGGGGATAATTCGGACCAGGAGATTCCGAAAATGCAATTAAACTTAGAATTTTTTCGGTCTCATAGCATCACGTGAAAACCACTGAACTGATTTAAACGAAATTCGACATAGAGCTAGCTCATATCCCGGGGCGTAACTTAGGATACTTTTTATCCCGATAAATGATGTCATTTCCACGGGATAGACGAAAATAGCAAAAAAGATGGCGCTGGTATCGCATCTTTTTTGGAAACTACCAAACATATATGTCATATACTATATAAACAAAACTCGACACAGAGCTGACTTACACCCGGGACAACACTTAGGATACTTTTTATCCCAATAAATCACGACGTTTCCGCGGAATAGACGTATTAGTAAAATAGATGGCGCTGCAATTGTGATGTAGACAAACATCGCTGTAATTCAATAACAAATACGTTCTCAGGTTGCCCACAGGTCATAGTTACTTCTGATCATGTTGTCTGCGACTTTCATGCTTTTCTGTGCAGTTGTATACACTATATTGACTTACTTTCTTTGTAATTGTAGTGAATTGAATAAGAAACTAAATTATCAAAGGTTTGTATATAAAACACCGATTTTTTTTATGTACGTAACATAGAGATTACTTAGGGTTTTACGTGGTGTACCCGCGGGGAATCGCTAGTTTAAAATAAAACCATAACTATTCTTTTCTATAAATATATTTACAAAAAATACCATTTAGTACAAAATATTACAAGGCACATTTGTTGAACGATAATCACAATACAAATTTACATAATTATTTGGACACTATAACTTACTGTACTTTTTATTTATTACTTATTCTCTATAAAAATTGGCAACAAAACTACATTTTTCATCAATTGTAGGTTCAACTAAAGTAATATTATAATATAATATAATAAAACTACGTTTTAACGACTTCAAGCGCGGTAATTTATTTGATTTTCAGTGGCCGTGGTCACGGACGACAAAGATGACATTTGTCCAACGAGTATTGTTTAGCCTACCGCCAACTTGTTCATTTTAATTATTTACTTTTAATTTTGTTTATGGTTATTACTTACTCTATGGGAGCTTTATTCTATTATCTAATTTACCATCGCTTCACAACATGTTGTGACTTAAGTAGCGGCGCAATAAATTACCGCGCTTAAAACCGTTTTAATGTGTGCAAATCGCGAAAATTTAAGAAAATATTAAATGTTGTCTAATTTTAAACCGATATCAGACGATTTACTACTCTCAATTTGTATGAATCAACCAATCTGACCCATATAAACTTCAGAGATTTGCATGAAACTCTTTGATGCCACTCGTGATCAGAAGGCTGGCTGGTATTTCGCCCAATAGGCATCGCCATACAGTTCGGCGATGCAGCCAACCTTCTGGGCACGCTCCCATCTGGCAGCGATTTGTTAAACAGTCTATAATAGCTTGTACTATTTATAACTTTGTTTATTTTTAGTTTTTTATTGTATTTAATATAAACTTGAAGCATTCAATGTTATTGTATACCGTTACCGTTGCCCACAGGTGGAACGTAGGCCTCTTCAAGTTGGCGCCAGCCTTCCCGGTCCTTCGCTGTTCTCCCCCCCCCCCCCCCTCCACTTGATTTGAAAGTCAAATTAATTGAGGAGACATTTTATTTTTATCATTGCCATCACCTACCCTTTTTTATTGCAGGAGTTCAGCAGACAGGCAGACGGCCCACTTGATGGAAAGCGGTTACCATCACCTATGAACTGACTATGACCTATGACTGGCACCTGGTCACCAATGCCGGAACACAACTCAAGGTTGCTATGGCGAAATACTTTAGACCAGCGGTGGTAGCCATCCAGTCGGGCAAATGCCCTGCCACCTGGCAAACATATATATCGTCTAAATTTAACAAAATACTAAAAATTACTTTAACTGAACCTACAATGAAAAATCACACATAAAATTGATCACATTACATACATTTGTGACGTTTCAATTGATTTTAATTTAATGCTATTTCATTACGAATGAGAATCGAAATAGCATTTCGATACAAAAATATAATTAAAACAATGTTAAACATAAAGACACATTAATCTTATAAGGTACGCAGAAGAATGGTCGGGTATATTTCAACTAGCACTAAATAAATAAATTAAAAACATACTAATTACAAATGCGAAAGTGAGTGTAATTGTTTCGTTCCCTTTTTACGGCATTGGATGCGAGAAAATGTGATTAAAAAATTATAAATTCGTTGTACACTCTACATAACGACACTTCAGGAAATCTGCAATTTATGGCGTTATACAGAGATGTCGTTAAATGGAGAAAGCCTGCAATTTTTCCCTTACGTCTTTTGTTGCACCAGTAATTTTGTTGTATTTTTACTTATTTTGTTCATATCTTACGATATTAATGCTTCTTAGTGATAAAGGAAGTACCTAGAAATTTCGGTAAGCATGATGTCGAAAGTCGACTCTATTGCGGGCTAGGATAATAAAGCGATAGAAGAACGTACACAACTGCGCAGATTTTACTAATTTTGACAACTTAAAACGTACCTGTTATTACTTAATTGTTATCGTTATTGACGGTGGCTGTAATGCTATATAGACTGTATCATTGTATGGAAGACGAGCTAAACCAGCCAAAGCCAAGTGATCTCCCTTGAGTGTCGTTAAAACGAGTGTACACTGTATATCAGATAATAACATAAAAAGCGATCTCTTCCAGGCAACCCGTGGCAAGATTGGAAGGAGTGGCGACGGTGGTATACATAATTAATGTACGATTACTTACATTATCAAATAGTTACGTAAATATATCATACATATATCAAACAGAACCTGCAATTTACAACTAGTCCGAACCCATTCTCTATAGTCTTACGTGTGGTAGTAGTGTAACAAAGGCATAATCATACCACTTAAATAAACACAAACTAAAACGAACAAGTTGGGGAGTGGTTAAACAATAACATTGACATCTTTGTCTTTTGTGATCACGGCTACTGAAAAATGGCGGAAACGTAGGATCAAAACTCAAATAAAGTACCACACTTAAAAGCGTAAAAACGTAGTTTGATTATATGTTAGTTAGAATCCGCTGTCTTAAATAAGTGCAGGTCACTGTGTCGGACTAAGTACAGTCTACGCAGTAAATACTCGAAGTGTACGCAGGCGAAGACGCGTGAAAAGCCTAAGTAGTTGGGTAGCACATACTTACTTATTAGCTACAATCTATCTATAATCGAATACGTCTATTTACAAAATAGATATTGAGTTTATATCGTAGATGATTGCTAGCAAGGAGAAAGGCCCAGCTGCCAGCATGAGATACGAGTGTAATTATAGTGATGTAGGGCCTTTTCAGAGTTGTGTTAGGGGGTAATTCAACTTTTTGTGAGACAGTAATGGCTCTCAAAGAGGCCGCTGAACGAGATACGCGCTACTGCGCGTGCGTATGCATCTACTCGAGGTCGCCGGCCTTCAGCTGGCACCCGGAGAGGCAGGTACGCGCATTACTTCCCACCCTGAATAATACCGCTGCGGGGGGCCTTTAGCTTGCTAGGGAGCAAAGGATTCACGACCCCCGTATGACGAAGTGGATGTGTCCTGCTTCCCGGAACACATTCAGGCACTTTTTGCGCTGGATCGGACTGGGCGTAACTCTGTTCTAAGTCTCAGCCTTTCCTACACAAAAGCGCGGGACACACGGGAGGAGAGGGTTTTAGTGGGTAGTGGGGTAACTGCCCGTACACAGTTACTCTGAGTCGCCACACAAGCTGGAGTCGATCGTGGGTGGATTACTTTTGCATGCAGTAATGCCGCCCCCGACCGATGTGATTTTGATCCCTGGCCAGAACCCAGTATTGTGCGTAAATCGGTAGCATTTTCCCTAGCCTTAAAAAAAGGGGATAATTCAAGGTGCTAGTATTTTTCTATATAATATTATGGCGAGTGATGGTGGAATTCAGGAGCCTTAAGAACAGACGAGCGAGCATGACAAGAGCTATGAATGTCAAAGAAGCAAGTGAGGTGTGTAAGAATAAGCCTAAATGGCGCTCTGTTGTTCGTGCCTACCTCGCAAGGGATCTGGCGTGAAGTTATGTATGTATGATGGTGGAACGATCTAGTTGATTTGAGAAGTCTCAGAAAAATACAGAAGATTCTGGAAGAAGGATTTTTAGAAAGGGATAGATAGCAAATAATAGAATAACGAAAAGAAGATCGAAATTATGGGTTCCAAAAGATTCTTTCGGGTATATAAGCAGCGTAATGCGCGCCTACTGGGAAGTTCAGCTCAAGACAGCGAAGCGACAAGTGCGTTACGAGAGACTTGGAAGAGAAGCTCAGTTTAACCCCTTAAGCCAAATTTAATATTATTTTAGTCCATAATCGGCCAGCTGCCATCAAAATTGCCGCGCCAAAACCAAGAGAATTATATCGTCTCTTTTACTCTAATACAAATTCTATGTAGTTAGAGGGAGAAAGCGTGAGTTCAACGTTCGTTTCAATTATCTGTATTTGACTACAAATTTGTGGTGCTTCCCAATTAGCATGTGTGACAGTTCAACTAGATCTTAACTAATGTTAGTCTCAAACATCCTTTCCACGATCGTAAACAGGCGTAAAAGAGTTAGATGGCGCTCAGCGACGGTAAAACAGCGTGAAAGGTTATTTTTATTTATCTATTCAGGTTTATGGTTCGGCAGCTAGGCCTTTAAGCCAGATCTTAGATTACAATATAATTTCTTCATTCTCTTAAGCTAAAGCTATATAACTCAGTTGGACTGTGGGTTATCAACTGACGCCATCCAACGGAGTTCTCGTGACAACACGAAAGGCCACATTTGACTATACAGTTCACATTTCACACAAAACACATAATTTCTACTCAAAAACTATCAATATCCTACATTTACTGTTTATTTCAGAGTAATTTTACACATTTTAACCGACTTCAAAAAATGGAGGAGGTCCTCAATTCGTCGGAACCTTTTTTTTGGTAAATTAAATTGCACAGCACTACACCTCCTTTCAGTTCCCACCAAAAACTCCCCCGTGAAAGGTCGATAATCTGACAGCGACGCCATTACAGTAATTCACATTCGCATCACGCATTCACCACACCACAAAATAGAATTGATAGTATTAATAACCTTATCAAGGCTATCGGATATATTAGATAATATTGTTCGTCATATCCATCCATATTACACCACGGCACGCTGTCTCACACCGCAATGCCGCCGGTAGCTAATTTTTTAATTTCATTTTTGGAGTTCAGCAGACAGGCAGACGGCCCACTTGATGGAAAGCGGTCACCATCGCCTATAGACATTTGCAATACCAAAGGTGCTACAAATGCGCTGCTGCTCTCTTAGGGAAGACTGGAACCTGGCCACCAATGCCGGAACACAAATCAAGGTTGTTATGGTGACATACTTTAGACCAGGGGGGGGGGGGTAGCCATCCAGTCGGGCAAATACCCTACCACCTGGCAAACCAGCTGATGCGGTTACACCAATTTAGTGAAAATAGTTAAGACGTTATTGACAATAATTAAAATATCACTACTATAAAATTTTATGGAAGTCAGGTTTTGATAACATAACTACAATATCTCATTACATGATTTAAAAAAAGCGTGTGCGTGTACTAGTGTACACACGTAAGAAGTGAAACTTCTTTTTGACCTTATTTTTCGAAAAATGATCTACTATATGCAACTTTACAGAAATTGCATAAATAAATAAAGCCCCTACTACGGTCCAATCGACCGTGGTAGGGGCAAGAAAACAAGATGGCGCGTAACCGAAAAAATTGACGGTAAATTTTTTCCAACGCCGATAAACAAGTTTCACTTCAAAAAATAAATATTTATAAAAATATTTTAGACGTATAATATAAATACTTTATATAAAAACACATTTGAATATTATTGATTAACTTTACTGTATTCCTGAGTAAATAGTCTATGGTGGCAAAATCATTATAATTTAGCTAAATTCATATAAAATAAGGCACTTATGTCATTAGATTCTTATGCACATCACTAATGTTGCAACGATTGCTAAAATCAGACCCAACTATATCAAAATGGACCAACACAAAAAAAATATTACGTTATTTTTACATACATACACACATACATAACTTCACGCCAGGTCCCTTGCGGGGTAGGCACGAACAACAGAGCGCCATTCAGGCTTATTCTTACACACCTCACTTGCTTCTTTGACATTCATAGCTTTTGTCATGCACGCTCGTCTGTTCTTAAGGCTCCTAACATCACCTTCTGCTAACACATGATTAGTTAGTTATTAGTTATTGTTACATGCCGACAAAAGTAAATGCACACCTGCCTGCCATAAAAAGCAGTTTATTAACCTTACCGCATTTGGACTTCTTTTATTTACTTTGTGTTTAAAATTTGTTATTAAGAAAAACAGTCTATTGTGTATTGTAATCTTTTATGACAGTCATTAGATAGGTGTGTCGAACTAATTCTTGGAAATGAATGTTATGCGTCGAGACATATTGTATTTGTACAGGATAAAAGGAATGCCCGAACGGAGGGGTGAATCAGTCAAGCGAGGATCACGATACGAGCAAGACGTACATTCGATAAGCTATATAGTGACGAACTTTGCGCGTGTTATTGAATCGAGCAGGTTGTACTGGTTGTGTCCAGTTACCAGTTGTACCCGTGCTATACGTGTTTGTATAGTTGTAATAAATTCTATATTAACACCAACGGCATTAATTCGAGTCCCGCACTCGTCCAAACTAATCAAATATACTATTCATCATAAAACTAACAAGATTTATGGTAGCTTCCTAGGGACGGTAATATATTACCGCCCTATCAGTTAAAATTTGACATAAGCTCCATACAATTAATGTCAAAACTCAACATCTGGTAGGGCAAGTGAATGAATAGCGAGATTAAAGAACTGGCTATAAATCACATGTAATTTGAAAAAGAATGTAAGAACCAACCCTTATAGAAATTTACGTCCAATTTCTTGATGAATATATTTTAACAACTGCCCTGTCCAGTGAGTTTTATAATAAGACCATGTATCATATGTGATTCATTTCTCAATCAATTTCATACAATTTCAAGTGCATTTTTCTTAGTGAACGTGGTGCGATATTTATAACAATATGTTCTTGCATATTAAACAAATAATTATTATTTTGTAAAAAAAAAAGCAATTGTGGACTTCAGGCGGTATACAAATAAGTTGTACTGGGACAGGGAAGTTGTTAAAATTTCGATTTAGCTAGTTGGACCATATGCTCGAGGACAATTCAAACTTTAAATGTCATTTTTTAACCGACTTCGAAAAAAGGAGGAGGTTCTCAATTCGTCGGGATCTTTTCTTTTTGTTGCTTTTTTTTATGTATGTTCGCCGATTACTCCGTCATTTATGATCCGATTTACGTGATTCTTTTTTTGTTCGCGCGGAATAGCTTCCAATTGGTCCCCTAAAAAATTGACATAGTTTGGCCCAGTAGTTTTCATTTTACGAACATTTTTTTGTTCTCGTTTCTTGGGACCTATATTTTTTAAGAAGCGCGGCACCATTCCTATGTCCACACATACATAACTAGATAGTAACAAATAAATAATAAAAACTTCGTTTAAAAAAACCGACCTCAAAAACTAAAAAACTAAAATGTATAAAATAACTTATTTCTAAAGCTATTATTATTAATATATATTATCTAAAACATCTTGAAGTCGGTGCAAAGTAAATCATAAAAATTACTATAATATTTTGAAAATTACTAAGCACCGACTTTAAGATGTTTTAGATAATATATATTAATAATAATAGCTTTAGAAATAAGTTATTTTATACATTTTAGTTTTTTAGTTTTTGAAGTCGGTTTTTTTAAACGAAGTTTTTTTTTAAATAAATTCAATGTATATTCTGATTTTCAAATACCTGGACTAAAATAACAGCCGCGATCGACCTCTTTCTCGTATGTCGCAAGCTTGGAACAACTCACCACTGTGACTTGTTCGTTCAACCCGCACAACTCACTCAAAACAAAGCTGCCATTTTAGTCCAATTAATTAAAAATCAGAGTAAAGTCACTTCGCTGACAATAAAAATTAATTAATTAATACAGCCCTTACAGGCAAACTTGCGCAAGTCATCTTATCACCGGACCAGAGGGCGTATTACACTACAAACAAACGGTCTCAACTTTAAAACTCTTCTGCTCGAATGGTCATCGGTCTTGCGACAGAAAGGCCTTCATTTCAGGTCGCGATTTTTGGAACGAAGTTCCTTATCGCGCGTTGCGTAAGGAGGCTAGACGGAAAAAATTAAGACCAAAAGTTGTAACGACACTTTTTGCTTTTTGTAAGCCGTGCGGCATGCACGTGTTTCACTGTCTCTCTCTCTTTCTCATAGAAAGCTAGCCAGTTATTTTCGTTTCGTCTTTCTATTTCGCATTGAACAGTGTGGTGTCGCGACGATTATTTTTGTTGAGTGTATACAGGTTTTTTGTACATAATAAAAAAAGGAATTTCTTTCCATCAGGGTGTCCCTTGACACCTCTCAAGTTTTTATGCAAACTGTATCGGTTACCTTGGTCCTATCGTTCCGGATTTTATCTATTATATACACCCAATTAAGTTCGCTGTAAAATCCTGGACCAGCTCAAAAGGACATCACCACATGCCATGAGGCACATGAAGTACTCGAAGCCTCGCACAGAGCAGTCGCTATAACCGGAACCGGTATAGAAAGAATATCAGTAAGACAGTCCCACCTCACAACTCCTCGTAGAAAGCGACCCTGGTCTTCGTGGATCCCTGCTTGAGTCTCCTCAGCGTCGAGTATTTGTTATCGCCCGCTTGGGTCTGGGCCTCGTGGATCCTGTCCAACGTTGCCGACGTCTCGCTCACTCGCAACACTGAGAACTCGCAACGGAGCTCGTCCAGTTGCTGCTGGAGGTGCTTCGACTTCGCCAAATATTCAACCCTGTCAAGTACGCCAACATTACTATAGTATTTACAATAAATTTAATAAAATAAAAAGTGCCATCTAGATTCATATGTAACGAACTACAAATGGACTGTTTTATCGACACAACTGTCGATAAAACAGACACTTATTTTAGACTGCAAGAAGTCTCTGTGTGTACTTAGTATTATCGCTCTAGCCCTGTTAGTTATTTTTATGTACCATTTTTAGAAATTCTTATTAATAACTTAATCTACATATTTTAAGTTAAATACACAGTCACAGGTTTTTATTATAAGAGTAAAAATTGCTTTTGGTAAACTTATATTAATGTTTTTAATACAATTATTCAATTTGAGCTATTTTTAACCAAATTCAAAAAAGGAGGTTTGCAATTCGTCCGAATCTTTTTTTTTTATGTATGTTCAACGATTACTCCGAGATTTACGATTCTTTTTTTGTTCGACTCGGAATAGCTGCCATTTGGTTCCCTAAAATTTGACATAGTTTGGCCCAGTAGTTTTCATTTTGTGAACATTTTTTATGAAAAATTTCCATTCCCCGCGGCACCTTTTGTAGGCGTACCCACATAGCTAGACACTAAAAAGTAATAAATAAATAAAAAACACTTCGTTTAAAAAAACTGACTTCAAAAACTAAAAAGTAATAACTTATTTCTAAAGCTTATTAATATATATTATCTAAAACATCTTGAAGTCGGCGCAAAGTAAAACATAAAAATTACTATATTTTGAAAATTACTAAGCACCGACTTTAAGATGTTTTAGACATTATACATTAATAATAATAGCTTTAGAAATAAGTTATTTTTAACTTTTTAATTTTCGAAGTCGGTTTTTTTTGACGATTTTTTTTAAATTACCTCTCCTTTTCAATCTCCAAGGATAGCCTGTGTATATGAGGATCGGAGTCGTCAGGCACCAGCTGGTAGGAGTTCAGCTCCGTTTCCGGGAGTGACGATATGCCGTTGTGGATCATGTCCCCGCCCAACTCAGCCGGCAGGGAGCACGTCGACGGGAACAGACTCGAAGGTACCGTTGATGAAGGTATATCCTTTAAAAAAAATAAGTAATTTTATTTATCAATTGAGAAAAATGACAAATCATGCGAAAGTCACACATGCACCTGTAAATAAATATCTTTTTCTTTTTTAAAGTCAAATCAAATTGTTTGGTGAATTATAGTAGAACCAATGAACGCAATCGTTACAATGGAGATTTTTTAAATTTCAGCATATATTAAGACATTTGTTATTTAGAACAAAATAAACATACCTATAAAGAAATATTTTAATTTTTTTTCATCAAAAGTGTCTTGCGACTAAGGGTTGCTGTTTTTTATGACACTATCGTGCAAATAATAATAGCCCGGTACTTTTTGTCCTCTTTTCCCACAATAGTCCTAAACTTGCCGGGGCTTGTCCTTGGGTACACATGGTGTAGACAGCGATAATCGCCGGTCAGTGTCACGCCACTTTTAGATTAAATTTGTCAAGGGCCCTCTACATGTTGGCCCTCCCATGGGTTTTCGGAAGCCCTCCAAAAATCCGGGCCATTGTTACGATCTATGGTCTTCAAAAACATAGTTATAATAATAATAATTAATTATTGAAGTTTCTCCGTAAATTTAGTATACATCGATGGTGGGAATATTCTTGTATGTATCAAATGTCTATATCAGAAAATTCCACATTTCATATTATGACAAACGTTATTATACCCTTTTTATTTGATGTTTTAAAAATTATTTTTATCGAATCTATTTTCAGATTAACTGGCAGGAGATAGCGCTGAACAGGAAGGAGTGGAGTATTCTCATTTCGGAGGCCAAGACTCATTCTGGGTCGGTGAGTCGCAGCAGTTAGTTAGTTAGTTAATCTATTTTACTTATTTCTTTGAATTTCAAAAACTCACTATTTCGATAATATTTACCGGGGGTGGTAAAGAGCCAGTGGACGTCCTGCTGAGGAAGTTGAGGAGTTTCTCCTTGGCCTGCTTCTCGGCCACCCTGGCGGAGACGAGCTCCGCTTTGAGCCGCTCCGCTTCCGCCGCGCGCTTCTCCGACTCCTCGACCAAGCGCGCCGTCAAATATTCCGCTTCGCGCGTTTTCCGCTCCAAATGGACCTGTAATGAAGGCCCCATACAGTTTAGTATATCACATGACATTTTAATTATTTTACTAATTAAAAATATTAGCGGAATGATTCAGATCACGTATTGTTATATTAATAAACATCAATAATAAATAAATATTCAAAATGTGTAAATTATAATATGTATCACTTCTTTTTTTTAATCACTATAGTTAGTAAAGCAATGACAAGCAAGCCATGTTGCTAACAATATGTGAAAACAATTAATTTTAGTTTTATAAGTAATAAATAATTTAGTTGTTAACTGTTTGTTTTCCGAATACAATAATAATATTGATATCGAGGAAAGAAAGAAATTACATTCATTTTTAGGAAGGTTTGCATTACAAAAACACTTTTATGATAACAAAATAAACAAGATAAGAACGTTTCCATTGCACACCGTGGGATTTTAGAACGAGCTCCCGGCTGAGGTTTCCCCACAGCGCTGCGATATAAAGATTTTCGAAAAGTATGTCAAAAAATGTCTTCGAAGTCGGCAGCGCATTCAAATTCAAAAAAGGTTTTTATTCCACCGGAGAACACTTTTTGAAGGTCATACATATAGGTTAAAATTTAATTTGACTTCCTAGTCTATGTACACCGTTTCGCAACGTGTTATCGCTGTTAAGGAGAAGAAGCGGCAACAAACTTCCCAGAAACACGTCTAGCTAAAAATTGTTTTCCTTTATATTTCTTATTCTATTTATACCTCTTCTTTCTTTATAAGTTTTATGCAGAAGTATGTTACAGAATGACTTTTAAAGAAATAATGAAGTGAATAGCAAACAGTGCATATTCAATATTGGTGACATCACTGGTATCACTTTCCATCAGGTGGGAGGTCAGCCTGTTTGTTCTACTTCAGCTATAAAAAAACACAGAGAGACGTAAATACAAATCTATGTCTCACCTTCTCCTCTTCGGTCTTGATGGCAGACAGCCTCAACCTGGCGTTCTCCCTTTCAGCGTCAGCAGCCTTCTTGGCCAGCAGCGAAGCTTCTTCTTCCGCTATCCGACCCTTCTCCGCCAAGAGCTCCGCCGTTTCTTCTGAACGACGCTGTCAAAATAAACATACCACCCGTTATCCGGCGATTTCTAAATAAATAAAAACGACACCAAAACTCGTATATCTCTACCTTCTTACCAAAAATTTAAATATCTATCAAATCCCCTTAATTTCAAATTAAGTGGTGTGTTAGGTTGCCATCCAAAAATTAGGTCACACCTTAAGAGGGGGGGGGGGGGGCGTCGACGAAGGGTAAATTCCTTTAGTATCCCACAACGCCCAAAATGCTCCGTCTACCGTTTCCACATGGCGACCACGGTCACGTTTCTCGCTCACGCAGCGCTCACAACGACCCATGTTCGAGAGAATTAATTCCCTCATCGATTGACATTGAAAAAACCGCTATTTTCAAACGAGCCAATGGCGTTTGTGTATTTCGTTTATAATGACATCAAAGCTTCATCAATCCGTTCCACTAGAATTTATGTTTGTGACACCCGCAAGCAAGTGGTACGGAAACAATCGCGGTCGTGAGAGGAGTCGTTGTGAGTCTCTTGCGGAACGTAGCCGATGTGTAACAGTCTGTGACAAGGGGTGGCAGGGGTCCTATATTTCGTGACGTCGAATTTCAAAATCTTATACTTTTTGATTGATTGAACGCGCCAATCTCAGGAACTACTGAAAAATTCATTCAGTGTTAGATAGCCCATTTATCGAGGAAGGCTTATAGGCTTTATAACACTAAATTTGAACTTTTTACTTTGTAGTGGCAGTGTTTAAATTATAAAAAGATAATTTAGATGGAATACAAAAACTACTTACGCAACTGCTGTTAAATAATTTCTTGATGTAAAATTGCAAAACATGTGATGTCACACTAGTGAGGGAAGAGTCTCACGAATGTGACCAACTGTGACAAGGACGAGGGAGTGGTCAAAACCATGAAATTCGTGTGACGTAAGTATTTCTATTTCAACACCTTCAAGATTCTTTTTTGATACTAAAGGGAGGCTACGTCCTTTCCTAGGATACAATGTAGCACCTTGTCAAATATAATTTTGATCTTTTAAGCCAATCAGACGTAGAAAAGGTAAGAAACTACAATGTAAATCTTCTTTTTCTCTTATATATAAAAATATATATTTGTCTGTATGTCCTTTATAGAATCCTAAATTATACACATTTGATCATGTGACGATCTTTAGCAAAGCTTTTGTGCATGAGACAAAGGTTTCTGAGTTGGTTCACAATTGAACCCGGTAGGTGGCGCTGCTGTCGGCACATCGATTGAAGCTTTTCCGGACAGGACGACGTCTGCCGGGACAGCTAGTACCATATGAAACTCGTACTAGTACTAGTAACTAAGGAACTTGACACTTGCACAATGTTTGATGTCGTACTTAAAGTCACCAGTAAGTATCGAAATTACTCTTGACCTAATATTGGCTAGAGTCATGGAGACTAGAGGTACAAGGAGAACCATCTCAGTATATTAAAAAGTGTCCACTGAAGGGCAGCAAATTGAGATGGCGCCATAATACCAAGTGGAAACTATTTAAAAATAGCGCTATAAATAATTAGAGTAGGATACTAGATTAAAGAAGGAAAGAAAGACTTCCTCTTTGTCACCGCGCATTTTACAAAAATATAACTATTGCATGTCTCCTAATGGTGGAATTTTCAGATAATTTAGTTAGTTATCTTAATTAGTGAAATAGGTTTCAAAAAATTAATTGGTCAAAAATTTATATACATACATCTCAATACGAGAAAGTCTAAATATTTTTCCAAGTTATAATTTTTAAATTCTTCAACCCAGCACACTTCACTTCGTTTATAACTGCTAAATTCATATCATTTCCGTTTCATGCACTAGTGCCCTTTTGACGTGTTTTCGAACCATACTTTGCTGTTTACAGGTGGACACTTTTTCAACTAATCCCCTGTACTAGATAGTCCTCCTTACACCTCTAACCTCCATGGCTAGAGTTCAGACAAATTTTCGAAAGTGGCGCCTCTAGTATTTTCTACTGTATTTTGCCATACTGTAGTATGTATAAAAGTTGGATATAATTACCAGCGCCTCGTTGGCCAGCCGTATTTCCTCCTGGTACTGCAGCAAGCGCTGTTCCATCGCCGAGCGCTCCCTTTCCGCTGCCTCCCTTAGCTGCTTCTCGCGCGCCAATTTGTTGCGTTCGATTTGACGGCGCTGAACATCGCACAATACAAACGAATGAATGTACGAAAGAATGAATGGAAATTCTTTACTATTCTGCACAACTCAAAGCTAGGCGATTTAATACCATTGCTATTAGAACAATAGGTGGCTTTCTTTTTTGGAGTTCAGCAGACAGGCAGACGGCCCACTTGATGGCAAGCGGTTACCATCGCCTATGGACATTTGCAACACCAAAGGTGCTACAAATGCGCTGCTGCTCTCTTAAGGGAGACTGGAACCTGATCACTGTTGCCGGAACACAACGCAAAGTTGTTATGACGGCATACTCTAGACCAGGGGTGGTCGCCATCCAGTCGAGCATATAATACCCTACCACCTCGCTGTAGGTTGTTTTGACATCTTTTACCACAGGCCGCCCGGCCGTAGGAAATTGTATTCTTTCTCCATTCCTGCACGGATAAAAATGATCACTTATTTATCGCTTTACAACTTTATTACTTATAGCGATCTCTTCCAGGCAACCACACCTGGTTGTCTCGGCTTAATGTTCAATCAATCTTGACTTGACCGAGCGTTGACGCCACTTATTTCCCAATTAGCAATTGCGTCTTGGGTTTATAGCGTCAGTACGGCCAAACGCCACGCTACCGCGACGCACGTGAAATAGTATCGCACCCGTATAACTACAATATAATTTAGCTATCGAAGATTTCGGGGTCCAGTTCCCTAGTAACTAGGACAACTGCCTAACGGCGCGTTCCCACTTTGTCGTGACAACAGATAATCGTGTAGTTTTAAGTGTCGTGGCTTATATGTTGTATGTATCAAACTGAGGTGTTCACATATAGAAAGACACGATTTACTGTCGTCTACCACATTTTTTGCAGTGACGACAGATTGTCATGACAGTGGGAACGGCTAGCACGACAGTCGTAAAACGATAAAAAATCGTTACGACTAAATCGTGACGGCAAATCTATCGTAGCCACGATAAAAATATCGTCTCGTCGTTTACACGTGTTTTCCCTTCCGCCTCGCTAGTGATGTATAAACGACAAAGCGACCGCCGTGAAACGGTAACGTGTCGTCGCGATCCAATGGGAACAGTTAGATACGATAGTCTCTAAACGAAAAAAATATAGTTACGACTATCAATCGTTATAACGCTAGAGCTATAAAAGCTAGAGACGACAATCGTCCAACGATAAATTAATCGTTAGACATAGTGGAACGCGCCCTAAACTATTAAATAAACTTAAGTGATCAGTGTATCTGCGTCCCTTGGGCCCCGGGGTTCGTGTTGAACGACTTTGCCACCTGTATCGCCACGTGACAAATCAACAGATCCCCTGAACCAGCGTTGTGAGTGAAATTCTTTATACTCCGGGCACCAGTTCTTGATTGGGGAATAAGGGATGGCCATACATTGAGCACATAACCCCCTCCCGCGGAGATTGCACGATTGCGTCTCCACCGAGACTGATTTAATGTGAATTTTGGCAACTACAGATATTTGATCATCTGTCAGTCGAATGGATCTTGGCTCGCACTGGCATGGTGTATTTTTTGTGAAAGATACCGACTTGGTAACCAACCACGGGAAAATAACGGAAAGTTACTTTACGACATTTCCATACCAAGAATCGAATCCGGAGCCTCTTCATTCTAATAAATTCAGCCGAGAAAGGCTTAGACCAGTCAATTCACATTTACGAGAGTAGTTTCCTTAAACTGTGTTGTATTTACAATGCCATCTGTTGGTGATTCACGCAAAACTTGAGTTTTTCAAATATACAACGCAAACTATTATGTCACCTTTTACAATCCATATCTTTTTATAACTCTAATTTAACTCCCATATCCATGAAGTCTCCAGTTTTATATTTTGTTCATATGAATTTCATCCCTCCTCATTACATGTCCATATTACTTTAATATTCATCTTCTCAATTTACAGTAATAATAATATATCACAAACAAAAAAAAATAATGTAGACAGTTAAAATTTACCTGTTTCTCCTCTTTTGCTTGAGCTTTCATTTGCTGCACTTCCATAGTGTCCGGTTTTCTTCTTCTCATATATAAATCGTGGTTTCCAATGCACAGGTCCAAAATCTATGGAACAACCTGATTTATAATCAAAATACAGTAAAAGCTCTCTAAGTCGAACTTAAAAAATAACCTACTTAATTAATTTGTATTAACAATTATTAATTACACTTGATATTTACTGAATTCTATATCTATTTACTTTGTTAAATTTTGATGAGATATTATGTCAAGTACTCACTCAACAAATCACAGTTTTTAAATTGATTTTGTATCAATACGAAAAAACCAAAGATAATATTTTTAAACTAATTTTGTGAATAGGGTCTGAGGTATCAGTTCTATTTGGAAAAGGTGTCTCTTGAACAAAAAAGTTTGGGAATCCCTGAACTAAATTATAATAGAAACTAACATCTTAACAATAGCACTATAACAATAACAGAACAAACATTTCTGTTGTTCGTGACTACCCCGCAAGGGACCTGGCGTGAAGTTATGTATGTATGTATGTAGAACAAAAATTTGACTATGAGTAACACCTTTTTAATTTTTAAAACAAATTTCAAATATATCTTTAGTCAAATATGTAATTTAATAAAATTTTAAAAATAAAATAAACAGTTTTCATACCAATTTATTCATCCCTTTTGGCGAGAAGAAGATAAAGTTATTCGCACTTTTGTCCACAAACTTGATTACAAACTTCTTGTCGTCGAACGATATGTGCTTGATTTCCGACCAAGGGAAGGTCGTCTTCGGCGCCAACTTGTTGTCTTTCTCGTAAACGTTTAGACCTAAAGCAGTCACACCGAGATACAGATCTGTGTCTTTCTTATTCTGAAACGGAAAAGGATTAATTATATAACAACAACCCATAACTGTCCCACTGCTGGGCTCGAACCTCCCACAGAAGGGGAATGGACAGTACACCCGCCACGCTCGTCCAAGGCGTATTGGCAGGTTTGACACATCCGTTATCTCGATGTGCAGGTTGCATCACGATGTTTTCCTTCACCGTTGTTAGCACGTGGTAATTGTAACAATATGCACATTAGGGCAGAAACAGTCTAAGTGGTGCATGCGTTCCGGCCAGGATCGAACCCGCGACCTTTATGTTTAGGACGCGTGCGCTAGCCATTACGCTAACACGACTACAAAAACTTCAGAAAAACGATTTTCAGGTACCTATTACTGTTTTTAAAAAAAAATTATGGTCTGGTAACAAAGACTTTTAAGACGGGTCTTATTTGATATTGAACAAATCACTTGTCACTGTAATGTCGCCGACACAACCGTTCGTATCGCGCTTTAATTTATTAGCTACCCTCATCTTGCGTGCCCACTATTGGGTTATGGTAAAATCCCGAATTGTGCCACGGATTACGTTTCTTGTGAAATATAATAAAGAATTCAACTGAAAAGTCTTGTTAATTTGTGTTTGTTTTATAAATAATATTTTTTTATTGGTTAGCTCATTTTACGAAAAGATAATCCATAATTCCAGCGGTTAAACTTATCTTCAGCCTAGACTTTATCTCCTGAAAGCTTTTTGTGATCTAGTGCTTTGAAGACAATTTACTATAAAATATAAATAGGTGTCATTAAACTTAAAAGCTAGTATTTTTTAATGTTTTCCTCCAGTTAGTATACTTTGACTTGTTAATATTTTTATTTATTCATTTACAGTATAAATCTATATAACGACATTGAAGGGACTATGCATCTTATGGCGTTATAGAGAATTGACATTAAACGCAGGTAAGTATGTTATTGTTGTCTGACGTCTTTTGCTGCAGCAGTAATTGTGTTGTATTTTTTACTTATTTTATTCATGTCTTGTGATATTGAGGCATTATGTATATAAAGGAAGTACCTAGAAATTTTATTATGCATGATGCCGAAAGTTGAGTTCATTGCGGGCTAGGATAATATAGCGATAGAAGAACATTCAAATCTACGCAGTTATTACTAATTTTGCCAACTTAAAAGGTGCTTTTTATTACTTAACTATATAGAGTGTACCATTGTATGGGAGACGAGCTAAACCAACCAAAGCCAAAGTGATTTCTACGCTTGAGGGAGTTTGTCGTTAAATCGACAGACGTTACATGGAGTTTACAATGTATTTAGTCAGTCGGTCAGTGAAAGAGTAAAAAATCTAGGTATCATATTTGATAGGGAGCTATCTTGGCGACCTCACATAACCGAATTGAGTCGACGTCTCTTCCTCTCTTCGAAATCCCTTGGGAGGTTGAAAAACTTCCTGCCCATAGCCACCAAAGTTAAGCTTGCAGATTCCTTACTACTCCCCATTCTTGATTATGCTGACGCTAGCTATATTGATTTGACTCAAGAGCAACTTAATAAGCTTGAGCGCCTCCAAAATTTTTGTATAAGGTTCATATTTGGGTTACGCAAATATGACCACGTTTCTGAATTTCGTAAAAAACTCAAGTGGTTGCCAGTTCGCTTTCGCCGGAATACTCATATTCTTTCACTCCTGTACAGTGTATTGTTTATCCCCACAACCCCGTATTATCTCAAAGAACGCTTTGAATTCATCTCTTCCTCTCATAATTTACGACCTTCTACGAATCTCAGACTTAATACTCCCAAACATTATTCATCTTTTTTCAACAATTCTTTTACTGTACAGGCTATTCGACTCTGGAATGAGTTACCTGTTACTGTTAGACAAGCTAAATCTCTAACAGTATTTAAGAATATGACAAAAAAGCACTACCTACAACTTTGTGATGTCTGATATTTCTACGTATGTTTATGTATGTGTATATATAATAATATATGTATCTATATATATATGTATGTATATATTTATGTATGTAATATCAATAGGAGTATTTGTATATGTCTATTTAGTATAAAATTTATGTAAGTAGCTGCATATCCTCTAATATTTATGTATACCACCTTTGATCAATTTAATATGTTTTTATTCCTGCCTCGGGTTGTCTGGAAGAGATCGCTTCTTAGCGATAAGACCGCCCATTGTGCACATATAGAATATTTTTAGGCTATAAGTTAATTTGTGTTTTCTGTAATGGTGTACAATAAAGTGTTATCTATCTATCTATCTATCTATTTATTATCAAAAAGTATCTTACAGTATTTCCATAAATTTAAGGCCTAACAATACATAATAATAAATCTAAACCAAAAATAGATACTTATGACCTAGGAAGAGAACAGAAACAAAAACAAGAGTCTATTTAATACTGTGACACTTCTAACGGGAAAACTAAACACAACTAAATGATTAAATATAAATATTAACATTATATTCCTTTTCAAGTTTATTAATAACTTTATTCAGAAAGGAAAAATCAACACACATGGCACTAGATAGGATAATATATATAAGTATAGATATAAGGCCCACACTGCACATGCACTTCCTCACAACACCAGCATGTAACAGATACACTCTACATTAGTATAAGTTTAGTAAAAATATAATAAATTAATATAATAAGTTATTCGTAAAATACACACACCAACACAAAAATTACTAAATTAATGTCACACACAAGAACCAAAATAACTAATAAGCGTGTTAAATTTTAAAAATTAAGTTAAAAAAAAGGTTAAGGAACTCCAGTCCGTAATTGTTAAAAAAATAACTTTATTAACAACTGATAACTTAAATATTTGTTACAGGTATTTTAGTTACATTTTTAATCCATCCACTTGTAAATACTAGTTAAGGATTATAACTTACTTTAATAGCAAAATAGTTAATCCCGTACATGTCTAAGTCTTGTGCTATTTTGAGATACTCCATCTCAGCTTCGTCCCGCGACATGCCTTTGTGGTCGGCGTACCTTCAATTTGATTAACAATTCAGACTGATCAAGTAAATACCGAGATTGCTTAAGCATAAATACATATTATCTCTGAGTCCCATAACGGTAAGAACAAAGGATTTCCACATAATTTACTGTTACAACTTAGGCCCCGATAAAAACAAATTCCACGTACAGATATGTAAAAGCACATTTTATTACCTGTCGGCATTTGAACTAATAGTAATCCTTTTATGATCGTCTTCTTTTGTTCACATATTAATTGGCTTTGTTTCTAATTATTGTGGAGAATAGCCTATTGTCCTATTGTACTCGTTCATTAGCACCATTAGCCAGGTGTTGCGGATTGTAGGAAATTGTGTTTGCGTTGCCGGGCACACATTTGCATTTGTGAAGTATAAAACGACAGCCAGGTGGAGAGAGGAGTCAGTTGAGCTACGACTACGATACGGGCGTGACGTGTGTGCATTCGGGAATCTAATAGTAATTTGATTTGTTGTGTTCGGTTATATGTGTACCTGTGTTATACGTGTTTGTATAGTTCTATTCTAATAAACTCTATTCTAACGGCATTGAAATTCGAGTCCCACTAAGTCGAAACATTACTTTGGGAAAAGTGTTCATCATTTCAATTAGATTGTGTTGTGCCAAGAGACATTTATTTTTACCTAGCTGTTCCCGACGACTACGTCCGCGTGGAATCTTTTTTCGCGGAACCCCAATTAAAAGTAGCCTAAATTACTCCTTATAACATCAGCTATCTGTCAGTGAAAGTTCCGTCAGAATCGGCTCAGCTGTTTCAGAGATTAGTCAGAACATTCAGACAGAAGACAAATATTTTAATAATTGTTTTTTTAATAATGTACCGTATATATATATTCGTACGCATTTATTAAAAAGCCTTTTTTTGACATTGCAAACAGACACTCCAATTTCATTTATTTGTTTGTATTGATATAGGTGAGTTTTTCAATTTGCATAAAAGTATAGGTTTTGCGCGGATACATTGACAACATCTTCAAGTCGGGTCAAAATCAATAAATACTCACCATATTTTGATACGATCCTCCCACATTTCAGGTGTCATCTGGTATTGGTCAATCACTCTCTGGGGGAGCAGATCTTCGCTGGCCAGCATACCTGGCTTATAGGCACTCTCATCATAATCACCATACTATAAAAACAATAAATTATTGTTTAACTTTGGTTTAATTAAATAATCGGCAGACAAACACAGACATTGCTATTCCCAAGCTAAGCTAGTTAGGCTTGTGTATAGATCTTTCTGGGGCTGATCCTAGACTACACACTACAGTAAATAATAATATAATTCTGTTTCACCTGAAAAAATACATACACTTTCTAGTGTTAGTCGAAAAGTGGGAGAAGTCGAAAGCATAAGAATATGCTTCTGACTCTTAATTTGAAATTCCCGGGACACAAAATACCACAGCATTAGAAAAGAATGTAAGCTATCGTTTTAGTGATAACCATGTCGGAATAAGCTAATATTTATGCACCCGAATAACTAAAAAACCGTTCTCAGAAAAATCCCCGCAGGATTCACGCGATAAAAAGACTAGAAATTTGCTGTCGGCCTGCGAAAACCACATTGAAAGTAGCCCAGTAGTATTTACGTGAATCCCGAACAAACAGAAAAGATATTTAAAAAAGATGGTATCCTGTTCTTCATTGTTTATATAGTCTATGCCAGTTGTTTTTTATGTAATAACTTCAATGTACAGCTGCGGCGTGTTTAGAATTTTATAATATTATAGATATGGAATGTTAAACTACAAGATGCATAGGTACAAATGTAAAGGTCGACCAAAAAAGATGTATGGATTGTGTGGAGGATGATATGATGATTTGTGGTGTGACAGAAGATGTATGTCAGAGTAGAGGAGTCTGGAAGGAAAAGACATATTATGCCGACGCCAAATAATTGGGGTATGGTGAAAGAAAAGAGAGAGATAAAGCAATCTCAAATAATCCACAATCTTCATAATTTCTGCACAAAGGCAGGCAAAGGAATCTTAGTCTATACAACCAATTCTGATGAATAAGTCTTTATATACGTAGCGCAGTTGAACTGCAGGCTACAACTGACGCCATTCAACAGAGGTCTTGTGAAACTCGAAAGGCCACATTTGACCATACAGTTCACATTTCTCAAAAAAACTTACTTTTAGAGTAACATTACAGATTTTTAGAAATAAAACTGCACAGCAGGACGTCACTATAGCGAACGAGGTGGAATAAACTTAAAACAGTTTTTGATAGCAAACATAATATATTCAGAATGTTTCCAATATATAACAGACCATTTCACTATGTAAACACAAAGGGAGAGTATAATTTTAAAGGAGTTTCTCTGTGGCTAGCAGTTCTCTTTCAGTTTCTGCCAAAAACTTCCTGAAGATATAGGGAACCTTTAAATAATAATAAACATCAATATTAATGACAAAATACCTTAGCTTGTACAGCATAACTGGCGAGCAAAACCGAAGCTTCTGGCGGACAATAAATATCCATACTGAGTATAGCCTGTTTCACTTGAAGGAAGAGTAGGTGCTGTGTCACCTCTTGGATCAATTCCTCAGCGACATCCTCTGGATATAGTTTGCAGAGTAACATGAACGGAGTGCCCGGCATTTGGGACACACACTGGTCTTGCACTGAAACAGATATTTTGGTATTTGTTGTCTTTGTCTTCTTCTGTTGTTGATTATGGCTTCAACGCCTTTGGCATTGATTCCGCACATATCACCTTAGATATGAAAAATGATGAATGAGGCAAGGTGAATAACATGTCATGGCATGGTAAAAATTAATGACAAGCTCTTAGTAAACTAAAGTAACTAACTGAGTAACTGTAAATCTGAAAAAGCTCTTAAATGCTAATATTTGTTATTATTCTGTTGTGTTTTGTTATAGCAATATATCACTCTATTAAATATAGACTTTGAAAGTTTGGATATTTTTTTTATTTAAAATTTATAGATTACTGTGACTGCTTCTATGGCCTTTTAACCTGAATTACACATTTCTGATCTACCCTAACTGCTGGGTTAAGATGGCAGAGTATTTCACTGTCATAAAAAAATACCTCAAGACTAAGGCAGACCTTTGCTTCGATCCTGCCTAAGTCTTCTTCGTCTGGAACCTGGCCAATAAAGCCCGAAAACCACTCAAGGTTGCTATGGCTACGGCATGCTCTAGACCAGGGGTGTTTTACCATCCAGATGGGCAAATACCCTACCACCAGGCTGTGGGTTGTTTTGTCGCCTCTTACGACAGGCCACCTGGCCGCAGGATTTATTATTCTTTCTCCATTTCTGCACAGATGAAACTTTTAATAATGAATTTAAAATATATAGGCATATTTCCCGCAGCGAGAATTATATAGGCAGGCGTGAGTCGATTCCCTGAACCATAATAACCCTCAAATTAAGGGATCTTAGTTTAGGATCCAACCCCATAATTTATTATAAAGTACTAAAAACATACCTCTTTTATCCAATTTCAGCCAGCTTATGAAGTGTTTTGTGTCCTCGAATTGCAGTCCAAAGAACCATGTCTCCCTCAAGCCTATTGTCCTGCATACTAAATCAAAAAGATCCCGGCCTGTTGCACGCCACTGGAAACAAGTAAAAAGACGGGTCTTAGTTAGACTGCTAATATCAGGAATGCTTCACAGCAAAGATTTGAACTCACATACATCTGTTTTAAAGAGTGAATTTTTGATTTGAAGGTGTTACCTCACACATGATATAATTTATTCCTGCATAATTAGTAAAGCCAAAACTTTGAGCAATCCATGTAAGTGATAAAACTGCCAATATAGAAAACAGTCAAGACCTTTGGAGATGCATCTCATGAATATATACAGAATATAGTTTTTAAATATTATCATGTAAGAGTGAAGATATTTGTATATATAGTCTTAAGTTTAATGTTCAATTCATTAAGCAATAATTACATCTAGAGTACAACTCGTTGTCTTATTTAGTACTCCTCTCTCAGCAATGAGACTTGCTCTAAACAGAGCATTTTGTGGTGCTAAGCTACAGCTTATACAATAAAAAAAATTAAAAATAAGGGCCACATTCCACTTGTAGCTCACAATGTTCAAAATGCTCCTTCAGCCGTTACACATAGCAGACACAATTGTTATGTTAATGGCGAAAATGTCACTAATTATGTTATAAGTTTCGATTATGCAGCGCCCACTATGTGACCTATGTCAAGAGGTGGGTTCAAGTGGGCGTTGACCATAGAGCATCATTTTCTCTATTGATACTTTGACAACAGCGTGAATTTCTGAGCATTAATACATCAACCACTGACATTTGTGTATTTCATTTTGAATGACACCAATGCTCCATAATCCCTTCCACAGTTTGTGTCTAAAGGTCACAAGCAAGTGGAACTGTAAAATGATGAGTGTGGTTGTTGTTAGCCTCATGTGGAATGCGGCCTTAGTCTATAAACATTTATAGTAAACTAGCTGTCCTGGCAGACATCATCCTGCCCAGAAAAGCTTCAAATGATATGCCGACAGCAGCGCCACCTACCGGGTCCAATTGTGAACAAACTCAGAAACCTTCTCTGGCTCATGCACAACCACTTTGTTAAACATCATCACATGATCAAATGTATAATTTACGATTCTATAAAGGACATACAGACAGACATTCATTTTTATATATCAAAAAGAGGATGTTCATTGCAACAGTTATCACCAACAGACTTGTCTACCACATTATGAACTTTAACATTGATGATACAA
This sequence comes from Dendrolimus punctatus, assembly GCA_012273795.1. Lineage (NCBI taxonomy): Eukaryota > Metazoa > Arthropoda > Insecta > Lepidoptera > Lasiocampidae > Dendrolimus > Dendrolimus punctatus. Next base: position 13,604,559 of record CM022548.1, read on the forward strand.
CTTAATATAATTATTATGTAGCTTATTTAATTTGTTATCAGAAGTAAATTCCTGTTGTTATCGAGTGTTCATTGACATACTTTAGTGTAGGTTAGGGTATAATAAATATTCCAATAATTATAACTACTACTGTTTTCCTGTCATTTTTATGATTTTTATATATATCTTATTAGCCAGGCTCTTACTGTACTATTAGTAAGAACTTGATTTTACTTGGATTGAGTTTATGGTAAATTTTAACCAGTAATTAGCTTAATAACATTTTGCATGATGTAGGAACCTATAATTTTTTCTATCTAAACTTAAGATTAAAAGTAGCTTATTTAAATTATTTCATAATATGAATCTTTATTCAAATAAAACTAGTATAAAAACCACAAAGAGACTCTGATTAGACCGTATATAAAATGTGTTTATATTCAGTTTAATGAATAGGTAATAGAACTAAGACTAAGTACTAAGAACATATAATGATTTAAATGTAAAAAAAAATGTATTGTAAGGAACCAAAATGTGTGTACATTTTATGCGCAAATTGCTGTTCTTTGAAATTGAAAATAAACCCAGTACCTTATAATTTCTTAATTGTCTAAGAAAAGTTACAACCATATGTGTATCAAGTATTAATATAAGTATCTCAAATTGTTCAGATTAAAAAACATATCTGAATAAGAGTAGTGAAGCAATATATATAAATAATTATTGTAATAACAATGTAAGACACTGTTGTTATAAAATAGATTACATTGAATTACTCAATATTAGTGCCTACACAAACTTTAAAATACTATTCAGTCCCAATTTATCACATAATATTCATTGAAGAAGCTCTAATTTGCATGATAAGCGACCCCGCGCCTGTGAGTCATGACGGGTTGTATATGCGCTAATATAACTAATTAACTATTGTACCTACTATAAACAATAACTACTAAGGCAATATTATGCGATGATAAACGTGTTTGGACATCAATACAAAGTGAGTTAGTTTTTATTGTATTCTTCTTGAAATGTAAACAAATCTATTAAAACGAAATTAGAGGGACAAAGTTATAATTTACCTCAAGGTTGAACTCTAACTCTGCATCCAACGTGCACACCTTAACTGGGAAAGACTTAGAAGCTTTTTTCCTTCTAAATGGAGGCATTATTATATTGTCGCATAGCTTTTACACTGCAATTACAAGTTTGTATAAAATCCGCAATAGGTTATGATAATTGTGAAGCTGTAAGTTAATTACACTGTAACGTCTGGCGTTTACGTAATGTTCAACCGATAGAGGTATGCGTATAATTTCACATTGCGTACTATTTCCAGCGGTTATTATTTACAAACAAGAAGAACGTCAATGAAACAAGCGAATCGGAGGTGAATGAAGAAAAAAATTATTGGGTAAATGCGTTTCGTTATACGTAACGTAAAAAGGTAATTTGACAATGCTCATATAGTCTCATCAGACACTCACATGTTTGTGTTCTGCGTTGAACGGAGTGAAAGCGAATAGCATGCAGTGCGCGTCAAAAAAAAGTTATTGTCAAATAGACTTTGACAATTTATAGTTATCGTCGAAACTTTTGACAAATGACAACTGACGTTACTATTATCAAATTCAATTGACAAATTGTGTCGAAATATTTTCAAAACAGAACCACGTGCATTGTTGTAGTTGTGAATATAAAAGTTTTAATTGTTGTTAAATAGCAAGATGGGAAAATTCAGGTCTAAAATGAAAGGAACAACGAAGGGTAAACGATGGCAGAAGGGACAGTCTTCAAATTCAAACCCAAAAATACAAAAGTATCGAGAGATGGCCAAATCCCGGTTTTTTCAGGAAAATTTGGGTATGTTCATGTATTTTTTTCAATAATTCATGCTATTATATTAGAAGTCAATCGTAGTAACCTGGATATTTCTTCTTTGTTTTAATTCGTAATTTAATTTGAAAGTACACTTCTAACCTATGAATTAAAAAAAAAGATAATTTATAAATTTTTGTCAGGGGGTAGCGTATTTGCCAGTCTGGGTAGCTACTACAGGAGTAGGCATACTACAAACCAGAGCGTCTATAGTATGCCGCCATAACCCACCTTAGTTTTGTTCTGGCATTAGTGGCCAGGTTCCAGTCTCCATTAAGAGAGCAGCAACACATTTGTAGCACCTTTGGTGTTGAAAATGTCCATAGATGATGGTAACCACTTTCTATCAATCAGGTGGGCTATCTGCTGAACTCGCCCAATAAAAAATTGTGGTACCATTTCATTATTTTTTAACACTTTTTTATATATTTATAAGTGTGAGCTAAGATTTGTGAAGTCTGCCAAGTAAATTGTTGAAAAACTTGCTGATCCAAAAACCTTTTTCCTACATATCCTAAATTAAAAAATAATAATTCAAATATTAATCCTTATCCATTCCCAACCTTATAACTGTTCTTAGCAATAGACTTCTGTAGAAGGAAGATTCATACAAAAGTGTAGATATGCAATTAATTAACAATGCCTATACAGCTTGCTATGAACATAGCAATAACAACTATTCATAGATGATAAAACAATATGTTTAAAAATATATATATTTTAATGGTTTTAAGCACAGTAATTTATTTAATTTTGGTTATACTGATGTTTCAGCTATTTTTCAGTGGCTGTGATCACGGAAAACAAAGATGTCAAGTATCAATGAGTATTGGTAAAGATTTATATACCCTATTGCCAACTTGTTCATTTTAATAAAATTAAATAAATTACCACACTTAAAACCATCAAAATGAATTTTTATTATGTATACAAGTCGCGAAAACTAAAGAAAATATTAACTATTCAAAGATTTTAAAATAATATTTGTAATTTTAGGAAGCACTGGTTTAACTCAGCAAGCTGTCTTAAAACATGATGCAATGATGACATATGGCCATAGTTCAAATAAGCCAAAACCTGAAGCTGAAAATGATTTGATTATTGCGAAAGAATTTGAAAATATGTCTGTAAAGTCTGGTGAGGAGGGCTCAGAAAGTGAATATACAGGCTCAATGAAATCAGGGACATTTAAGACATTTCAAACATTTGCATCAGATTGGAGTCAATGCTCCAATATTAGTTTTAGCAAGTCAGTATAGTTTTTATTGCTTCGAATTTGTTTATTTATAAAGACATGGATACATGAAATGAAATGCTTAAAACAAATCCCTAGTAAATATTAACCGTATAAAGGTATACAAAATATACTTCAATGTCTAAAATAATTATATAGAAACATATAACTTGTATATTATATCTGTTTATTTTTGTGAGCAATAAAATTTTGTATATATATGTTGTAAAACTCAAATTAAGCATAATTTTATTTCTTTATTTAAGTTTATATGATAGATATTATAATACTAGATAGAACAAGTAAGTGTATTTATAATGAAAATTTTTTACAAGTAGTCTTAGTTATGATCTTAAAATTCGGTACTTGACAATTTTTGCGAAACAGGTTTATTTTGAGCCTTATGGTCTTTTTTAGCCAAAATATTAATATTTCAGCAAAAAAACAACATTCACATATTTAATTTAGCAATTTTATAAACATTTTGACATTTCGTCACAAAAACGCGTCATGCTGTCATGGCGTCTCGCATGACCTCACAGCGTGCAAAACAAACATCTGTTTCATTGAAGTGTTATCTGAGAAGTCATTGATAACTTGTTGTGTTTTGCACACTATGACGTAACGCGTTCTGATCGGCGTTCATTGTCACATGGATAATGGCTGCAATATAACAATTTTATTTCTCAAAAATATCAAGTAATATTTAATATTTTAGTTAAAACAATTTATTTTTGTCATGTTTAGATCGTAATCAAGGATATATATTAAAATCAGCTATATTTTTCATACTGTCAAGTACCAAAATACTCTTGACATTCTATAATATACAGTAATTAAAACTAAAAGTAAAATTTTAAAATAAATTAATTGAACTATAAATAAAGTGATACTTACCAAATAACATAGATCTATAAGTAAAAAATTGACTCCAAATTGCTATAGGTGGGAAGCATGCACCAAATGCTGGCCACATTTCCATGTTGGATGGCAACACTAATTTGTTGCCCTTATATAGTTTATATGTATATTTTTTGGGGCACTACTTTTGTTGCAATATAAGAGGTAAGATTGCAAAGTTCAAAGTACAAATTGTAAGAAGAAAATAGGTGGTGCTTGCATCATACAGTATGTTTTTTCCCAAGACGAATTTCCACCACGTTCTTAGCTGTCTAGAAATACTAATAATAGTTTTATTGTTTTTTATAATATTTGAGTTTGTAATTTAATTTTTGAGTTTGTAATTCAATATTTGAGTTGTTAATTTAATATTTGAGTTTGTAATTTAATATTTGAGCTTGTAATTAAATATTTGAGTGTTACATAAATATATGCTTTTTTAATTTTTTCAGACTGTTAAACAGATTTGATTCAAACAATGCCCTGCACAAGGAAATGTTAGCAGTTTTAGCGGCTGTGACAGAAGTTCTAAAAGAACACAATGGTAAAGAGACTTCTACTGAATACCTTGCAGCTTTCGTAAGTACTCTACTTATCTTTACTAGTTTAGTTGGTTTGTTGGTTGGTTTAGTTTAGTTTAGTTTAGTTTAGTTGGGGTTGTCTGGAAGAGATCGCTTTTTAGCGATAAGACCACCCTTTGTACATAACTAGATATAATTTTAGTCTTAAGTTCATGTTTATATTGATGTACAATAAAGAGTTATCTATCTATCTATCTATCTAGTTTAATTTGATTCATTACAGTTACAAAAATAATAAAAGTATTTGCCATTGTTCTCCTCTAATGTTGAATCAAATCATGCTTATGTATAATATTAAAAATTCTGTACATTGAATCTATTTAAAAAAAACTGGAATACATTATATATAACATAGAGAATACAATGCTATTTTTTAAGATTTCTTGTGTTTGTTTGAGATTCACATAAAAACTACTAAGTGAATTTCAATATGGTTTTCCCTGATCAATAGCAAATTCCTAGACTTAAAATATCTGTGTTACTTAAATCCCGCGGGAATGATTCTGGGGATTGTTTAAAATGACCAGATAAAAAAAATCAAATTCCAATGTGGTTTTTTCACTGGTTGATATCAAATTGTATGTAATAAATTCTGTAAATTTTCTCGGGAGTGGATTTGAAAATGTTCAGATGCATAAAATTTAGCTTATTCTGACGACACAGTTTCCACTAAAAGGGTAACTTACATTTTTTTTTTAAATGTGATATTTTGTGTCCTACAAATCCTGTGTAAATTTTAAGTCAAGTGTGGGTAAGTTTTGGGCATGACCTAGTTATACAATAAAATAATTATCATTCAGATGGAAACCTTAAAGGCTTCAGAACTGGAAGAAAACCTTGTAGCAACGCTGACATTAATTTCAATGGGTATCAAATCTGTTCCACAAGCAGTTTTACGTAAACAGTTCTCGGAATATGCAACAATTTTTATGGAAATATTGGAGAAGAACGCTCAAACTGAAAATGGAGCCTTATTACGTAGCGCTGTAGGATGCCTATCAGTTCTTCTGAGAGCTCAAGAGTATGCTCTTTGGGGTGATTCGTCGACTATGAGGGTTTTTGAAACTGTATTGGCGTTTGCTTTGCATTCTAAACCTAAGGTGAGATTTGTAAATTTCATTTCCTTTCAAATTTTTATTTGTGTCATAATTATTATGTTAAAAAAAAATAATGTCAGCCCATAAATGTCCCACTGCTGGGCTCGGGCCTCCCATTATAGGGCAACGGACAGTATACCCGCCACGCTTGTCCAAGGCGGCTTGGCAGGTTTGACATATCGGTTATCTCGATGTGCAGGTTGCATCACGATGTTTTCCTTCACCGTTATTAGCACGTGGTAATTGTAACAATATGCACATTAGATCAGAAAACTGACTAAGAGGTGCATGCGTTTCGGTCAGGATCGAACTCGCGCCCATCGATTCAGGGGCGCGTGCGCTAACCATTACGCTACCACGACTCAATTCAATTATTATGTTACATATTATGTTTATTTTTAGACGAGAAATAAATATGGTTTTTTTTTAGTGATAATAATAGGCTTTCCCATGTCTGAACGTTATTTATAGTTAGTTAGTTATTATTTGCCCTTTTTTAAATTTATTTATCAGAAAAGCAAACAGATACAATGTATATTTTATAACTAAACTGATATTCTATAATTAATAATATGGTATCCAACAGCACTTTACACATTTTGTTTTAGGACATATTAACATTTTTTTACCGCTAACCAAGCAACTTACATGTAGATATAAGACATAATAAAATATAAGAAAATACAGCATTAAGGTATTTAAAGTTTGTTTCGTACATTATGTTTGAATTTTCCAATAGCCATAGAGAATATATCAATTTCATTAAAGTGTTTACTGTATGAATCTACCGTTCGATGAAGAGGTGTGCGTACTCTAGCATTAGTACGACAATTACCCAAGGCAAATAAGTTATATTTGCGCATCTCCCTTATTATTACAGCCCTAGGTTAAAAAGTTTAGGGGTAGACCACCCTTAACATTTAGGGGGATGAAAAATATATGTTGTTCGATTCTCGGACCTACCCAATATGCACACAAAATTTCATGAGAATTGGTTAAACCGTTTCAGAGGAGTATGGTAACTAACATTGTGACACGAGAATTTTATATATAAGAAGATAATATGTATGCCACTTTTATACATACATACATACATAACTTCACGCCAGGTCCCTTGAGGGGTAGGCACGAACAACAGAGCGCCACACAGGCCCATTCTTACACACCTCACTTGTTTCTTTGACATTCATAGCTCTTGTCATGCACGCTCGTCTGTTCTTAAGGCTCCTAACATCGCCTTCTGCTAATACATGATCAATTTGATCATGGAAGGTGTGTCGTGGCCTTCCGCGACTTCTGCATCCATCCACTTTTGCATTGTATATCTGTTTAGTCATTCTTTCATCATACATATCATACATTTCATCATACATACATTCAACATACATATGCCACTTTTGACATATTAAATCTTAAATTCCAGCCTCGGATTGTCTTGAAGAGATCGCTTTTTACTGATCTCTTCAGACAACCAAAAATGTCTAGAATTGGTTTTCAGGTACGAAAAGCGGCGCAACATGCAGTAACATCAGTCTTAAGAGGCAGCTGCTTCATGATACCTTCTGAAGATCAGAAAACTAAGGTTAGTTATTAGTTGTCTGTGATACAAATAAACAAAAGTAAATTATATAGTAGTTTGATGTTTTTTGTAAATCAGGTAATGTGTATGTTGAAAATAGTTTATTTAGTGTGTTTTTAAAATGACATTGAACACAACAATATTAATGGATGAGTCTGTCGTAAAATTGGGTCATTTTGGTCTTACGCCAAAAGGAAGGTTTGCACTGAAAATCAGTGTTGTGTCGAATATAGTTCCGGCACAGCAATATAGACTGGTAAACAGGTGCCTTTTGGACCAACTTTTTTTCAGCAGTCTACGAAAATTATTAATAAAAAAATGAAAATAAACATTTTCAATTTTTTCCAACGGGGTTCTATTCTAAAGCCCTTCAAGAATTTCTCCAAGAAAGGAAAAAAATCTTAAATTTACAGTTTAACAATTATCACACTTGCAATGTTCATATTCAAGCAAATTTTTTTTATTAATTAAATTGAATAACTAAATGAAAAATTATTATAAACAAAATTTTCAAGCAGATTATTGTTCATTCATCTATTCAGTTAGTGCCTGAATTTTTTCAATTTTTTATTTTCATATTTAGTATGTTTAAATAATATTTATTCATTAAAGGGCCGATGTGGGTGTGGCTTGCGTAAGCCAGAGTACCCGTTTTCGGCCGTACTTTCATCCCCCTGGGAAAATTATGAATATTGATCTTACAGTTTCGGGAGTTGAGACTTTTTTTTGGAAATTTCCTCCTCTTTTCGAACCTTTTTTCAAATTTGAAAAATCTTCATTACTTTTTGAGATATTTGCAAAAAACCAAAACAAACAAAAAAAACTAAAAAGGGGGGGGGGCTTTTTTTAGTTAATTGTTAATAACTTTTACAATTTTTGCAAGCGGAACTTCATTTTTTTTCAAAAATCATCTAGATGCCATTCCGAATCGAATGACACCTTATTTATAATTTTTGGACACTGCTGAAAAAAGTTGGTCCTAAAGGCACTTGTTTACCATTCTAATATGCTGAGTTCAAACCTTGTTTGCTGAAAATGCGGCGTACAAATTTTCAAATTATGTTCTGTAAGAATATAATTACATTGCCATTTCTTCTTCAAAAAAAGTGTTTCTTTCTTTCTATCATAATAGATATTGTTACGAGTGAGGAACTCGAATTAAAAATGCCGTTGGAATGACTAATAAATTTTTTAGAACTATACAAACACGTATAACACAGGTACAAATATAACTGAACACAATCAGTTCAAATGTAATGCGCGATTCAATAACACGCGCAAAGTACGTCACTATACAAGTTATCGAATGTACAGAAGTCTCGCCTTAATCGTGGTTCTCGCTACACTGACTCACCCCTCCGATCGGGCATTGTTTTGTACTAAACTATACAATACAACACTCGACCGCGTGGACTGAATTTTCCAAGAATCACACCTGGCTAACGACTATCATAAGAGATTACAATACATAATAGGCTGCTTTCTAATTAAATATTTTAAACACAAAGTAAACAAAAGAAGTCCAAACTCGTTATTTTAAACTCGTTAAAATATACAAAATCTTTTACACCTGTTTAGTTTTATTAGTTTTCTGTATGCACCTATTAAGAATTGCAATCCAGATTGTTTTGTTAGTAATGTAATTGAAAAAAAAATTCCGAAAGGTAATAAACTGCAGGTGTGCATTTACTTTTGTCGGCGTGTAACAATATAATGATATTATTACAAGTAGTATTGTTTCCTATGGTGTTAGTAACTATTAACATTTGTATATATTTGATCACTATTTAGGATTACCCTATATATGTTCTGTTTTTGTAGTGTTCTAAAATAAGTATTTAATCATTTATCTCGCTATGACTAGCGACATACAGCGAGTTCCGTGCTTTTTACCCATCTCAAAAGTGCCCAATGTGCCTAAAGAAGTTCGTGCTATTTTGTGTTTAAAAAAAAAAAAAATTATTGCAGGAGTTCAGCAGACAGGCAGACGGCGCAATTGATGGAAAGCGTTACAATCGCCTATGGACATTTGCAACGCCAAAAGTGCTACAAATGCGTTGCTGCTATCTCTTAAGAGACAACGGAACCTGGTCACTAATGCCGGAACACAATTCAGGGTTGTTATGGCGACTATTTTAGACCAGGGATGGTAGCCATCCAGTCGGGCATATGCCCTACCACCTGGCTGTGGGTTGTTTTGTCACCTCTTACGACAGGCTGCCACAGAAATTGTATTCTTTCTCCGTTCTTGCACAGATAAAGTGAAAATATACCAAACGAATTCATAATGTTACAGATTCCAAAGCTGCATCCAGCGTCTAACCTTGTAGCAGAGTATTGTCTGTCCCAAATCAAAGCAGAAGCCCTATTATCTGGACATCGCACCGTTTTGCATACATTGACTATGCTTAGAGATGTACTGCCTGTGTTTAGTAAGGATAATATAAAGGTAAGGTTTTAATATTGTCTGGTCCTTCTGGTTAAATAAGAGTACAGTTTAACACAACATATAATTCCGATTGGCAGTTTTCGTGTTTCCGAAATGTTATTTCAATTAATAATGTTTTACTAATCTTATATATATAAATCTCGTGTCACGATGTTTGTCCGCGATGGACTCCTAAACTAGTCAACCGGTTTTAATCAAATTTGCACACCGTGTGCAGTTTGATCCAACTTGAAAGATAGGATAGTTTTTATACCGTTGGAACCGGTAGGTGGCGCTGAGATCGGGTTCTAGAATCCTCTTAACAACGAGGAGCGATTTTGTTTTTGTGTGTTTGAGTGGATCCCCGGATGGTTTAAATCCACAATTGGAACCGGTAGGTGGCGCTGGGATCGGGTCATATTTTTTCAGAGCAGGACAACGTCTGCTGGGGTCGCTAGTATTTTATAAATTATTTCTTGCATCAATACTAGTTTTGGTTACTCAGTAGTTATTATTGATTAATAATAATATTAATAAATAATCAGCAGACAAACCCACATTGCAAATCCCCAAGTTAAGTCCCCTCTAGCCTCTTGGGCCGATCCCAAACACCTAAACCATAGTAAACAACAGAAAGTTACCATACCAGGAATTGAACCCGGAGCCTCTCCATTACAGTGAGCTACGCTGGCTAAAGCTTAACCTTCTATACGTTCCAAATTTAATATTACTTTTTTCCACAAGCTGCACACTGTCATCAAAATTGCCGCGCCAAAACCAAGAGAATTATATCGTCTCTTTTTTTCTAATACATATGCTATGTAGTTAGAGTGAGAAAGCATCAGTTCAACGTTCATTTCAACTATCCGTATTTGACCACAAATTTGTGGGACTTGTGGGAGCCGTGTGTGACAAGGACAGCAACATTTGTGGTGGTTCCGTCTTACAGGTTAACGCACTCAACGTCATAAGCCGTCAAAAATACACTTTTGGAGTGGATCTTAAGTGTTTGCATGTATATGTTGTCTTCGGCATTTATGTTGCAAATGTCTATAGGCAATGAGTTGGACTGTCAGCCTTTTCGCCAGAATTAAAAAAAAGCCTTTACCTCATTCCAGGGGGTATGTGAAGCGATTCTGTCACTGATGACACACAACAATGTTTACATAAAGACATGTTGTCTCCACACGTTACACGCGTTGTTCTCCGCCCCTATTGACGTGAGCAATGTCACTGCGTCACTGTGCGTGCAGTTGTGCAGGGCTCTGATGGCGGCTAGGCCTCCGAGGGACGACGCTGGGCAAGTCCTGGCCTGGGCTGCTGTTATGCAGCAAGGGTACACTTGTTTGGCAAGGTGATTATTTATTACATCTATGCTAAGTACTGTTACGAGATTGTGGGATGGAAATAAATGCCGATTGACAATTCACATTAGAAGTACAAATAGGTAGGTAATTTATAGTTCTTGCAAACACCAACAAATTCAAATCGTAAGGCAAAAGATCATAAAAAAATATAATCAAATTATAAATAAATTTTAAAATCAAGTTTTAAAAAATATAATTAAACTAGCGATGTCCGTGATTTTGTCCGCGTGGTGGGGTTTTTTTTCTATCCCATGGGAACTCTTTAATTTTTCGTGATCAAAAGTATCCTATATAAGCTACCACCATACAAAATTTTATTTAAATCACTCCAGTCGTTTCAGGGATTACCCCATACAAACAGACAAACCGAGCAAAAAAATTGAAAAAAATCTAAATTAGTTTCATTTCACTTCTTACATCCCACTGACTCGGTTTTTAGCAAAAAAAATCATTGTACAGCAATTCGACAGTTTTACATACATACATAACTTCACGCCAGGTCCCTTGCAGGGTAGGCACGAACAACAGAGCCCCATTTAGGCTTATTCTTACATACCTCACTTGCTTCTTCGACAGTTTTATTATATGTCTAGATAATAAAAAATATATTATAATTTTAAAGTCACAATTAAGATTTAAAATTATAATTAAATTATAAAGTAAAATATTATCATGCTAAAAATACCAACAGGTTGGACTTGAATCTCTGCATGCCTAATCTACCCACATTCGTGAATATATGTGTAACGGAGTTGTGGCTATCGGATATGACCGATATTAACTCTGCATCTACAAACGCTTTAAAGGTAATACTTTTTATTATATTTTCATTTATAGTGTGTAGAAATCCTACAATATCAATTGCCTAGTAAAAAATATAGTTCTGAAAAAATCCTTAAGGGGTTATATAAATGAGTTCGCTATCTCGCTTGTGTGTTGTCATATTTTTGAAGGTTTACTTACGACAAAACCTGTATTCCATAAATCTTAATAAAATTACGAAGGTAACCGACATATATGTAACGTAATGACATATAGGTTGTATGAAACGGGCACCTATCCCATATGGCGCGTACTTGGGAAGGCCTACGTCCAGCAGTGGACAGAGATTGGCTGAAGAAGAATAATATAACAAATGTTTCACAGTTTTGATTTCATATACATTTATATATATAGACTAGGGTTGTAACGGAACTTCGCTTCCGCCTCCGTGTAATTTTTGCGGAGTCATAACGGAGGTTTATTTACTGATCATACGCAAGCAGCGACGCTCGCGACGATTCAGCCGTACGGCCGCGCGCCTTAGAGTGGGGCGGGGGGCGTGCCAACGTCATTTGTCAAATGAATGATACGCGACAGGAATCAACCTGTCGAATTTCTTAGACGCGTTAGACGTAGTACATACGCATTTGATTTAAAATAAATATTTTGTACTATTGATAGTTTTAATAAACCGTAAACTACTATTTTTTCTACATCCACTTCCGCCTCCGCCTCCGTTAACCTCCGCATCCGCGGAGGTGAAACCCGTCGCCTCCGCATCCGCCTCCGCTAAGTAGGCCTCCGTTGCAACCCTAATACAAACTAGTGGACCCGGTAGATGTTGTTCTGCCCTGAAAAAATAAAAATCTAGAACCCGATTCTAGTGCCTCCTGCAAGTTCCAATTGTGAATCTAAAGGTGCCATTATAAACTCAAGTGGATCGGTTATTCGACCCAGCTCTTGACGTGGGTCGTTGTGAGCGCTGCGTGATCGAGAATGTGATAAGTGATGTTTTCTCCACGACCACGGTCGCCATGTGGAAAGGCAAACGTATTTTGGGCGTTGTGAAATACTAGAGGAACGCTCCCCCGGAGACCCACTCAACCTCTAATTTGTCTTCATTGATCTTCAATAATGTGGTAATGTTTCGATCGAGATAGCGATTTTAACACATACTTCTCAAAGCTCCTTCTACGTCGCTATTTTTTTGAAATAAAGTTTTTCTTTCTTTCAAAGCTTTCATTTTCACTGTGTTTTATCTTATTTCGATGTTGCTTCTGCCGTGTCCAATTTTCACTGCCATACTTTATGGTTGGCAGTCGGAATGCTGGGCCACTAAAGTGATAGACCACAAACGTCTCTACTCAGCTGAGATGAGAATGTTGCGATGAATTTGTGATGTTATAAGAATGGATAAGGTGAGAAATTAGCACGTAAGGGGATTTTTGAAAGTAGCACCTGTGACTGAAAGTTTGAGAGGAAGAAGACTAAGATGGTATAAGCGTGTAATGAGGAGGGATGAAAGTCACGTGACAGAAAGAATGCTAGACTGTAAGATTGATAGGTACAAATGTATTTATGAGTGTCTTTGTATATTAATATTATGCATATATAATATTAATATATTATGTATTAATATTGTATAGCTATTGCTATACACATATTAATGATGTATATATTAGTATATATATAATATTAATATGTGTTATTGTTTATTCTCTATTTTTTATTCATTTTAGGTATATGTATAGTGTGATATTTATAATGTATTTAATTAGCACACCACCGTCATACACTTGCGAAGTTCCCCTTCATAAAATCCATAGCCCGTGTTGTCTGGAAGAGATCGCTCTAAAGCGATAAGGCCGCCCATTGCTCCTACTTTTACTGTTTAATGTGACTACTGTAAAATATTTATTTTATGTGTAGTTGGTGAACAATTAACTGTTTTCTAATCTATTCTTTTCTAATGTAAAGGTAGGTATGATATGATAATTTGTCGTGTGACAGAGCATGTACGTAAGAATAGAGGAGTATGGAAGGAAAAGACATGCATTGTGCCAAACCCAAATAATTGAGTCATGGTGAAGGAAAAGAGAGAGACATTATAATTGGCAACAAATCTCTGATGGACTTTAACTTTAAAACAGGCTGTACTCATAGACTGCGTGAAATTGGCGTTGGACAGTGATGAAGTGTACAAAAAACAGAAAGTGCACGTGGATAACATATTCAAGACAATCGGCACTGGACTAGATAATCCATTCAATCAGGCTATCAGGCATGTTATTTTGACTATCGCCGTTTGTTTTGAGGTAAGAACATTTTACTTCATGTGAATGATTATTATGTTGTTTTATTAGCTTTTTTTTCTCTTTTATAATCGTCGGCATAGCAGCGGTGGTTGGTAGGTATGCATATTCTTGTTATTCATACCCACCAGCTACCGATTTAGGTGGCTCCATTTCTTCGTGAATACGCAGAAGCGTAGGGTAGTCCGGCCTGAAGTGAGAAACATGGTGTTCATACAATCTCCAATATTCAACTAAATGACGAAATACAAGACAAATATATAAAAATACATGCAAATGCTATACTGATATAAATCTAGAACTTCACCAAATAAATACCTAACACTCAAAGATATTAACAGCTTCTCTCCTCAAGAAAATTATTGTAAAGCACTCTGTTGTCCATGACAATATAATGCTCACTAGCGCCCGGAGTTGTGTCAGAGTGACATTGACAACTGACAGGTGTACTATGCCACTCAAAAAAATAATATATTACCCGATTGTCAATCAATGGCAATCTGAATTATTATCGAAGTGTCTTCATAATAATTAAGACAAGTGTATTGTATTTTATTTAAAAAAATTGTGTGTGTGTACTTATATACACGCGTTAGAAGTTATACTTCTTTGGCGTATCAAGATAAAAATCTATTCAAAAATTTTATCTTTCGCCTTATTCCACGTTTGTAGAAAAAACGATACTAACAATAGAAAAACTAAAATGTTGACTATAGCTAAATTCAGGGTGTCGGTTGACTATAGCTAACTTCATGGTTTAGGTTTTTCGTGTGACGGTGTGCGCGCATCGTAAAAATTTACTCTTATCATTTTTCCCTAAGGCGCCTAAAGAAGTATAACTTCAAAACCTTTTTTATATCATTTTATATGATAAGCGTTGTGATATCCTCTTTGTTTCTTATTGTCAATCTCAGCGTCTGTCATTGTCAACAATGCATTTTTTTTCACATTCCTCTATTTTATAAATGTAACATTTAATGAAACATTGTCAGTACTGTTTTTTGAACTCGTGCTAGCAAAAGTCGAGTTTAAGTTGACGAACATTTTCATACGGCGACTGTACATGCACCCAGAAAAAAATTTCAATGTTCCAGCCAGATTGTAAAACTGGAATTTATTGTTTGTTTGTATATATAAAGGATGCCGAAGATCGTGGATAAGAAAAAGTAGGAAAGCGGGCTCTGGGCGTCGAAGCCATCGCTCCGAACGCAACCGAGATTTAACGCTCAGATGAGGATGATAAACTCCAGTTACATATGTATATTATTTTTCCCAGATCGCAAACGATAGAGTATCTGACACATTAACACCACTTTTAAAAAAACTGAACGATCGCCGCGAAAGTCACAATTTCCACAACGACAAAGAAGTCGAATATGCTACTGGTTGTGCAATCAAATCCCTCGGTCCAGAGTTCGTTCTCAAAGTGATACCTCTGCGCGATGATCCAGAATCAATAAACTTAGATAGGAGCTGGTTATTACCAGTTATGAAGGAGAAAATTATCAATTCGAATCTGAAATATTTCGCAACGGAAATATTAGAGATGGCAACATTTTGCCGAAAGAAATCTAGGGAGTTGTCGGCGCAGAAAGATGTGGCAACATCGCACACTTACGAACTTCTGTGCAATCAGTTTTGGGCGTTGTTTCCAAGCTTCTGCAACCAGCCTAGAGACGTTAAAGATAATTTTAAAACAATTGCAAGGGTTTTGGGTAATGTCCTGAAGGATAATCCTGAATTCAGGCTCTCGGTGATGCAGGGCTTGCGTAAATTGATCTCATGTTGTATCGATGAGGGTGATAAAGCAGAGTTGAGCAGATTTGCAAAGAATTATTTGCCTATTTTGTTAAATATTTATATGTCGCCAGTAAAAGGTAGTACCGCTGAGGGGCAAAGGCTTGCAGTTTTGGAAACGATTCAGGTATGTTATTGTTTAAATTAATCCTTTATTATAATGTAGCTTAGGTTAGACTTAACCAGCCCTAAAGTGAGAGTTCTGTCAGAGTGTGGTATCAGGTTGATACCACGCTGTCACAGAAATATCGATGTGAAATGGTTAGCCTTGAGCTAATAATGTTTGTTTATTATTTACTGACACTTGACACCTTTGTTTTCCGGAATCACAGTTAATGAAAAGTGGCCGATACATGGAAATAAAAATTAAATAAAATTTCACACTTGAAACCGTTAAACCGTATTTTTTTATTAAATTAATATTTAACTAGTTTACCCCGTGGCTACGCCGCGAGTCAAAAATGACAAAACGTGATAGGTAACATGGTGCAAGGGGACCTAGTGGACCCAGTGGACATAGTGTACCCAGTGGACAACACAGGATAGGTTTTGTGATTTTGTCCATTTCGTCCATTTTTAGGGATAACCTTTACATAAATCTATCCCATTATCCGGAATAAAAAGTATCCGTCTGCCACCCTCGGTATTAAAGTTACATATGTACCGAGTTTCATCCAAATCGGTCCAAAAGTCTTCCCATAAAAGGATAGACAGACAAACACAGAGACAAATATATTTTTATCCCGGAAACTATCCCATTTTTCATTTCATTCTCGGCATCAAATGTACATACTGAATTTCGGCAAAATTGGTCCAGTAGTTTTTACGTGAAAACGGGAACTAACAGACAGAGTTACTTTCGCATTTGTGATATGAATAGAGATTTGCATTATTTTTAAAGACACTAGATGAACATAAAATATGTTATTATATTATACCAATGTTTTATTCAGGAATAAAATTAAATGGTCTTTTAGGTGTTGTAATAAATAAATTTGCAAGTGTATTTTTCCGACAGAGCTATCTAACTATCAGTGACCAATCACTCCGCGAAGAGTTATTCGACAACGCCTTACAACAGCTCTCACTCTCATCTGACAATCATTTCCAACGCGAATCGATTCTAGTCATTGTGCGTTTCTTAGTCCTCTATCAGAATTGCGAAAGAATTACAAAACTATTCGACGATTGGGTATTTCCACTGTGCGAGACAGTGTTAGAGAATCCGAAAACGTTTAAAAAGGCGAAAAAAGAGAAAAGTGGACAAAACACGAGTGTAGAAGAGACGGGCGATAAAAAGGAAATGAGATATAAAGATAGAGCAAAAATGTTAGAAATGGAACATAAGAAGGCTTATAGGATTTTAGAAGAGATATTCAAGAGTGAGAATGAGAGCTGTAAAGAGTTTTTGAAGAGTAACAATAAGAAGATTAAAAAGTTACTCATGTCATCTTTGAGTAAAATGGCTGACTCTAGTAAAGCTGCTAGACTAAGGTAAACTCCATTTTTTCGTTAAACTTTTCTCTGTTTTCTTTTTAGAAAATAACCTGCACTTTAATAGTAACTCTGTTTTGAGACGGTACCACCAAAAATTTGTTGCCGAACTTTCATACACGGTTAATTGGGAATAACCACAAATTATGGTCAAATACAGACAATTGAAACGAACGTTGAACTGATGCTTTCTCCCTCTAACTACATAGAATTTGTATTAGAATAAAAGAGACGATATAATTCTCTTGGTTTTGGCGCGGCAATTTTGATGCTAGCTTAGCTTTTGGAAAAAAATATACTTTTGGTCCCCGTTGGACGGTTAACACAATCTGTACCTCATCGGATTTGAAATACTAGTTACCTCATACATAGCGTTGTTTGGGTATATAGTGTTGTTTTGTGTAAGTGAAGTTGTATTTTTAACCGACATCGAAAAAAGGAGGAGGTTTTCAATTCGTCGGGATCTTTTTTTATGTATGTTCACCGATTACTCCGTGATTTATGATCCGATTTACGTGATTCTTATTTGTTCGACGCGGAATAGCTTCCAATTGGTCCCCTAAGAATTCGACATAGTTTGGCCCAGTAGTTTTCATTTTACGATAATTTTTTTGTTCCCGTTTCTTGGGACGTATATTTTTTAAGAAGCGCGGCACCATTCGTAGGTCCACCCATACATAGCTAGACATAAAAAGGTAACAAATAAAAAATTAAAACTTCGTTTAATAAAACCGACTTCAAAAATTAAAAAACAAAAAAGTAAAACATAAAAATTACTATACTTTGAAAATTACTAAGCACCGACTTTAAGATGTTTTAGATAATATATATTAATAATAATAGCTTTAGAAATAAGTTATTTTATACATTTTAGTTTTTGAAGTCGGGTTTTTTAAACGATGTTATTATTTTTCTGCATAGTACTTCTTGTGGAAAAAATACTTTTTGTTGTAATATTATAATACTGGCAGCTCGGTTTTTTGACTTTTTTATAATTAAAAGACAATCGAGTTGGTTGTGATTAAAACGAATTTTCTCTAGTCCCATTTTAATTTAAATATACATACTTTGGCCTCGTTCGGCTCCATCACAGTACTTGCTGGCAGACTTTAAATGGATAGATTTGATGCTTTATATGTCATAATTGATATTATTTCTAAATCGGCAGAAAACACACATTGTACATCCTCAAGCTAAGCAAGTTATGTTTGTGTTATGGGTAATATACAATAGACCACTTTGAGCCCGATTCTATACACTCAGACCGTAGTGAATTGACTATGCTCGGAATCGAACCTGGAGCCTCAACACTGGTTTGAGATAGGCCAGCAAAGGCTTAGCCTCCTCAACCACAGAGGCAATTTTACATAATATAATATGTGTATACGACTAACATATCTAGACATAATTCATAATACCGTTTAACTATTATTAAGCGCAAGTTTGGTTTGATTATTTCTTCGAATTTGCTGTTCCAGGTGCATAGAATACTTGATTAATAATACTCCAACGCTAAACGCAGAAAGCAAATTACTGAAGAGTGCAATTGCTGAATCGGTTATATGCACACGAGATATTAACTCAAAATGTCGACAGTGTGCCTTTAATCTAATTAACAGCGTTGGAAACGTGCTTAAGGGACAGGAAGGAGGTAATATTGTATATGTATCAAGTACCCACTAAACTAGAAGAATTGCATTGATTTACTATAAGATTTACAATCAATCACGCGACGTCGAGTGTCCGCGTGGCCAACTTATATGTAAGGCGTAATATTCCCTACACGCAAATTTGTGATATAATAGGGATGCTGACATATTTTACAATAAATTATAGAATTATTACATAAAAAAGAACAGGCGCGGTTAAAATATGTAACATTTTATTATTACATTAAAACTTCATTTAAATTTTCGTGACAGAAAATATTTTAATTGCTGTTTATACAGTCATAATTGTGCTATTTGATTCCTTTTACTGTTACAAACTTATGACGTCATAATTATGTGTACTAGTATAAAATCCATGAAGTTGCGTCTGACATACGTTTTGTGAGATGGTAAAAAGCATTTAGATTGATATAACTTCCCATTCCTCTATTATAATGTGTGCCTATCGAATCGTATACGACCACGCGATATCGAGTGTTTACGGCGCGTTACCGTCTACCGAGCAACGTTGCCATTCATGTGAGGTCGTGGGATGCCATTCCTAATACTTTGTATCAAGTATATTCTAAAAATATGCAATAGTCATCGTCATTAAAACTTCTTTTACTTTAAATAACTTTTTAGTGAAAGAATTTATTTGTTTGAAACATGGACTTGCAGGCGTTTATGCTAAGTGTTACAGACTATAGTTACATGTTTGTTTGAAGTTTTGGTTAGAAGCCATTTTGTAGGACTTATGATTACAATTAGCTCTTACATTGTTGGAAAAATCTTTGAAGAAAAAAATTGTGCTTCGTTGTTTTTATTGAAGTTCTGAATTAAAAACTATCTATAATGTCATAACATTCTAAACGTGTAGTGTCTGTACTTTGAAACTATTTAAAAATAGGAATATATCAATATATTATATTAATGATGGACATCTTGTCTGTTTGTCGGCTTGTTCGGGATTCACGCAAAACCTACTGGGCCGATTTGATGTGGTTTTCGCTGATCGACAGTAAATTCTTAGACTTTTAACCTGCGCTACTTTTCGTCCTAGGAATCCCGCGGGAATTTTTCTGAAAATAATTTAAAATGGCCAGATTAAAAAAATACGAATTTCAATGCAATTTTTTCACTGCTCGATAGTAAACTTTATGTAATGAAATGTGTGAATTTTTTCCCGGAAATCCCGCGGGACTTTTCCCGGGAGCAAAATGGGAATTAGCTCATTACGACACATTTTTCACAAAAACGATAGTTTATGTGCCTTTTTTAATGCTGCGATACTTTGTGTTCCGGGAATCTCGCGGGAATTTTCAGCCCAAATTCGCGGGCATATCCTCGCATTCTATATAACTAGAATATTAGAATATTTTATCTATGACATTGCACAACGAGATTTTACAACACATGTTATGATGATTAGGCATGCAAGCATATCTGGACATGCTGCTCTCGGGCCTGTCCGCTCCCCTCCCCCGCGTGGTCAGCGCGACCCTCCGCGCCTTGGCCTCGGCCCTCTACAACCATTCCGAAGACATGGGCCTGGAAACTGTCCAGGGTCTGATGGAGAAGGTGGCTCAACAGATGCTCGGCAACAACAGGGAGATCGTTGGCGCCGCTTTGAGTTTTCTTAAGGTCGGTCATTTTGGAAAAATATTTACTACTACTATAAGTTCTGTTTATTGAATACTTCATTCTGTTCCGTTTTTATTGGATTGTGAAATAAAAAGTACACCCAGACCAGAAATCATTTAATTTCAAGTCATACGTACGTTTTCTTCCGAGCCGATTGAATAAGTAAATGTGTGGATTTCGATATAAATACCAGAATGTATGTGAAAATATTTGGTGGTGTCTAATTTTAGAATTTTTGTTTCTCGCATTCTCTAAAAGTTTGCTTTGAGTAAGCTCTGAAATCGTTCAATATATTTCAACTATTGTACGAGGAGGCTTGTTATAAATATTAGAAGTAAGATTTTCTAACGTAAGACGTAAGATCATCCGTCCAGGAACGGAGACATAATACAATTTCCTGCAGCCGGGCGGCCTGTCGTAAGAGGCGACAAAACAACCCACAGCTAGGTAAGTATTTTCCCGACTGGATGGCTACCACCCCTGGTCTAAAATATGTCGCCATAACAACCTTGTGTTGTGTTCCGGCAGTAGTGACCAGGCTCCAGTCTCCCTTAAGAGAGCAGCAGCGCATTTGTACCCTACAGCACCCTCGATGTTGCAAATGTCCATAGGCGATGGTAACCGCTTTCCATCAAGTGGGCCGTCTGCCTGTCTGCTCAACTCCTGCAATGGCCACCTTGCCTTGGCCCCCGAAGTCGGGTTCGAGGTGTCGCTACTCACATAAGGCTTCGCCACAAAGCCGGTTTGCAGGTTATTATTACCGTATTTTTTTTATTGCACGAGTTCAGCAGACAGGCAGTCGGGCCACTTGATGGCAAGCGGTTACCTTCGCCTATGGACATTTGCAACACCAAAGGTACTACAAATGCGCTGCTGCTCTCTTAAGGGAGACTGTAACCTGGTCACTAATGCCGGAGTACAACTCAAGGTTGTTGTGGCGACATACTTTAGACCAGGGCTGGTAGCCATCCAGTCGGGCAAATGCCCTACCACCTGGCTGTGGGTTGTTTTGTCACCTCTTACGACAGGCCGCCCGGCCGCAGGAAATCGTATTCTTTTTCCGTTCTGTACATGTAACTTAACACTTTCAGGTCTATACTAAAGTACTCCCAACAGAAGTGCTCGCAGGCAGTCTGCCATTAATCTTCAAGACTCTATCCTCGATGTCGGAGGACTGCAAGCGCCATTCGCGTTTAGAGATTGGCTACTTTCTAAATCGTATGATGAGGAAATATGGCGCTGACACCGTGGAGAAACTGATACCGGCCGGTGACGAGGTCATGGTGAGGAGGCTGAGGAACTTGAGGAAAATTGACAACAGGAAGAAGAGATCCAAGGAGAGCGAGAGGTGAGTTTAAGAGAAGATAGATAAATCGTTATTTTGGTGCCTTCAGCCTCAGCAAATATTTGCGTTAGCTGCTTTTCTACGCCGTATGCAATATTTTCTACCGTTCACCACTAAAATATCGCTAGCGCAATATCTCCTTCCTATACTTAATTCGGTAGTTGACAATTTTTGAGAAACAGGTTTATTTTGATCGTTATGGTCTATTTTAGCCAAAATATTAATACTTCAGCAAAAAAACAACATTAACATATTGAATTTAGCAATTTAATAAATATTTTGACATTTCGTCACAAAAACGCGTCAAGCTGTCATGGCGTCTCGCATGACGTCACAGTGTGCAAAACAAACATCTGTTTCGTTGAAGTGTTATTTGAGAAGCCATCGATAACTTGTTGTGTTTTGCACACTATGACGTCACGTGCTCTGATAGGCGTTCATTGTCACGGGGATAATGGCTGCAATATAACAATTTTGTTTCTCAAAAATATCAATTAATATTTAATATTTTAGTTAAAACAATTTATTTTTTGTCATATTTAGATCGTAATCTACGATATGTATTAAAATCAGCCTATATTTTTCATACTGTCATGTACCGTATTGGACCTATTTATGCAAAACAGAACCAATCCACGAACATGCTAAACTTGGATTAAGGATGCAGATGGCTTTCAAAATGCACCTTCTATCACTCAGTAAGAATCATAACGATCTGACAACATTTACAGAATATAACATTTTTATCACAAAGTAGCTAACCCACAAAACACCAAGAGTATAATAAACTAACAATATCCATGACCCATGGTAATCCAAAAACTTAAACGGTCTACTTGAATATATAGGACTAAATATAATATAAAATATTTTTCCAAAATATAGACATTTTTTTTGTATAATTTTTTTTAATAATAACGGCTTTTTCTCAAAACTGTCAGTATGTGGGTTGGTTCCATTTTGCATAAGTAGATCCAATTATGGTGACGTCAGCCATATAGATCTTAAACAGAACCAACTTGAGGGACTTCAAAATTTCCGAAATTCGTCTTCGCCATAATGCTCATCTTCTGTCTCTTCTTTGTAACACACTGTTTGATCCTAGGACTCCGTTTTAAAGAACGTTTTCAGTTCTTTCGCAGTGATTCGAGGTCTTTGAGAACGTCACAGAGGTTGCGACTCAAGACACTGTTACGTACTACGGAGTAACACAAGATCGCTCTGTTCAGGCTGTATATCTCTGGAATGGTCTGCCGGCAGATGTCCGATCTGATAAATCCTTCCATTCCTTGACAGATTCGTACATACATATATAACTTCACGCCAGGTCCCTTGCGGGGTAGGCACGAACAACAGAGCGCCATTCAGGCTTATTCTTACACACCTCACTTGCTTCTTTGACATTCATAGCTCTTGTCATGCACGCTCGTCTGTTCTTAAGCCTCCTGACAGATTTGTGAAGGAGCATTAACTGTATAACCTTTTTATTGTTTGTTTTGTATGTCTACCTTTATATATAACTCTTCTGTACGCGTGTTGACAATGAACTCCTAAACGGCTGGACCGATTTGAATGATTTTTTTTGTGTGTTCAAGTGGATTCGAGGATGGTTTCGATTCACAATTGGACCCGGTAGGTGGTATTGCAATCGGTTTCTAATTTTTTTACAAGGCAGGACGTCATAAATATATATAAATATACATAAATATATTTTAACAAATTGCAGGACTCAGATTAAATGCCGTTGGAATTATTATAGAATTTATTAGAACTATACAAACACGTATAACAGGTACAAATATAACTGAATACAACCAGTCCAAACGTAATGCACGATTTAATAACAAGCGCAAAGTCCGTCACTATATAGATTACCGAATGTACACACGACTTGACTCGCTTGTGGTTATCGCTTGGCTGCCGATCTCTCCATTGGGGCATTGCTTTATACTACACAAATACAATGTTTCTGGGCCGCGTGAACTGAATTTCTTAGAATCACACCTGGCTAATGACTACCATAAAAGAGTACAATACACAATGGACTGTTTTTCTAATTACATATTTTAAACACAAAGTAAACAAATGAAGTCCAAATGCCGAAAAGGCAATAAAATGTCTACAGGTATGTTGTGTGAATTTGACGGCATTCAGGTCGTAACAATATGTTTTATAACGCCATGTTATTAGATCTTGTCCATCCAACGGTTGCCTAGAAGAGATTGCGTTTACCAAAAGAGCCTCCCATTGTACTTACTACCTTTTAGTATGTAAGTTAATTGTGTATTTTTTCTCTGTAATGTTGGTATACAATAATAATTGTTTTGTAGGTAATATACATACAACAGACCATCCTGGGGCTTATCCCAGACTATTGTAAACAATAAAAATTTCATTTATAAAATTTTCCATTCCAGGGATGCCTGCATTCCATTGACCAAGGCAGGAAAAGACTTTGATTTCTACCTACGGTGGCTTTGATCAGTTTATTAATAAAAGCAAATGTTTCTAGGTCCAAATCCGATACGGACTCTGACCAAGACCTCCCAATCAGAGGCACTTCCAAGACCCTTGAGGAGATACTCCAAGACTCCGACTCTGAAATGGAGCATCTTGAAGAAGAAGAAAGACCCAAGCAAAAGGTTAAAGGTAAAAGAACGAAGGCTTGGATCCAGGATGATCCTGAAGATATCGTGGATTTGGCTGATGTGGCTGCTGCTAGGAAGATTACAGGTAAATATTGTTACGAATTTGTAGGGGATTTGTAGGATGTAAAATCAAAAATACCGTTTGGAATTGTCACAAAGCTTATTAGAAATACCCACGTAATTCATAGTTCTAACGAGTATAGCCGAATAATACAAAACCAAACCGTAGGGCAACAAATCGTATCACATAAATCGTGCAAAATTATCGTTATAAGATACTCGCTCCGAAAGTGCACTAGGTAATGCCTCGTTCGCCGTCAGAACACGACTGGCGGCATTTCCCGACTGACCGACTCTCATCCATTTGTAAATTAGATATGTCTAATCTCTCTAATGTCTAAAGGGGTATGTTGCTAGGAGGCATACCTCCTAGCAACCTGCCGCCCCCTGGTTTTGGAAATCGTTAATTGTCAGTTTAATGGCTTTCGAACCTGCATGAAATACCAACACAGGAAAGAAGGCTTTATAGCGTCTAACGGCGGCGCGAATAAAGAGATTAGCGCGAACAATACACCACTCAATTTCAAAAGGCTAATAAGACACCTTCAAAGGATTAGTATCGGCTTGCAACAATATAATAAATAGAATTGTAGAACATTGAACATCTTTCGAACTTTTGCAGAATTGAAATTAGGTTCTGATGAACAATTTACTTATCTTTTATCTTCTCCAATAATGTAGCTTCGACACAATATGTGTCTATTCAAGCAACAGAATATTACGCGGGTATATCGATATTTTGAGGTGTAATAAATTTAAAAAATATATCTCTTAATATAATGGTTTAAAGAATCAGACAACAGTACTTTTGAATTCAATTATATGGTAAGCGAGTATCGAATTCTTAAAATATTCAACATTATTTTTCTCAGGTTATCGAGGTTCTTTACATGTGGTACTATTTAAAATAGTAATAAGTAAAAAATCTACTTTTCTAGTATAAATATTGTCTTTGTGGCCGTTGAGGCCGAAAACCGCTTTAATTATGGAATAATGTGTATTTAATTAATTATTCAGTAATTACCTACTTCGATTTATGGTTCAGCATTAGCATGATATAAGTTTGAGTGTATTAATTTATATTTCATTACTATAGCGACGGATCCATCTCAAAAGCAAAGAGCGGTAGAAGTAAAAGCGAAAAAGAAAGACGGCGGATTCAAGACTGCTCCGGATGGAAGGTTGATCATCAGCGATGACATGTTCGATGATGACGATGATGAACCGAGACCCAGTGGTGATGTTGACAGCGACACCGATGACACTGGTAAGAATTCATAGGAAGAAAAACTTTATTGTATGTATGTAAGTTCGGGTGGAATTTTGCAAGTTAAATTTGACCAACTTCCCGGTTTCCGATTGAGCTGAAATTTTGCTCTCATATGTATAATGCAATAATATGGTGCAATGGAGCTGATCTGATGATGGAGTCGGAAGGTGGCCTAGGAACTCCTGTACCAAATAAGATATACCCGTCGTGTTTGGGCTCGTTTTACTTGTCTTGGCTAGCACTCTGCTGCTGCATGATATCCAGGATCTCAAAAGCTTGTATTTAAAAATCTTTTTAAAAAAGCTTATTTGGAATAAGAATTAGAACAACATACATACAAACAGTATAAGAATGTTCACAACTTTATCACCAGGCCTAGTGTTAGACTGATGTTGCCATCTTTAGATTGCAAAAAGTATTGTCCTCTTTCTAGGGTGTTGGTATACGTGTCTCCAATAAGAGTCCTAGTGAAATGTTAGATCTGCTTTTTAGTAAATTTAAAACCAAATAAAAAAGCATCTTGCTTAAAAAGGGATATTACACTATTAAATAATATTTTAATGACAAAACTTAATTTAAATAGCAGCTTGCTCTAGCCTCTTATACTGTTGTCTGTATAACGTTCTTCTTATCTTGCTAAATATCTAAGGAATTTATGGAGATATGTTGCAGTATAAACTGTTAGTACGTCTCCGAATTGTTATAACGACAATAATATTCTTCAAATTCAAATATAATCTATTTAACCAACTTTTAAGATGGATAACTCTTAAAAGGGGCCAAATTTAGTATTGTTTTAGTCCATAATCGGCTAGCTGCCATTAAAATTGCCGCGCCAAAACCAAAAGAATCATATCTTCTCTTTCACTCTAATACACATTCTATGCAGTTAGAGGGAGAAAGCATCAGTTCAACGTTTCAATTATCTGTATTTGACCACAAATTTGTGATGCTTCCCAATTAGCCGTGTGTGACATTGGACAACAAATTTATGGTGGTTCCATCTTAAAAGCTTAAATACATTATGTTTGAATTTGCCAATGGCCATAGACAATATGTATTTATAGTCCGAGTCCGGTTCTTAAATCTTACTATCCATTCACTTGTTGCACTTGATTTTGAAATCACTTGTATGTATAGAGCTTATGTTAAATTTTAACCGAAAGTAAGGCAAATGATGGGTATGATATAAGGCAGTGTTTTTTAATCTGTGGTTCGCGACTCCTAGGGGGTCCCAGAGCCTTGTTCGGGGGGTCGTCGGCAAAAGGGAAAAGGAAATTCAAATTTCTATCTCGTACTTAGGTACTTGCTAAGCTCAGCAGCTTTTTACACAGTATAAGGCGCCAATAATAAATATGAGTAACAAAATGGAGAAAAAACATAAGCGTAGTCTTTTAAATGACTAACTTTTTGTCTGTCCATGACCTAAGGGGGACGCCAAAATTTTTCTACCTGTAACGGGGGTCGCGTATTCAAAAATATTGAAAAGCACTGATACAAGGTATCCGCCATTAAATATTTATGCCATTTGACAGATGATGATGAGAAACCTTCGACGTCAAAGTTAGTAAAGCCCGGCACCAAGAGGCGTTACGACGACATACTGAGCGTGAAGAGTGGCAAATCGAGCAGAAGCCGAGCGTCCACTGTCACGGTTGGCTCGAAATACAGAACAGGCGGGAAGGGTATACATAGGTAAGTTTAACATTTGCATTGTTACGAGTTAGCGGGACTCGAATTAAAGTTTAAATTATAAATTTAAAAAAGTTAATTAGAACTATACAAACACGTATAACACAGGTACAAATATACCGAACACAACAAATACAAACGTAATGGAGATGGTCGTAATTCAATAAAACGCGTAGTCCGTATCGTAGTCGTAGCTCAACTGCCCTCTCTCTCCATCAGGCCGTCGTTTTATACTTCACAACTCTCTTACAGAATATTTTAATTATGAAAAACAATAAAATATTATGAATCAATGGAAGATAAATAATCACACCATAATTAATGACTTTTAAATTATTATTTTTTTTGACATTTGCTTTTTTATTTTATTTTTTTATTGACTAAACTAATGTTAGAGTTATATAAGTATTTTCAATAATGTGTTTTTTTTTATTTGTGACAAATAATAATAGTATTATATAATGGCCTGGCAACATTATAAACTGCCTGTATTGCACGTTCGAAAGGACAAACTGTTGTTCCAACAAAGAACACAAGATCTTCTTTAAATTAAAGTGTATGTGACAGTTTATGCAATAAATAATATTCTATTCTATTCACAAATACCCGCCCGGCAACTTCGACACAATCAGCCTGTAATCGTAATCCGCCTCACCCGGTTAATGATGCAGCCGCAACCGGCCGTTAACGAATACAATAAAACAACAAGCTGTTCTCTACAATTACTAGAAACGTATGCCAATAAATAAGTGAACAAAAGAAGACGACCATAAAAGAATAACAATTAATTCAAATGCCGACAGGTAATAAAATGGGCTTCTACAGATCTGTACGTGGAATTTGTGTTTTGTCGGGGCCTAGGTTGTAACAGCATATAAACAAGAAATTACAGCATTTAAAAATAATATAAACTATCGTGCTAGTGGAAACTGTGTCACAATAAGCTAATTTTTACGCACCCGAAAAACTAAAAACCGCTCCCGTGAAAATTCCCGGGATAAGGAATATCACTCATATATACTTCATAAACATAAAGATTGCTATCGATCAGTATTAAAATCAAATTGGAATTCGATTTAATTATTTTGCAAAACTGGTCATTCTAAATCATTTCCAGAAATTTTTTTGCGGGGTTCCCGGAATAAGAAGTAACGCAAATTTTAAGTTTAAGAATTTACTATTGATCAGTGAAAACCGCATCGAAATCGGTCCAGTATTTGCATTGTGCACTGTCGTTTATATAGTCAATTCTAGATATTTTTGTTTTTGAATAGCTTCAATGTACAGACACGTCATGTTTAGAATAATATATTATTATTCCTCGATAAATGGTCTATCTAAGGCTAAATAATTTTCCTGAGATTAGCGCGTTCAAACAAACAAACTCTTCTAAGATACTCATTTTTCTCTTCTGCTAGCGTTGACCAGTACTTTGAGTCTCCTAAGTAACTAAGTCTGTTGGAACTAGCAGCTGAATTGCCTCGACAATTACGCGTTAATAAAGCCTCTTTTCGTGGGTTTCTGTATATTTTCGAAAAACCCCTGTCACTAGTTCCATCTCCAGCTGATGATTAAAAAATATCCAGGCCTATCGGTTCGGCGGCTTCCGTTGCTTCGGCAATGGGCACGGAATACAAGTCGAAGAAGGCGAAGGGCGACGTCAAGAAGAAGGGCAAGCACGACCCCTACGCCTACCTGCCGTTGTCAAGGAAGAATCTCAACAAAAGGTAACTTAATTTATTACTAAATGTACACTGTCAAACGAAACAAGGAGAAATATTATCAGAAAGAAAGAATAATATTTATTTCAAATTGCGACTTACACATTACATACATATAAAGAAAATGACAATAAAAGAAAGCCGCAATATGTGAAATGAGGTTGACACTCAGTCTTTCGCTGTGCCGATACATGTTTCGACGCAACACTGGTTTTCAGTGCCGACCTCCATGACCTCATATATCCCAAGACCCACTTTGTAGATAATCTAGTACATTAAAAAAACAATATATATATATAACAATTATACAATAAGATAGTCTAACAAAACAACCAAAAACTAAATAATAATAAAAATACCTATAACTAAATCACTAACATTTAAATTATTCAACAAACTCTAAACAACTATGAAATACAAACCACAAATTACATTAATTAATTACTGCCCTCAGGTAAGTAAAATGACATGTACCATTTATATATAAGGAGATCAAATAAACTATAAAATTCATCGGAATTAAATTAGCTAAAAAAAATTATACGTAATCATGATATTAAGTAATAAAATATTACGAAATATAAAAAATCAATTCTTAGATATATCTAGGGTCTTCTTTATCACGCATTTTTCCCATGGAGGTAGGCAGAGACTAAAGATCTCCACTTGCGACGATTCTGACAAACAACTTTCGCTTCATCTACTTTCATTGACCACTTCATACATGCACGTTAATTTGAGATGCTTTACAACCGACTTCGAAAAAAGGAGGAGGTTCTCAATTCGTCGGGATTTTTTTTTTATGTACGTTCACCGATTACTCCGTGATTAGTTTTTCGTTCGACGCGGAATATCTTCCAATTGGTCCCCTAAAAATTTGACATAGTTTGGCCCAGTAGTTTTCATTTTACGAATTTTTTTTGTTCCCGTTTGTTGGGACCTATATTTTTTAAGAAGCGCGGCACCATACATAACTAGACACTAAAAAGTAACAAATAAAAACTTCGTTTAAAAAACCGACTTCAAAAACTAAAATGTATAAATTAACTTATTTCTAAAGCTGTTATTATTATTAATATTATCTGAAACATCTTGAAGTCGGTGCAAAGTAAAACATAAAAAATACTGTATTTTGAAAATTACTCAGCACATATATATTAATAATAATAGCTTTAGAAATAAGTTATTTTATACATTTTAGTTTTTGAAGTCGGTTTTTTAAACGAAGTTTTAATTTTTTTACCTTACCTCTTTTTGACACTTCTGATTATTTATTTAGGTTTATGGCTTGGCAGCCAGGTCTTTCAGTCAGATCTTAGTTTACAATATAGTTTCTTCATTTTCTTAAGCTTATGTGTAGCACAGCTGAACTGTAGGTTATCAGCTGGTGCCATTCAACAGAGTTCTTGTGACAACTCAAAAGGCCACATTTGACTATACAGTTCACATTTCTCGCAAAACACATAATTACTACTAAAACTATTGTTCATTTTAGAGTAGTTTTACACATTTTTGGAAAATAAAACTGCACAGCACAACACCACCTTTCAGTTTCCGCCAAAAACTCAAAGTAAAGTAACATCATAATCTTGTCTCAGCATAATGTCGGTCTGTTAAAACCAGAGCTACTCCTCCGCTGAGCTATCAAGATAAATAGATACGAGGATTATACTACGATTTGTTTTAAAAAGTTATTCATGTTTACAGGAAAAAGGCAATTACATCGAAACAGTTCAAAGGCGTAGTGAAAGCGAAGTCTAGGGGCGGGAAAATTAAGAAGAAATAAAACAAGTTGTCTGTGATTTACAGTATTGCTTATGCTTAGAAGTAGGGATGTGACGTACTTCTTTTAAAAAACTGATTACAAATATGTTGTAATTAAACATGATGATGTATAAATTGAGATATGATATACTTAGACTGGTGTGAATGCTTATGCTGGTGTGCACCGACATTTAACCGATGTTTAATATAAAATAATCGCTAAACTATATCCATAAACGGAGATTATTGTTATGTGTTACGGGACTCGAATTAAAATGCCGTAGGAATGATTATAGAGTTTATTAGAATTCGTATAAAACTGGTACAAATATACGTGTTTGTATACTTGTAATAAACTCTATAATAATTCCAACGACATTTTAATTCGAGTCCTGCTGAACTCGTAACAATATTATATGTTATTTGGCGCGGAATAGCCCGGGGCATGATGCCCCCCCCCCCCATGACCCCCCCTCACTACGCCACTGCCCTGATCCTCCTCAGTAACCTACCCTCGGCATCTTACAATTACGAATATTGTAATTCTTCACTTGTATCATCAGTGTAATCTAAGCTGTAATTGTTATTTTGGAGATGTTAAATTAATTAAAATATATATGAAAAAACTAATTTCATTCTTTTATTTATTTTGAAGGTAGTTCGATACCAATTTCTATTCTTCAATTTTTTTAACTGACAATCAAAAGGAGGAGGTTCTCAATTCGTCTGTGTTTGTTTTGTACATTATTTGTTGCGTGTGATTGCTCCGTCGATTGTGGACCGATTTTCAAATATATTTTTATTCAAAGGAGTTGTACTCCGGAATTGGTCCCAGAGCCACCTAATCAGGATCTGATAAGTGGACCCCAGGGAAATCGAAAGAAACTCGAAA
This sequence comes from Dendrolimus punctatus, assembly GCA_012273795.1. NCBI lineage: Eukaryota > Metazoa > Arthropoda > Insecta > Lepidoptera > Lasiocampidae > Dendrolimus > Dendrolimus punctatus. Next base: position 13,636,652 of record CM022548.1, read on the forward strand.
AATGTTTGTTACGCGATTTCTCCGTCAGTAGTGGACCGGTTTTTTTAAATCGTATGTTTTCGTAGTGATCATCACATGGCATGGTCGTCAAGTGAAGAATATGAATGGATCCTAGTGAAATCGAAAGAAACCCTCGAAAATTAACCGGCTTTGTTACACGATATCTCCGTCAATTGTACACTGTTTTTTTTTTATTGGAACGAGTATACTCATACAGTTCTTGATTTGATGATAATGGGATTTTTGTCGCCAAGCCAGGATCTGATGAGTAGATCGCGAGGAAAGCGACAACCCTAGTTGAAGAACGTGTATGCCGATGCGTGAGATAGTAAACTTGTATACGCGTGCCAGTTGTACAATTCCTATAGGCACTTAATATATTATTTCTAAAGCTATTAAAGTATTTTCCCAATCAAAATTTTTTTTTAAACCCAAAACAAAACCGACTTAAAACTAAAAGGCAAAAAATAAATATTTAACCAACTTCTTTCTACAACATCTTGATGTCGGTGCAAAGTCAAAAAAAAATACAATATATTGTAAATTTATTGTTTTTTATGTATTTTTTACTTGGCACCGACTTTGTGATGTTGAAGAAAGAAGTCTGTTAAATATTTATTTTTGCTTTATAGTTAAAGTTTTACGTTACGTGACGTGAACTTCTCTGCCATTATACAGTTTAAAATTGCTACGAGGAGTAATTATTCGCATAATATTTAATTAACCACTATTGTATAGCCATCCAGTCGGGCAAATACCCTTCTATCCTGGCTGTGAGTTGTTTTTGTCGCCGTCCACGACAAGCCGCCTGGCCGCAGGAAATTGTATCATTTTTCTGTTCTTACATACATAAGTAACACGGCAAAAAACCGTCCATATTTTTGGAGCGAAGTTCCTTATCGCGCGTTGCGAAAGGGGGCTACACGGAAAAAATTAAGACCAAAATTTGTAACAAGTCTTTTTGCTATAATTGTAAGCCGTACGGCGTGCGCGTGTTTGTCTGTCTCTCTCTCTCATAGAAGGCAAGCCAGTTACTTTCGTTACGTCTTTCTATTATATTAATATAACTTAAATACAATTCCTTCACTAATTAATGGAAAGGAATTTCGTTCCATCCGGGCGTCCCTTGACACCTCTCAAGTTTTTTAATATGTGCTGCTGAGGAGTGGAACTTTTTACAGTCGTCTCTTTTTCCTGAAAGTCAATTTTAAGTGACTTCAAGTATCGCGTGAACAGGTATTTTCGAGGTAAGCGTGCTCCATCGAGTGAATTTTCACCTGACACCAGGGGCACAATTCTGCTATTACAAGCTCGTCAAAGTCGCCGGCCACTATCGTCTCAATCGTATGTTTATCTGATATCGGTATTCTGTTAATGTCAATCACGACACTCCTATGTTTATAAGTATTGTTACAGGTTGCGGGACTCGAATCATAATGCCGTTAGAATTATTATAGTTTATTAGAACTATACAAACACGTATAACACTGGTACAAATATAACCGAACACATCAAATCCAAACGTAATGCAGAAGGTCATAATTCAATAAAACGCGAAAAAACCGTCATTATTAGATTCCCGAATGTACACACGTCTCGCCTTGATCGTGGTTCTCGCTCAGCTGCCCCCTCTCCATCAGGCAGCCGTCATTTTATACCTCACAAATACAAATGTGCCTGTATCGTAGTCAATGTAATCCCCAACACCTGGCTAATGATTCAGCCGTAAACGAGTACAACAGAACAATAGGCTGTTCTCTAGAAACGTATGCCAGTAAATGAGTAAACAAAACAAGACGATCATAAAAGAATTACAATTACTTCAAATGCCGACAGGTAATAAAATGTGATTTTACACATTAGGAGTGAAATTGGTTTTTGTCGGAACCTAAGTTGTAACAGTATTTATAAGCGAAAACTGAAGAAATAAATGCTTAGAGTTTTCGGTAGCTTTGAATACAGTTTTTCTACTATTTTTCTGTCGCGACGATATTCTGAATTTATTAGAATACTAGCTGACCCGGCAAACGTTGTTTTGTCATATAAACGATAACTTCTGCCCGCGCCTTTGCCCGCGTGGTGCGATTTTTTAACTATCCCACGGGAACTCTTTAATTTATCGGGATCAAAAGTATCCTATATGTTGACCAGGGATATAAGCTATCACCATACAAAATTTCATGTAAATCGCTCCAGTCGTTTCGGAGATTAGCCGGTACAAACAGACAGACAAACAGAGAAACAAGAAATTTAAAAAAAAACAAAGTAAGTTCTATTTCACTTCTTACATCCCCGTGACTCAGTTTTTAGCATTATTTTTCATTGTACAGAAATTTGTCCTCTACAGTTTTATTATATGTAATGATTTTTTTACACTATCGTAATGGAGTCGTACTGTAATTATCTCCGCAACGCCAAGATTGAACTAGTAGAATTGGGCCCCAGGTGCATTGTCGGTCAAACGCGAACCCGTACAATACAAGAAAACAAAATAGGTCATGTATTGCCAAGCTAAGAAAGTACTGCTTGTGTCATGAGTAATACACAAATTGGGGCCGATTCCAGACACCCAGAGCATAGTAGCGAAAAATTCGTGTTATTTTTCTTTTTGCTGGAGTACATCAGAGGCTTACGGCCCATCTGTGACGGAAAGTGATTACCGTCACCTAGAAACATTTGCAACACTACGTATTATCCCCGCAAATTGTTATTGCGCCTGGCCGCCGTTTTGGTGACGTAACCGTAGCCGAACACTCGGTACTGTTAGCATCACTGGCCGGCGAGTACGCGTACATATCGAGTTGCGGATGACGTCAGTTGAATGTTAATTTGACAAGGTTCCAGCGCATTAGCAATTTGCGGGGATAATATCACCATGAATACTATAGATAGAACCAATGTGCTGCCGTAACTGCTCATTGATGGGTATGGAACCTGGCCATTAATACCGGAATACAGCCCAAGATTGTTATAGCGGCGTTTTGCCTTAGGAGAGACTTCGCGTCTCTGCGTTATCTACCGACTGTGTAACGGGGAGTGTTCCGCGGAACTGTTTAGAATGGCGCCTTCGTCTTCTTTCTACTATCGCGCCGCCGAGTTCATCCCAACTTCCTGAAGCCGATTCGCTCATGTACGCCACGGCTATCTAGAATGTTCCTTTTGCGCTACGATATACAGTTATTTATAAAGGATGTCATAAAATTTCTTCGAAGCCGGTAGCACGCTGGTAACATATCTAGTGTTGCAAACGTCCATAGGCGCCGGTAACCGCTTTCCATCAGGTGGGGGGTCAGCCTGTCTGTTATACTCCAGCTATATTTTTTTTCTCAAGGCCAGGGATGGTAGCTATCCAGAAGGGCAAATACCCTACTACCTGGTTGTGGTTTTTTATGGCATTTCACGACGTCGCGTGGTCGCAGGAATTAGTAGGTAAATAAAAGGTGTAAGAAACTTACCACACCAGAAATCGAACCTGGAGCTTCTACGCTTCAGTAAGGTAAGTCCGGCAAAGGCTTCGACCACTCGACTGCAAAGACCATCATTTCGAAATAAACATTTTCAATTTTTTTAACTCTCTGCCTCATGAAAACTACCAACAACTCGCAAGTACTTAGTCAAACATGTAACCTTTAAAAGCAACAAATCCACATCACTAGATGGTGCACGGGTCCTTCCGATCCACACTTTAACCTTTTAGTGTTTATTAAGAATGACACACGGCTAGGCTTGGGTCCCCCATCATTAAAGATAAACGAACAATATACTCGCCATAGCCGAATTGGCATAATTTCATATCGATGTGTGGTTTTATATCAACACGCAGTAAAACCGTCCATAAACGTCTCACAGCTGGTTAGCTTTAGCCTTTTTTTATTGCAGGAGTTCAGCAAACAGGCAAACGGCCCACTTGCTGGAAAGGAGGTACCATCGCTTATCGACATTCGCAACACCAAAGGTGCTACAAATGCGCTACTGCTCTCTTAAGGGAGACTGGAACCTGGACCTCACTAATACCGGAACACAACCCAAGGTTGTTATGGCGACATACTTTAGACCAGGGGTGGTAGCCATACCGTCGGGCAAATGCCCGAAAGAGGTTATATAAACTCAACAAAAAAGTTCTTTTTAGATACCTGTGCGAAGCCGGGGCAGGCCGCTAGTTATATATATATATATATATATATATATATATATATATATATCTAATATATAAAATTCACGTGTCACAGTTTTCGTTGCCATACTCCTCCGAAACGGCTTGACCGATTTTGATGAAATTTTTTGTGCTTATCCGGTATCTATGAGAATCGGCCAACATCTATTTTTTATCCTCCTAAATGTTAGGTGTAGTCCACCCCGAAATATTTGTTTTATATTTTTACTGGGCAGGACGACGTCTGCCGGGACAGCTAGTGTATATATATATACATATATATATATACAGAATACATTTTTCAAGTGAGCCTTAGGGCCAAATCCAATTATAAGAAATAGCGAAAAATACTCAAAGGAATCTCGAAGCTGATTTTGAAAAAATAAACACTTCTGTGTTATTATACCAAGTTGTAGTGCAGCTTGTAATGATAAGTTTCTGTGAAGGAATGTCTTAGGTGAAGCGAAATGTTTGTTTAAAAAAAGGTGTATTAACGATACATTAATTAAACATCAAATTGCGCCGGTCATTTGATCGCACCTCATTTGAACGCAATCAATGTTTCGAATATTAATTTATAGATACCTATCATAATAGGATAATTGTCACCATTCCATATTGCATAAATATGAGTTGAAGTTCAATTAATGTATAAAAATGTATATACTTTTTTTTAAATAGCATTACTAGAAAAAAATTATCTTTAAGCTAAATAAACAAATATTTATTTCATAATATCAAGTCTGTTTCCCATGGGGGTAGGCAGAGATTATGGATCTCCACTTGCGACGATCCTGACAAACAACTTTTGCTTAACCTCTTCATACATGCACGGTTATTTGGATGGTTTTACCTGACCTCTCTTTACCACTTCTCATATTTGATCATGGAGTGTTCGTCTCGGTCTACCAGCAACAACTCTACCATTCACAATACTGTCATATACTTGTTTTGTTATTCTACTTTTATCTATTCTCTCTACATGTCCAAACCACCTTAATATCCCTTTTTCAACTCGTTATTACCTACATCTTCTTTTAATTCAAAACTTCCTTTTGATATTGTTACGAGCAACACAGGACTCGAATAAAAATGCTGTTGGAATTACTATAGAATTTATTAGAACTATACAAACACGTATAACATAGGTAGAAATTAACTAGACACTACCAGTACAAATTGCACGATTCAATAACAGGCGCCAAGTCCGTCACTATATCGCTTGTCGAATGTACTCGTCTTGCTTTGATCGTGGTTCTCGCTAGACTGCCCCTCTCCGCATTGGGCCATTGCTTTATAATGCACCGATGCCATACCTGGCAAGCTTCGGCGAAATTTCCCAGAAAACATAATGCACACACCTGCGTTATTATGCCTGCGGTACGGCCATAAACAGGTACAATACAATAGTATGTTTTTCTTAGTTAAAAATTTTATACACAAAGTAAACAAAAGAAGTTCAAATGCGACAAAGGTAATAAACTGCCCTTCATGACAGGCGGGTGTGCCTTCACCTTTGTCGGCATGTAACAATATCATTCAAGCTAACCGCACATATATTTCTCACAGCTCTCATTGTCAACTGCGTTTATCCTACTTTCATGCTTCTACTACAATATCCAACTTTCACTGCCACACGTCAGGGTTGGCACCAACACCCCTTTACGGATAGCTAAGCGTGCCTTTACAGACACTTTCTGGGTGTTCATAACCGTATATATATGTACATATATTTATGTATAGGAAGATTTCATAAGAACGCATGTCCAATAAAAGTGTTTCACAAGTGTATGTGAATGGGACCATTTCCCGCGGTGGCGCCCACCGACTCAGACTTGAGGTCGGAAAATACGTAATCGCAAGTGTAGCCACACACCTGCGCAACGTACGACGATGAAAGTTCGGTGTTAATACTAACGCGGCGTAATTTCCGTTGAAAACACTACGAGTCTATTAGACGAACTTTCAGCGCCATGCGTACCGCAAGTGTGTAAGTTGACAATTAAAACAAGACATTTTAGTTATTGAGGTATTTGCCTTTATTTTGAAAAGGAGGCGATTCACTATTACGGATATACTTATTTTTATAATATTTATATTTTTACAATGGAAATTTTCATCACATTAAACCATCATTAATCCTAGGCCATTTATCAGTATTCAATTCAGTATCAACAATGAGTAACATGTCATTTCGAAAAAATACAAACGTTCTGTAATTATCTATTTTTAATTAATTCACGGACAGTCACATGTGGCCCTCGGTCGGGGGGCGATTAAAAAAATTCTTAAAAAGTAATATACAAAATAATACAAACATTAGTTCGCTTCTCGATGAAAAATAAGACTGAACGACATTATAGCATCAATTTCCATACTGGAATAATTCGTGATTAAAATATATTTACACAGTTCGATTGTTTATAGTAAATAAATATGAATTGTTAAGAGTGTACACAACCGGGATCGCTCGTCGAGCGTTCAGCACTTCTCGTCGGCGAGGAGCGGGTCGAGCGCGAAGCCCAGGTCGAGGAGCGCGCGCTTGGGCGTGGGCGCGCGCAGCCGCCTCTTGCCCGGCGCGTGCCCGTTCAGCGCCAGCCGCTCGCCCGCGAACAGCTCGCGCAGCGACTGCGCCTCCCGCTCGCCGCTCCCGCACGTCACTACCAACTTGCGCACTTCGGGCTTGTTCGTTTTACTAGCGTTCATGTGTACACTTTTCGAGAGCGACAGCGAGTTCTGCGCGTAGTAGTAGCTGTTGGCTCCTGGCGCCTTGCACTGCGACCGCGACAACGACGATTTGAAATCGCTCCGAATGGTAGCGAATCGCTTCCCGAGGATGATCGCGGAGCCGGCATGCGACGCGTTGAACGTGCACAGCGCGAGCGGCCGCGGACACGACGCGTACCAGCACACGTCCGACGGCACCAGCGGCGGCGGGCCCTCGTCGGGCCTCTCCTCCGGCCGCGGCGGGGGAGCGCGCTCCGCCGGTGAACTTAAACTAGCCACATCCGCCGGCAACTCGGCGTCATCCGGCATCATGAACGGCTCCGTCCCGAGAGGCTGGCTCAGTAGAGAGGTTATGCTCGAGGTGTCCGGTAGCACTGAGTTCGGGTCCTCCACACTGAGCAGGCTCGCATAGATATCGTTCACCTGTTGCTCGGCGGTGAGGCCGTTGAAGGCGCCGAGGTCTATCGATGTGTTGACTAGGAGCGGTGGGAGATTGAGCGGAAGGGCGTGAGAGGCGGGCGGCGGCGGCGGCGGGGGAGCAGGCGCCGGCGGAAGGGCGGCGTTCGCCGCATGTGCCGCATTCGCGTCCCTCAAGGCCCGGTGCTCCGCCAGCAGCGTGTCGAAGGGCTTCGCTCTGCCCTCGACGGTCCTCCGCAGAGAGAGGGCGTGCGCTTTACATGTGAGCGACCTCGTGCATGGCTTCGGGTTCTCGGCAGTGACGACGCCGCAATGCTTGTTAGGATCATATTCTCGGAGGTTGAATTTCGTTTTACTCGTTTTAGACCTGGACGAGGCCTTCGTGGTGGGCGTGGAGGCGGGTGCAGGCTTTGGAGGTAGCGGCGGCATTGGCGGCAGCGGTGGCGGCGGCTTAGCTCTCGCCTCCAATATCTGCGCCCCCAACATTGGTGGTACTCTCGCAGCAAACTGAAGACTTGACAAATCTGCATCAGTGAGAGTTGTGTAGGCTGGCAATGGTGATGTGTGCAATGTGCTATATAAATCCTGAGGCTGGGTGGGTTCGGTGGCTTGGGCAAAATTTATTTCTTGCATATTGCCTATATCCTGAATAATATTCTTCCAATCTGCTGCATTTGTTATATCGTCTGCACTCTGTATGCCCTCTGAATTCATTATTGCAAATATATCATCTGTTAGATTTTCCCCTAGGCGGAGGTCATCTGTATCCTGTATGCTCACTACAGGTAACTCGCCACTCTCTACACAGATCTGAACTTCTCCTGTCACAGCTGCAGAGGTGCTCGCTTCTTCTAAATATTGCAATTCTGGTTGTGGTAACACTATCCTGGACAACGGAGCTGTGGCTGTATGGACAGGGGATGTCTCCATTTTCACTGGGAGCATTTCTATGGGAATAGGGGGTGGTGCTTCCTTTTTATGCCGGCTGCGGCTCTTGACTGTGGTGACAGGTGCTGGTGGCGGAAGCAAAGGCTCCACACCTGTGTGAGAATTCAATAAATGTCTATAAGCAGCACTACACTTCACTATAACACCGCACATGTGACACACAGCAGCGTTCAAGTTGTCCATTTGAGGAAACAGTCCATGGAGACTCATCGCTTCGTATCGGAGGCGGTTGAGGCCTGCGCGGCGGTATTTGTGATGCCTCTCGGCCAACTTGTAGGGGTGTGCGTCGTGCACACGCCGCGACACGCTGCCCTTGGCGTCGACGGCCGGCGCGGTGAAGACCGCGTCGTCGTCCCGCCGCGGCGACAGGTGCCCTATCTCGCTCACCCATAGGTCCCATGGTTTTTCGTTGCACTTCGCGGGACTCACGGTCTTGGCCGCAAAAGGGTACTCGCCTGACATTTTGCTCGCTTCTGATGATCCTTCGTCGGTGAGACTGGCGCTGTCCCCTCAGGGCAGCGCGGCCATAGCGTAACCAGCTTTGCTCCTGTTAGGTTATTACCCCATTTCTGCCTGTGGAATTGCGGCCATCGTGTAAACTCTCAGGGTCACATTTTAGAGTGCTTGTTTACTTCATTATTTACAATTATCTCACTGATACTTATTGTGATCGTTTTAGCTTTTATATTTACACAGACAGATGATCTATCTCACTGACAGCTGATTATGCAGAATGTAAGTTTTTCTCGGCCGCGGAACACATCCATCTATTGACGAGGGTCCTCTGTCGGCTTTTAGGGTTCCAACTGATAGAAACATGTGTTTATTAAACTTTATTTAATTGATATTTAACTCGAAATACACAAATAAAACGTCCAAAATATCTGTTTGGTTGGTTGTAATTTACTATAGAAAGCATCAACACTTTTTTGAGTATTTGTAAAGAACTATTTGTGCTCTATAATCATTCACTTACTCATTCTTTTTTGAACGAATATGACGTGACAGGAATGGTATTCTCAATACAATAACTAAATATCTTTTAAAAAATGTTGCCATTGTAGTAATTTTTAAATTTAAAAATAAGCAGGGAGATTTTTTTATTGCAGGAGGTCAGCAGACAGGCAGACGGCCCACTTGATGTAAAGCGGTTACCATCGCCTATGGACATTTACAGCACCAAAGGTGCTTCAAATGCGCTGCTGCTCTCTTAAGGAAGACTGGAACCTGGTCACTAATGCCGGAACACAAATCAAGGTTGTTATGTTATGGCGACATACTTTAGACCAGGCACCCAGTCGGGCAAATGCCCTACCACCTGGCTGTGGGTTGTTTTGTCACCTCTTACGACAGGCCGCCCCGCCGCAGGAAATTGTATTCTTTCTCCGTTCCTGCACCGATATGTTCTGAACCTCAGACTAAAAATCTTTGATATTTCTTATAGCTATTGTCAAAAAAAAGGCAATATTTGAGATGTGTTGCTAACATCAAAAGTGGTTGCATTTTGACTTTGACAAGTAAATACGTTCTGTGCTGATTTCCCTCAAAATATGTAGTTCAAATAACAACTAAAAATTTCTGTATGTGTACCGACTATGTCGGGCACATTCTTATTACAAGCTTGATACCGAATTATTCATGTTGCTCAAAACTGTGTGCAAGTCCGTTCTTCTTGGATTACCCATCGGCATAACCTTTCTCGATACCGTCGGTTATGTGGCGAGAGTAGAGGGTATATCAATGCAGCCTGTCCTCAATCCTGAACCCTCGAACACTGACTACGTATTCCTGTCCCGGTGGGCGGTGCGAGACTACCATGTGCAGCGAGGTGACGTGATATCGTTAGTGTCTCCAAAAGATCCGAATCAGAAGATAATTAAGCGAGTTGTAGGACTGCAGGGTGACGTGGTTAGTACATTGGGCTACAGAAGCCAGTACGTGAAAATCCCTGAAGGGCATTGTTGGGTAGAAGGTGATCATACAGGGCACACATTTGATAGTAATTCATTTGGACCCGTCTCATTAGGCTTGGTGAATGCTAAAGCTGTGTACATAGTATGGCCTCCAGATCGATGGCAAAGTCTAGAAGCTAAACTACCAGATAGCAGAAAACCTGTTAGCATTAATGTCTACCGTAATTAATCAATAGAATATTTAAGTGTTTACTATAAGGATGGACAAGTAATTGAAATATGATGTAGTAATGTAAATTATAAATTAATAGAAATGTAGGCAGTTTCTAACTTTTCTAGCTTTTTACTCTAGAATCTGAATTTGATGTAAATAGTTAAATATTATTTTCCAGATCTCCCTCTGCTAGTCTCTTTGTTGTGTTGTGACTAAACTATTCTACTTATAAACCTAATTTTCTAAACTTCTGTTTTCTCAGACTGACTCCATATATCCAAATACTGGGTTGCTATATGTAAATATATACAGTTTGAATATAAAATTGTAATGGCTAAATTATAATTTATAATAATTAAGAATGTTGACATTATAACACGATTAAAGTCCTGTTAAACATACAATTAATATTATTTCTTAATATTGTAACCTTATTCCTTTATAAATAATTCAGTTAACTTTATCAGTGCTTTTCCAGGCCATAATGCAATTATTAACAATGTAATATTGTGCTATTCAACACACCACTTTCATAGTTTGTAATCTAGTAATGCTAAGAAGAGTGCTTGGTTAATACTATTGATATTCTGCTGAAGGGACAGACATGTGACCTTAAAACAGGTGCTTTACAAAATCATACTGTGAATTCTGTGCATATACACTTAGATGCAAGATGTTGCATAGAATCTTGGGTCTTGAAAGAGTTGTGGTTCTGCAAAAGTAGTCATATTAATCTAGTTATTTAAATTAGATATAAAATAACTTTACTAAGCAGTCATGGTAGGGTGGAGTGGTTACAAGAAGTATCACATTACATTATCATTCATTCAATTTAAAATCAACCAAAACTACCCACGTGATAATTTATATCTAGTCCTCTGATAATTGGCATATGTAAGGATGTATCAATATATATAATAATAATAAATCTTTATTTGTCAATGGTATGGTACTTTAGAGGTCTTCAGGTAGAAGTGAAACAATGTTGTGTGTTTGAATTGCAGTTCAGAAATGCATGATGTAGGCTCGCTCCGCGCTTACTAAAGTACTACAAAAATGCAGACGCTTAGCAGCTAACGGAGCGAGCTATGTCCCCGCGGTAGGCGGGGCGTGGGCGCACGGGCTTTACGGGGGTGAGGTCAGCGGGTGATTCTGTCCGCAACAATTTGTGAGCGGCCGCAGTGGTGATCGGACGTCTGCGGCTACAGTACAATTGTAGTATGCTCACACATTAGTTTATGAATAACTGTATGTTGTATGACAATACCTAATAAAAGTAGGAGACTAATGGTTGGCCACTTACAATGCTACTGGAAACATTTTATATTTAGAGGATAAAATGATGTATCTTCATCTATAATAGTCTGCAGCTTCTAATACAAAACTTCATTAACATAGTCATATTTTAAGTACTAAAGTTAAAGAAAAATATATTTATAATTTTAGACAATCATTTTGTATATTTTTGTCCTTTTTCTATTACAACAAATCATTCAATTACACTATTAATATAAGTTTAAATTCTTTTTAATTCAGTTACTAGGGTATGTAGAGTATTTAATGATTTTTGTTTATTAAATTTTAGCTTTTGTAAGTTTGTGGAGTGATTAAAGATTCACTTTGCTAATAAATAAAATATCAGAATCAGCTGCAGCAAAATATTGGCAATTTACGCTAAAAAAGGACAAACAGTTTTTCAAACTATCTTTATTCATGTAACATCACAGAAAACACTTAAGGAATATGTTTCAAACCATAACTTTCAACAATACTAACAATCTCCTCAACCAAAATACCTCTTCTTATAACATCATAGTAACCTTTCTTTGACAAATCTACTACCGTAGAACCAGTTCTGTTCTGCTCCAAGCCTTTGCTGAGCAACCCTCCATCAAAAACTGCTCCCAAATGTGGGTAAAGGTGTTCAAACTCTTTCACTGACAATGTAGATGGCTCATTACTAAAGTTTGCACTCGTTAACGCCAATGGCATATCAAAGATTCTTGTTACATTATTAATAAATGCATTCTTTGGTATTCGTATACCAATTTTAGTTGTTGCTGGATTTAAATATGGATTATTCAGCAACTCAGACTTCTCTAAAATCACTGTTACTGGACCTGGTAGTAGTTTGCAAAGTAATTCATCTGATAAGTGCTCTGCCTGCCCCCATTTACGTACATCCTTGATATATGTAACACACATCGCTACAGGCTTGATAGAATCTCTGCCTTTTATGTTGTATAAGTTTTTGATAGCTTCTGGACAATTTGCACTACATGCCAGTCCATATATTGTGTCTGTTGGCACAGCTATCACTTGTCCATTACTAAGATAGTTAGCCGCTCTCTCACAAGCAAATTCTTCTGTAGATGGTATTATTGGTGTCATATTTTCTATCCTCATTTTGGTAACACTTTTATTTCTAACTAGAGAACTACTATATATAATTAGTTTTTTGAGTAAATTCATACTCAGACTTAAGTTTGTTATTAATTAATTTCACAGATATTGTTTTTTGTATCTAGTACAGTCCTAAAATAACACCAGAGTCTTATCAACTTATGTAACTAAACACTTATTATTTAAAGTGAAATAAAGTATTTAAATTAATCTCTCCAATTATGAGCACATTCATGGTTGCAACAACGGTAAAAAGTGGTCATGGGCTCATCAGCTGACCGAGTTTGTAGCTGCATGAAGTATGCTCGACCATTACCACATTTAGGGCATACAGCATCAGTGGAATCAACATTCTGCCAAGCTGCTGCACCACCCATAATATAGTCGAGCTCCTGGAAAAAACAAATGTGTTATAATATAACTTTTACCCAAATACCTTTTTTATTATAATATCCAAACCAACGCTGTGTAACTGATCTTAATTTATAAATAATTTTATGTCTAATGTAAATCTTACAAAAATGTTATGCTTAAAAAATAATGTATGTGTCTAAAAGCACATATATTACTGAATAACAAGCATACATAAAGGCTAAATTGAACAGGAGGTGTAAGTTAATAAATTTATAATATGTGCTGGGCTAAGTGGATGTGTTGCTTCACTCTGCATCACCTGGGATGTTTAAACAATTATCATTATGGGTTTGAGATATTAAACATACAATAGGTAATGTATATTATAGTATCAGAGTTTAAACTAGAATCAACGTTGAAAACTAGTATATTCACAAAAACGTGGTGCGTATGGAACTAACCTTTAATTTAGGGAACGTCCGAGAAGACACTTTCTTTTTGATGTTATAGACATATGGACAAGAATTACAGGCATATCTTAAACCACATTCTGGTCTTTCTTCTACCATAAGAATATTAGCACATGTTGGGCAAAACAACATTATCGCAATATCAAAATAAAATTGCAATCATTCTTCAGAAATTTCTAAAATCTGAAACTAGGGATGCAAATAAAACATTGATGTTTCCAAACTTCGATGTATCGTTCATAAAAATCGATGTTTTAACATCGATGTTGAAACCAAAACATCGACGATACGTCGTTGTTTGAGAACGATATTTTATGAACGATGTTTTCTCTTACATAGTCATCTTGCGCTCTATCTGTGATCTACATAGGTTTCCATTATATCATTTTTTCAAAATATTTCTTATTGCCAATAATAACTTATAATGTAAAAGTTGATTATTATACCCATTTCTTTCATTTCTAATAAAAATGACCATTTTTCTTAAAATGGTGATAAGAATGTGTTAGTGTGTGCCCACGCTGTTGAATAGTAAGTACGGTAGTTAATGTTGGGTAAGGCAAAAGACATATAAATAGAATAAACGTATTGAGTAGGAATTAAAGCATTGAGAAGTAAGTGTGGTATTTCTTTGAAAGATGGACTGACAGTGGTGTAAAAGGATGATGTTAGTGAAAGCAAGAATTAAGAAAGGTTTGCTAAACTGGTTTGGGCGATGCATCGATGTTAAAAAAATGATGATTCATCTGCATCGCAGGAACAAGCGTCAAAAGTTTATGCAAACAGTGATAAAAAAAACATCGTTCATAAACATCGATATATCGTTCATAAACGTCGATATTTTTAACATCGATGTTTTTTATGAGCGATGTTCCATCCCTATCTGCCACAAACTGAAACTGACAAAATATTGTTTTATTTATTTTGGTTTATGGCTTGGCGGATAAGTCTTTGAGCCAGATCTTAGTTTACAATATAGTTTCTTCATTTTCTTATTGTGTGTTAGCACAGCTGAACTGTAGGTTATCAGCTATTGCGATTCAACGGAGTTCTAGTGACAACTCAAAAGGCCACATTTGACTATACAGTTCACATTTCTCACAAAACACATAATTACTACTCAAAAACTATCAATATCCTACAACTATTTTTCATTTTAGAGTAATTTTACACATTTTTAGAAAATAAAACATCATGAACAATACAACATCTCTTTTCAGTTCCCGCCAACAACTCCTCACTCCTCTGTCAAAATAATCAGCGAACTGTCAATCCGCCACAGGGCATATACAGAGCGTTCCACAGGTAGCTCACAACGCCCTAAGTGCGCAGTTAGCCGTTCCACAAGCCAACCGCGGTCGTTGTGGTCGTGGCGAAAACGTCAATAATGATGACATCATTTTCGATCACACAACGCTCACAACGACCCATATTAGGAAGCGGGTCAAATAACCGTTCCACTTGGGTTAACGATTGTAACGCCGGCAAGCAAGTAGAACGAGAAAAATCGTGGTCGAGAATGTGGTCGTTGTGAGTCTCAAATGGAACGTAGCCTAGGACAGGCTAAAGGTCTCCAGACGCCTACACATTAGGGGACGCGACTCAATTTATGTACGCTAGAACCGTAGAGCTGTTTATCGTGGGACTGTAGGGCGTGGAAACGTATCTGGATAAATAAAGCCGTGTGCATATTACCAGTCATGGCTGACGGAATGGGATGAATGGCGTGCTTACAAGATCAGTCTCAAGTTTCGGACGTGACCTTGAGTGCTTGGACGACCTAAAGCAATCTGTAGAATTTGTAACATTTCTGACTGCAACACCTTCTGAACGGTAGCAAAATACTTTTTTTTTAAATTAATTTATTCATGACCATAGAATCAAAGTCTTTCAGTTGGAAACATGATAATTAATAGATCTTCGTATAGTAGCGCAGTTGTATTGCAGTCTACAACCGACGCCATTCAACGGAGTTCTCGTGAAACCTCGAAAGATCACATCTGACTATACAGTTCACATTTCTCGCAAAAACACATAATTTCTACTCAAAAACTATCAATATCCTGCAACTATTGTTCATTTTAGAGTAATTATACACATTTTTAGAAAATAAAACGGCACAGCACAACGTCTCCTTTCAGTTCCCGCCAAAAACTCGTAGCAAAATTCTTTTTTTTTTTAAATTTACTCATGATCATAGAATCAAAGTCTCTCAGTCGGAAACATGTTAATTAATAGATCTTCCTATAGTAGCGCAGTTGTATTGCAGACTACAACCGACGCCATTCAATGGAGTTCTTGTGAAAACTCGAAAGATCACATCTGACTATACAGTTCACATTTCTCACAAAAAAAGCTAGATATTAGTTTACAATATAGTTTCTTCCTTTTTTAAGCCTATATGTAGCACAGCTAAACTGTAGGTAATCATCTAGTGCCATTCAACGGAGTTTTTGTGACAACTCAAAAGGCCACATTTGACTATACAGTTCACATTTCTCACAAAACACATAATTTCTACTCAAAAACTATCAGTATCCTGCAACTATTGTTCATCTTAGAGTAATTATACGCATTTTAGAAAATAAAACTGCACAGCACAACGTCTCCTTTCAGTTCCCGCCAAAAACTCCAGCAAAATACTTTTTTTTTTTATTAATTTATTCATGACCATAGAATCAAAGTCTTTCAGTCGGAAACATGTTAATTAATAGGTCTTCGTATAGTAACGCAGCTGTATTGCAGTCTACAACCGACGCCATTCAATGGAGTTCTTGTGAAAACTCGAAAGATCACATCTGACTATACAGTTCACATTTCTCACAAAAACACATAATTTCTACTCAAAAACTATCAATATCCTGCAACTATTGTTCATTTTAGAGTAATTATAGACATTTTTAGAAAATAAAACTGCACAGCAGATCGTCTCCCTTCAGTTCCCGCCAAAACCTCCCCAGCAAAATACTTATTTTAAAGTGTTGCCAATTCTCGTTATAGGAACGCAATACATATGTCGGAGTTTTTGGCGGGAACTGAAAGAAGACGTTGTGCCGTGCAGTTTTATTTTCTAAAAATGTGTATAATTACTCTAAAACAAAGAATAGTTGTAGGATATTAATATTTTTTTAGTTGTTATTAGCGTCTAATAAAAAATAAATAAAAAATGCAGAGTCACCTTTTAATATTTTTTTTATGTTACATGTACAGTCAATGAGTTGTGTGACAATATATAACATATAATTTATGTTACATATATAGTAAGATTAACAAGATTAAAACCCAGTATGAATAAATTTATTACACCAAAAGTAATATAATATCAATACCATTACAATTATTGTACATAAACATGTTTGGATTTTATATTCATTAGCAATTTCACTCTATAACTAATACTTTATGGCAAGTTGAGTAAGGATAGAGAGAGATAAAATAAATGCATAAACGCTCCAGCACTGAAATGTTTGTCCCCAAAATACCCAGATGTAAAATATCGCAAAATGGGGACCTATCCCTAATCTGCAAACCCTGCTGTTGATATTTTTTGTTTATGGCTTGGGAGCAGCTCCAAGAGGGGTTGTCATAAAAGACAGCATTGACAATGTAAAAAAATTCAAAATGTCAAATCATATACTATCAGTCAATCAGATTATTTCTCGTTGTCGCTCGGGTGTTCGGTTGTTAAGCCGCGGGCAATTTATTTTCGTGTTTATGACTTTAGTTCAGTGATATACGTGGAGTTTTAACCACGGCAGTATTATTTTAATACTTAGATTAATTAATAGAGAATGTTGCGGCTCGTATTAGATAAGTTTTGGGACGAACATGTTTGGTTGCCGCCGAACACTACTTGGGAAGATATCGCTCCAGGATCTGATAAAGCCGTAGTTTATGCTGATTATAAGCACCTATTATACCCGCTACCACTTGCTCTGGTTCTGATAGTGTTACGGCATTTCCTTGAAAAGTACGTTGAGACATTTTTTATGAAAAATTCTAATCAGGACGCTCTCTATCTCGTGTCTTAATAGATCGCTTTTTGTGTGCCATTTAACATCAATTAATATTGATTATGTGAGAGTAGATTTTTTAAAATCTACTCTCACATAATAAAATTATGTTATAGTTTTAAGCGCGATTTGTTATTTGATTTTTATTCCGAAGTTTCAGTTACTTTTCAATAGCCGTGGTCACGAAAAGTCTTCCGTGTTAAAACCGTTAAAACTTAGTTTTATTATGTGTACCTACTAGTTGCGAAAACTTGAGAAGATACTATACCACATTTACACTTGTACAACTTCATAAAAACTATCTATATCAAACTGTGTATTATTTCTAATCAAATAAGACTTGCATTATTATATTATCAACAAGAAAAATATTATTTCATACTACTTTCCTAGATAAATATTTTAAACTCTTGCCAATTATATATTAATAGCTTTGTGATTCTTCAATTCATATTCTAGATAAAGTATCCCATATTCCGGGATAAAATAAACTATTTTCATATAGCTATCAAAATTCATATACCAAATTTTATAATGAATAGTGTTTTCATGCTTTTGTACTTCCAATCCATGTTCCATGGAAACCATTCCACTGGAACATGTTGTATGGTAATACTTTTTATACTTACTAAAAAAAAATATCAAAATTATTATTAAAGTGTAGTTCTTCTCAACATTAAATTATCTTTAAACCAAATCTCATGATAAACATTGCTACGGAATGTGGATAGACATCTAAATAATATTGGTTTTGTATTAACTCCCTTACTCCGAATTATAATTATATTTATAATATTAAAATTTAGTCTGTAATAATAATAAGGCCATTGTACTTTTTGTTCTTATTTCCCACAATAGTTCTACACTGGCCGGGGTTTGTCTTTGGGTGCATTATTGTATAGTGTGTAGACAGGGATTATTACTGTTAGAGTTTGTATATACTCTTTATAGTGAAGCTACTGAACCTCCTTAGATAAAAGGAGTATGCTTTGACATCTTTAGAATAAACCAAAACTGAAGGTGTCACTTCTTTAAAAATTGTATTCCATGTAAAACATCTAATCTACAAATGAAACTCATATTATAAACTTATGCCTCTATTAGTTTTACTTTAATAATTACCAGTCAGTGGCACTCCACATTTACATTAAATTTGTCAAGGAACCATTATGTGTTGGTGTACCCATGGCCACACATAAGCCCTCCAAAAGTCCAAAAAAATTATGTCCTGTGGTCTTCATAGACATACATTATAAGGCTATTAAAAAGGTTTGCCCATTTTAACTGTTACCGGCAAACCCATACAGCACATACATTTAGCATTATCTTAGGCTGTCACATTACCCTGGCTTATATCATTGAATATTAATTTAAGACATTACTGCAGTGTTAAAAAATAAAACCAAGTAGATAACTAGTCCTTATAGTGAATACTCTGAATAAAACCAGAATTTATCATTAAACTGATGATGAATTCTGAAGCCAGACACTAGGGCCCCAGATCATAGCAAATGATGGAAATTTCATTTATTAAATTTAACTTGCAAGTATTTGAATCTGCATTCGAGTGAACTAAGTAGTAGCAAAAACCACATAGGCAATTTAATAAATAGTATATTAATAATGATCTATGTACAAATGTCTCCTTTTCTTTTCTTATTTTATTCTGTTGTTACATTCAGTTTATTATTTTTACAGGTACTGGTTTGCTCCCTTTGGAAAATCATTAGGCATTAAGAACACAAGACCAAAAAAGGCCCCTAATAACCAAAAACTTGAACTGGCTTACCAGACCTCGTCAAGAATCAAACATAAACAGGTGTGTACACTTCTAATAGTATATTTTTGTGATATCTTAAGATAAATAAGTTTGCAAAAAGCATAATAATTGGGTTGTCAGCTACACTACCACAGTTTTTTTTGCATCATTCTTCATCAAAATCAGCTGAACAGTCTGAATCAGATGCATCAGATGAACTCAAAAGTTTTTAATCATTCATTCAGCTATGGTACTCATTCCATATACAGCACATATATTACAAGGAGAGTGTTTAAATACTTTTCTTCATACCTTAAGTTTATTTGAATATTTGAAAATAAAAATAAATTAACTTGATCTTACGAACATATAAAATATGCAAGCTTCTGGTAGCAAAATCATCATCTTTCGAGTTTTTTAAAACATGGCAAAAAATGTACAAAATGAAAATAAATTAAAATACAATAGTACGGTAGAATACAATACAAATAAGTTTTCTTACATTGTATTCAATAGTATGTAATTTTAGTTAAGTTATTTATTTGTTTGTAAATACTTATCAAAAATAAAATAAAACTATATAGTCTTTTGTTTCTTACATTTTTTGTGTGTTGTCTGTTTGGTTGGGATTCACATAAAAACTATTGGACCAAGTTCAATGCGGTTTTTGTCGATCAATAGTTAATTCCCAGACTTAAAATTTGCAGTACTTTATACCTTGAGAATCCTACAGGAATTTGTGACTGTGAAATTGTTACTGATCAATAAAATGTTTAGTAAAACCATGGTAGTTCTGTATGCCTTTTCTATAGTCTTACAGTGTTAACCTTTAATGTGTTTCCTCATGTCTTAACTGAATTGAGCATTAGTGAACTAACAGCATGTAGGTGTTGCATGTTTTCGATTTCTATATATGTGGCTTAGTAATCACTACTTACAATAACTAATTTGGGTTATAATTACACTTTTAAATGGGCTTTATTCCTTAGTAGGAACTTTTTCCCAGTTTCTAATGATACAGAAGCAAATTGTTACAAATTCACTCTTGTCATTGAGACATAGCAGTAAACACAGAAATTACCTTTCATATTTTCTTTTTTTAAATGCTTTAAACTCGTATAATACCTATTTTTCGCCATTGCTGGTGAGATAGAGAGAAATTAGAAATATATTTAAATTTTGACATTTGTGTTTGGAATGTTGAAAAATGTGCTCAATAATTCATTCTTGTAAAAAATCTGCAATGTAACAAAGTACCTTAAATATATTCTAATATTATTCAATTGAAAAAAATCCAGTTTCCTTAACATATTTGAAATTCCTTGGTACCTATCATCTTTTTCTCCAATGCTAACTATAGCCAGTGGACACATGGTTAACAAGAGTGTATGTTACAATGTTACACATTTGACTATTAGTGTAAAAAAAATACATTTTCAATATAACATTGCCTAGAGTTCTAAATATCTTATTTATAGACATATTCATGAATATATAACTTTATTACTTATTTATTGTATGGTGAACAATAAGAGGTTCATTCATTTCAATGTTTTATGTATAGTTACAAATATAGACATAAAGAGTATATAAATGACCTTTAGTTATCAGATTCATAATTATGTAGATAAATTGATGGACAATGGCTATCGATAAAATCAAAATTGCCTTTGAATTATTTATTATTTTGTGGAGTTGTGGTACAATTAGGAAATGAGGTTTGGAAAAGTTGTAAATACGTCGTCGGGAGAATTGGATAGGTGACATATAATAAACTCTATACACACACGCACATGAGCACACAACACTGGACTCAAAAACCGGTAAAAAGTTAAACCGGTTACAGCTTAATTATAGGAACTTTCCACTTTGGTTTTATTCTAAATTCAATCAAACTGTGTTTGATAACAAAAGTTCGTCAAATAAGTTCTATTGAATAAACCGGTACAGGTAGGCAGGCACAACTTCTAAGGGAAACCAATAGGAGGATTCAGTAAGGTTGGGCAGCGTTCGGTAACCTTCGTCGAGTCTTCGTCGACCATCCCGCAATGCCTGAAGACGAAAGTTTTCGAGTAGTGCGTCCTCCCCGTCCCGACCTACGGGGCCGAGACGTGGACACTGACGCTACGACTAGTCCACAAATTTCAAGTCACTCATATGAATCCAGCTATGGTGTTTCTCTTACGGATACAATTAGAAATGAGGATATCCGTAAGAGAATCAACGTAACCGACATAGCTTGCAAAATTAGCAAGTTAAAGTGGCAGTGGGCCGGTCACATTTGTCGCAAAACCGATGGAGCAGACGAGTCCTGGAGTGACCGCGTC
This sequence comes from Dendrolimus punctatus, assembly GCA_012273795.1. Lineage (NCBI taxonomy): Eukaryota > Metazoa > Arthropoda > Insecta > Lepidoptera > Lasiocampidae > Dendrolimus > Dendrolimus punctatus. Next base: position 13,658,350 of record CM022548.1, read on the forward strand.
TCGGTGAACGTAGTGTCGGTCGCCCTCCAGCCTAATGGACTAAAGACCTGCGCAAGGTCGCCGGTAGGCGCTGGACGAGGAAGGCAGAGCACCGTGATGAGTGGCACCGACTCCGAGAGGCCAACGTCCAGTAGTGGACGGTTATTGGCTGACACGAATAAACCTGTTTCCAACGCTTTTTGCCGTACACAAACACATGTTGCGACAGATAGAATGAGAAACTAATTCTCGCAGTATAAACCGGCGAGTTCGTGTTTATATCACACTCTTTAAGTTTACACTCCGAACGCAGTAGTTGATTAAAACCGGTTAAAACCTAATAAAACCGGTTAGTTGTAAATTTTGCAAACGCATACGAGTATATTGACATATGTAAGAAACAGGTTTAAAAAGACCATCTTATCATATTGCTTTCCGTGTGTTAATATTGTGCTAGCATAAGTAAAACATCCTTGTTGTTTTAGGGCAGATTTTTCCTTCACCAGATAAAAGTTATTACTCGAATAGCTTATAGCCGGATTGAATTCAAAAGTGAAATAATACTATTTTATTAATGCAAATGTCATTTTTAATTTTTCCATGTTATACTATACTCAACAGTCGTGGTAGAGTAATGGCTAGCGTAGGCGTCACTATCTCAAAGGGCGCGGGTTCGATCATGGCCGGAACGCATGCACCACTTAGTCAGTTTTCTGATCTAATGTTCATAGTGCATATTGTTACAATTGCCACGTGCTAACAACGGTGAAGGAAAACATCGAGATGCAATCTGCACATCGTGATAGCCGATGTGTCAAACCTGCCAAGCCGCCTTGGACAAGCGTATACTGTCTCTCTCTCTCTGTACTGTCTGCTGTCTCTCGTATACTGTCTGTTCCCCCTATAATGGGAGGCCCGAGTTCAGTAGTGGGACATTTAAGGGCTAATATTATTATACTATACTTTATTCTATGAATAACTTTAATCTAATGAATGAAAAATCGGCCCTTATGATATTGAATATTGTGTGCTAGTGTTAAGTGTTAATTGTTTACAAGCTTCTTTAATCCTATAACCTTGCTTCCTTCTTTTCAGTTTATGATCAAGGATGAGGTAAATCCCATATTTATACATTTATTATATCAAAGGCAAGATTGTTAATCTAATTTAGCTGTTTAAATTAAAATATTATTTTCGGTGTACCTAAGAATCTGACTTCCTACTTGGGCCATTGGACAATGTCAAATATAGCTTTAATAAAACTACGTTTTAACGGTTTTAAGCGCAGTATAATTTTTTATTGCATGAGTTAAGCAAACAGACAGACGACCTACATAATGAAAGAAAGGGAAAGATTTATTTAGAACTACAATAAAAACAATAATTAAATGTAGTCTTAATTTCGTCTTAGCTCAGTAAAATTGATCGTTAAGAAAACAAAAAAAAATATTTTAAATGATAAGTTTAACAATCTTTGCCAATATTAGCTTAGCTCTGAACCTGTAAGTTTTAATCGCGTAATACTCTAAATGGGCGTTATAAAATTTCTCAGAGACCGGTGTTGCACACGTCCATAGGCGATAGGCGAAGATGGTAACCACCTTCCATCAGGTGGGCCGTGGCCTGTTTGCCTGCTTCAGGCAATAAAAAATAGAATAAACGCGCACTACGAGTCGTCAATATACTAAGCTGTGATGAGTACGGTTATAAATAATCCTAGTGACCGTTTGATTTTAGAGGTGTACGCGATCAAAACTTATATGTACGGCCAGGGTTATGCATGCGCTTTGTAGCAATAGTTTCACAATAGTGCAGAATAATTAGAATGATATTAATTGCCCAGTAAAAACCGTAACATTCACCTTCGTGAATTACAAGAACTACATATTTTAGCCCCAGTATTATGTTCATTACAATTGTTATATGAATGTAAGTATCACAGTAGATGTCAGCATTGTAGTATTAGCAAATTATATAGATTTTGTACGAATCTAGTTATATAGGAGTGTGAAGGGCTTAATTTTAACATTTTCATCTGTACTGTGACTGAATTCAAAGAACTGCATATTATATTATATGTTATGACGACTGAACATGTATATATGTATATACAATGCATTATTTGTACCACGCTATCGTATTGGTGACAACTGTAATGACAGCGAAGTTTGTAAGTTAATAAATAAATATGTTTGTCTGTTAGTGACCGCACCTTAGGCAGACTACTATATCATAGTGATTTTATTCAAATCTAAAATTTAAAATTATACGAGTCCGACACATTGTTGTATAGGTTACCGGATAATTGAATATATGAAGAAAACCGATTTTAGTACATATTTAAATATACAATGAAATTTAGAAATCTTAAGTACAGACGTGACATGACGCAGCAATAATAGGTTGTGCCTGTGCAAGTAATGGTTGTTAGCAAGACAAATAAACATTGACGTTTTTTCATTCTTTCTTTATTTGTGACGCGATAACAATTAAGCATAGTTATAATTTTGCGGCTGGCCGTAGCTACACGCTAGAAATTGTATTTAATGTGAAGCTGACAAACAAGCCGACGGCCCATCTATTGGAAAGAGATTACCGTCGCCTATAGAAGTTTGCAACACCCGGTACTGAGCCGGTTGTTTCGATTTTTATTCTGGCTGTCGTAATCCGGCCAGCAAAATGTTTTTTTGAGGCAGAGGAAATACATTTCGTACACTACCGGGTTCCTTTACTAGGATTAGACCAAAGCAATGAGAGTTATCCACTGGAGATAGGGAAGATAACCCTAGATACCCTTCTCTATGTGGAGAGGTAACCCATGTGCTAATACCCCACTAAAACCACCTTCCTCCCATGTGCCCCGCGCTTATAGTAGGAAGAGCGTGAGACTACGACGGTAGTTACGCCCACGCTGATCCTGTGCATCAGTGCTTGAGAATGCCCTGGAAAGCAGGGCAGACTCACTTCGTCAGCTGGGGTTTGATCCTCCGCTCGCCAGATGGTAACCGCACTGCGGCTAGCCCTATAATGCCTATGAGGCCTAAACTTATGTTGTCCTTAGTAAAGACCTTTGATTAGTCACCCAAATTTTTACAATATTCTAAAGGTCACCTTAGGATTCGCCTCACCAGCTCGGCTTGACCTTCGTCCATTATAATGAGTATCCAATACTTACCTTGAGTTTTGTATTTTACAGCAGAATTTACGTCCGACCTTAGTGTTAATTGTGTGACATTATGTATAATTGCTTTCAGTGCTATATTTTGTAACTTAATTCTATTGTCTTTTAGTATGTTTGGTAGGTAGTCTGATTTCTTGTCGACAAAATGCATACATATTTTGGCAAGAAATGATTCGTCTCTAGAAACAATAATTTAGGTTTTATTTTCTCTATACCAAGACGTTAATATATAGAATGCAATCAGTCTGGTCATAAGTTTTTTTATCCGTGCAGGAACGGAGAAAGAATACAATTTCCTGCGGCCCGGCGGCCTGTCGTAAGAGGCGACAAAACAACCCACAGCCAGGTGGTAGGGCATTTGCCCGACTGGATGGCTACCACCCCTGGTCTAGAGTATGTCGCCATAACAACCTTGTGTTGTGTTCCGGCATTAGTGACCAGGTTCCAGGCTCCCTAAAGAGAGCAGCAGCGCATTCGTAGCACCTTTGGTGTTGCAAATGTCCATAGGCGATGGTAACCGCTGTCCATCAAGTGGGCCGTCTGCCTGTCTGCTGATCTCCTGCAATAAAAAAAAAAAAAAATACTCAGTCCAATTTCAAATATAACCAGATAACTTGAACTTTTGCGCCATCTTAATATAAAAATACTACAGGATAAGTGAAAGACTTAGGCACGAGATGGCTTGGCGCACGAGCGTAACGAGGTCGCTAATGATTCGAACTCCTAAATAGGCCTTTCATCCGAGGTTAACACTCTCGCTTTTCATTAATTTCGAATATAAGGAAAGTAAATAAAAACTGATTAGTTAAACAAACGTAAAAGTAGCCGTCTAGACGGGATAATACGCTACCACCTGGCTCTGGATTGTTTTGTCACGTCTTAAGACAGGCAGCCTAGCCGCAGGAAATTGTATTGTCTCCGCTTCTGCACATATAATGAAATTATAGTATGTGTAGCCCACCTTGATTTTAACCGACTTTAAAAAAGGAGGAGGTTCTCAATTCGTTGGAATCTTGTTTTTTTTTATGTGTGTTCACCGATTACTTTGAGATTTATGATCCGATTTACGTGATTCTTTTTTGTTCGATGCGGAATAGCTGCCATTTGATCACCTAAAAATTTGACATAGTTTGTCTCAGTAGTTTTCATGTTATGAACATTTTTTATGAAAAAAAATCATTCCGTTCCATATGTACACCGATTACGTTGAGATTTATTATCCGATTTACGTGATTCTTTTTTAGTTTGATATGGAATAGTTGCCATTTGGTCCCCTAAAAATTTAACATAGTTTGGCCCAGTAGTATTCATTTTACGAACTTTTATTGTTCCCGTTTTTTGGTACCTATATTTTTTAGGCGCGCGGCACCTTTCGTAGGCGTACCCATAGCTAGACACTAAAAAGTAACAAATAAAAAAAAACTTTGAAAAAAACCGACTTCAAAAACTATAAACAATAAAATAACTTATTTCTAAAGCTATTATTATTAATATTATCTAAAACATTTTGAAGTCGTTGCAAAGTAAAACATAAAAAATACTATATTTTAAAAATTACTAAGCACCGTCTTTAAGATTTTTAAGATAATATATATTAAAAATAAGATATTATAACTAATAAAAACTTTAGGAATAAGTTATTTTATACTTTTTGAATTCGGTTTTTTTAAACGAAGTTTTTTTTATAACCATCTTGCTGGCTTCATTTAGAAGTAAATAATAATTTCAAATGTCGGTGGAGCATATTTATTTGAAACCGCAAGTAGGCGACCTCGATGTGTTAATAATATGTCATACAATAAAAACTCGTCATCAAGTGGCCGTACAGGCAAATTGATTTAAGTGGCAGAAGAATTCAGTGGGATTCAGAATTAATTATAGTTGTGAAATCGTGCCGTAGTATCTTCAAGAGCGACATATTTTCTGGTCTATATCTTATAACTGAGTCTTGTATAAGATAAATTGTTTTTATTTAACACCTTGTTCTGGGAAATGCGGGTTTTAAAGTCTAGATGTTGCGGGCCGAAAATCGGGCAAGCGATAGGCATTGGAAATCAAGCTTGTTCTATAAGCTGTTGGTGGACATTTTAATACTTTTCTCCAGTACCCTGGGGATTGCGAATAAGCTCTCAGCCTGAAGTTTTCCCATAACATTACGACATGCGATATATATGTATAAATATTCTAGCTGTATCTGACAGACGTTGTCCTGCCTTTAAAAAAAATCTACAACCCGACTGCAGCGCTATCCGCAGACCGTCTGTGTTTTTGTCCGATTCGTCATTAAGAAAAATCGCGCGTTTTTCAAAAGGGGAATATGACTCCTTCAACGCTGGTACAATGTTTGTAGCTTCTGTTGTTTCAAATGTCCATAAGGTAAGCATTTTTCACTCGGTCGGTAGTCTGTCTGTTGTAGTCCTGCAACAAAAATATACATTATTTTTTAAAATCATTATAATTATCATACCACGCCTGTGTACGGTGGAGTTTTCGCAGACGCTGCGTATTGGTTCCGAGCACTGAGGAAAGTCAGGCGTCTGCCGCCGCGCCCCTGCCCCTATCTACCTATCCCTTAGGAGCCGGCTGACGGGGGGAAAGAGACATTTTCTACTCTATAGTTTTGAGCAAGGGGTTAAGACTGAAAAGTAACTTTTACATTAATCTTTAGTTAGAGCTTTGTAACGTCCAACAAGCCAGGCTCATTGTATTTGTGTCTATGTTATATCTTTATGTCTTATACTTTGTTCTAACATAGGACAATTAAATACAAATACTGACTTTACATACTGCTCGTTAATCAATATATAGTGACTGACCGAGAGTTGCGTTGTGTGTATTAACGGCATTAGCGCCACGCAAGGTCGATGCCGTGTTAGAATTTCTCGCCTCGTTGCTGTTAGTATTTAGGTTAACTAATGCACACTATCCGTCGAGGAATGGGCAATTGATTTATCACATTACTACTTTCGATATTAAATATAACAGGCTAGATAAACTGTAATAAGGTTGATGACAGTCAAGTTAAATTAAGGTGACCAACTATTTTTTGTTCAAAAAGAGTACACTTTGCAAATATTTCATAGGTGAAAAAAGGAGAAAAAAACGATAAAAACTTTATTTTCTTTTAAAACATACTTTTCTTCAGAGTGGATTTTTTTTTGCTGAGATGCTGAGATGCATGAGGATGTTCATCTAATAATTAAATTTTTTATATTAAATTTGACTGTTAAGACGGCAGATAATGTTTTTACAGAAAGTTGCGACTTCTCACTGCTCCAATAATCATTCCCTAGTAAAAACAAAAAAAAAATACCCTTTCAACAGCAGCATTAATGCCTGGACAACATAAGGAACATTTCTATTAAAACTTTCAAATTTTCATGTGGGATATGATCTACTCTAAAATGTCTAAACCACCCATCTTTTGTCAAGTTCTATTTTCTCATCGTTCCATTTCTTAAATTTTTCTTCGTTTAAATATAAATTTACTCTTCGTATTTCTACAAAGAGAAAATTGACATTAATAACAAATCTTTTACTTCCTTCACTACAAATTCGACTGCTGAAAAAATGGCAGGCAACATGCGCGCGTGAAATTCAAATCACTGTCAAAATAATTTTAAATACTTATTTAATTAATGTACAAATGAGTACTTTCAGAGTATAGGATTGAAAAAGAGTACGGTTTGCGAAAAAAGAGTACAAAACTCAGTAAATGAGTACAGTTGGTCACCTTAAGTTAATTAAGACGTAGCAGCGGACGTTCTCCTCTTCTCTCTGATGGTATGGGGTACACTTTGCCAATGGGGTTCACCTAGTCGAGACGACCTACGAGAGCGTCACGGCGCAGCATCATTGATCTAGATCCCGTGGCGGCCCGAAAAATGTATCTACAAAGGCACACGTTAGGTTTTGGTATCCGACCAAACTGCCCACTTTGGTCGGATAGCGCCACCTAGAGGTGGTTTTGGTTCCCTGAGAGTCCTGCACGCATTCGTGTAAGCGGCATTAGGCGTTGCATTTCTGCTACGCCCATATCCATGGCCCGAGTGTGTGTCGCAAAAAAAGACGTGTTAAAAAAAGTGAAGATGGAGGAGTATGAAATTTCGCACACTTATTATATAGAGAAGAAATGACGAATGCTAATATATTTTTTTAATTATGCATAAAATTTTGTAATATCTCCTTGGACACCGGGTTGCCTAGAAGAGATCGGTATAAGAGATAAGGCCGCCCATTGTTCTAATGGAAATGTGTTTATATTAAATGTCTAGGTATAAGTTATGGTGAACATTAAAGAGTTTTCATTCGCTCATTCATTTCATTAATAAAAAATACATCATATCAATAAAAAAAAATTACACGCACTACCACGTGTTTGACACACATATATACTCTTTTGTTCATTTTTCAAGTCAAATTAACAGCAGTTGCCTTGGCGATTATAGAAGGTATAGTCTTCAACAATAATTATTATGGTCGAATTTCGACCATGGGCGACCACAAGTAGTTATTGTTACATGCCGTACGCACAGCTGTCTGTCGTAAAACACAGTTTATTGACACCAGATTTAGGAATTCTTTTTTTTACTTTGTGTTTAGAATTTGTAATTAAGAAAAACACGCTATTGTTTTTGTACTTGTTTTATGGTCATCATTAGTGTCGAATTAATCCTTATTGTTATTGTTTTCAACTTTGTTGGTCGTTCGTGCAAATTACATTTTATTGGAAGAACCCAGCCCACGCAATCGGTTGTGTATTGTATAGTTTACTATAAAACAATGCCCGAACGGAGGGGTGGGGCAGTCAAGCGACGACTACGATACAAGTAAGACGGACGTTCTATGAACGAGATAATGACGGACTTTGCGCGTGCTATTCAATCGTGCAGTTTGTACTGGCTGTGTCCAGTCACATTTGTGCTCGTTTTATACGTGTTTGTACAGTTCTAATAAACTCTATAGTAATTCCAACGGCATTTTAATCCGAGTCATGTGTAGCTCGTAACGTAAACTGTCCGAATAGGCCGAATACCGAATTGTAGACGTACATTCGTGACATCTCTAATAATTTTGATTAAATTCAAATTAAAAATTGTATATATAATATAGATTATCTTTATCTTTTACGCCTGTAGATTATACCACGATAATATCACGGATATACAAAACAGTGTCATAACCGTATTTAGGTCGAAATATGTGGCATTTTATCTAGTTATTGAGCAAGATAATTACTGAGTGAGGATTGAATGAGTGTTTTGAAAGATAACGTTAATCTCATAGACAATATTTAGAATTCAAAAAATTCTACGAAACGCAAGTTTCCGTGTATAATATAGTATATGTTAATACGCGAAGCAAAAACTTTGTACCCCTTTTTATGAAAATTGCGCGGACGGAGGATTGTGATATTTCGCACACTTATAGTTTATACAGAGTAGGAGTGCAGAATGCTATTTTTTTTTTTAATGATGCATAAAAAGTGCTTTAAGTCAATAAAAAAAACATTACACACTACCATGGATAAGGTGAGAAATGAGTACATAATGGGTTCTTTGAAAGTTGCACCCGTCACTGATAAATTGAGAGGAAGAAGATTAAGTTCGTATGGACATATAGTGAGGAGGGATGAAATTCATGTGACAAAAAGAATGTTAAACTACAATATAGAAGGGTTCAAATGTAAACGTAGACCACAAAAAAGATGGATGGATTGTGTGAAGAATTATATGATGATATGTGGTGTGACAGAAGATGTATGTCAGAGTAGAGGAATGTGGAAGGAAAAGACATTGTGGCTACCCCAAATAATTTGGATATGCTGAAAGAAAAGAGAAAGGAGAGAACACGAGCAACTTTTTTTAGATTTGTTGTGTCTGTCGTTTTTTATGTTTATTCAGGATTCACGTAAAAACTTAAAATCTACTCTGCTTTTGGGATATCCGCGGTTTTTTTTTTGGAATGATGGCAAAATGTCCAGATTGAAAAAAAAAACAATTTCAATGTGATTTTTTAACTGTTCACACTTTATGTAATAAAATATGTTGTGCTTTTTATATCGGGAATTTTCCCGGGAGCGGTGTGAAGGTAAAAATAAGCTTATTCCGATACCGTTTCCAGTCAATTTCAAGTCAAGCGTAGACGAAGTTGCGGGTATTCCTAGTTTTTTTTTGCAAAGCATCGGTGCGATCTGTCTGAAACGACTGATCGTAATGACGAATCGTTACGGATATGGGGGCATTTAGGAGTTCTCCCTTATAATCTGTAATATAATAACTGATGACCATGCAATCTCTGTACCTCGCAGACAATCGAGTGTATTGAGTGAGCAATTAGTGCGTGCAGACGAGAGGCAACGCATACGTCATTGTTGACGCTTGACCCAGTTCACTTTACAGCCGTTTTTTATTGGTGCGGTTTTTCTACGGGTGTTCAGGAGTAATTAAGATTTGGAGTGTAATCGTGAACATCTATATTAATATGTAAGTCGTTAATATGATATTGTTGTTTGGACGGTATTCACGGTGTTGAGAATTATTGACTATCATGAATTTTGATGTGTAGCAGCGAGAGATAGAGATTAAATGATATTGAAGTCAGCTAATTTATTTTGGAAACGATAACCTTAAGTACCACTATTAACAAGTCGTACAGCTAGTACATTATACAGCAAATGTGTGAGCGCGAGTGATGATGTGCGGGCGAGATAGATGATAGAGCAACTATTAATATGTGCGCTTCGTGTTGTACTAGCCAGTATTTCGTTGTCCAATGCAATAAAAGTGATAAAAAAGCGTTGCTAATTACTACCCGGATTAGTGATTCCCACTAAAGTTTACATTTTCTTACCTTCCCTCTATACCAATGGCAGGGCTACGGGAAGCAGAAGCAAGATCAGAAGGCTTAAGCCTTACTCTCAAGTCTTTCGTCGTTCGTTTTCGTTCTATAACTTGTTTACTTTTTTATGTTTAAGTATATTTTCCATTTTATTGTTGCAAGCCGGTATTAATCCTTTGCAGGTTCCATATTGAATACCCTTTTGAATTTGACTAATCTATTATTTACGCCGCCGTAAGACATCATAAAACCTTCTTTCCTCTGTTGGTATTTCATGCGAATTCTTGGAAGCCATTAAGCTGACCATTTAACGATTTGAAGAGAACCAGTGGGCGGCATGTTGCTAGGAGGCCATGTCTAATTTACAAACAGATGAGGGTCGGTAAGTCAGAAAGTGCGCTAGTCCTGTTCTGACTGTGAACGAGGCGTTACCAGTGCACTTTCGGAGCCAGTATCTTATAACGACGAATTATGTGCGATTTATGAGATAACGATTTTTTGCCCTACAGTTTGGTTTTGTTGTATTCGGCTATAATTGTACGAACTGTGAATTACGCGTGTGTACTTATAAAAAAAGTGATAATTCCAACAGCATTTTCGAATTTACATCCTACAAATTCTTAACTGTATGTTCCTTGTGTCTTTGTTCTTTTTTTCTTCATACTAAAATTTCGTTGACTCTTTCGGGCTGATCGCACGAAAACTAAAGTCGGAAAGCATTGAGAGTAAGGCCTCAGTTCCGCGTGTCGTGAGCAAGGTCCTATAGGGGAAGTCCTAACAATATCATCCATTGAGAAAATATTTGTTAGTTTATAATTGCCAAAATCAATTGTCATTTTATTGTTAGGATTTATATTAATTTGCTTATATTTCTGCGACTTTTTGTAGAGTGGCAATTTAACAAATATCTTTACACTTTCACAAATTAATATGATTTTAAACGTATAAGTCGTTAAGTAAATTCGTTTAAGCTATGAATACGCCTGCAATATAAATGCTCTATAACACTCCTTATCATGGATCAGCATTTTTACGAAAACCACGGCTTTAACATTCATATTGCTGATAGTGTTATCAGGATAATCAAGCAACACATCAGATAAGCGGGCGTTTACAGAATATTTTGACTGTATCAATGCCTACTATTCATGTGAAGCATATTGCGCCTCTCTTATCAAATACCGATGCAGTACTCAATATAAATAATAGCCTATCAATGTAATTTGCAAAATCTGTATATAAACATATTCTTTTTTTTGTCCTTGGAAAATATTCAAATACGGTGTCGATCATAGATAGTGAGACTAGTTCACGAAATGCTATGTTAGGTGTTTCTCTTATGGGTATAAAAAACTTAGTTTAAAAAACCGACTTCAAAAACTAAAAAGTATGAAATAACTTATTTCTAAAGCTATTATTATTAATATATATTATCTTAAACATTTTAAAATCGGTGCTTGGTAATTTTCAAAATATAGTAATTTTTGTGTTTTACTTTGCTTTTTAAACGAAGTTTTTATTTATTTGTTACTTTTTTGTGTCTAGCAATGGGTACGCCTACGAAAAGGTGCCGCGCGGAATGGATTTTTTTTCATAAAAAATGTTCATAAAATGAAAACTACTGGGCCAATCTATGTTCAAATTTTAGGGGACCAAATGGCAGCTAATCCATTAGGTAATCGGATCATAAATCTCGAAGTAATCGGTGAACATACATTAAAAAAAACTTGAGAGGTGTCAAGGGACACCCGGATGAATGAAGTTCCTTTCGATTAATTAGGAATTATAATAAATTTCTTTTTTTTTAAGTTATAATAATATTTTTTATTTTATTATTAACAAATATAATGTAATATAAACTTAATTAGTAGGCTCAATTTTAGTGAAAAGCGCACGCCGCACGGCTTACAACTATAGCAAAAAGTGTCGTTACAACTTTTGGTCTTAATTTTTTCCGTCTAGAACCCTTTCGCAATGCGCGATAAGGAACTTCGTTCCAGAAAGATTGCGATGAATTGAGAACCTCCTCCTTTTTTGAAGTCTGTTAAAAATCAGATATGAGGACATTTGTAAGAGAACGAAGGTAACCGACATAGCTCGCAAAATTAACAAGTGGCAGTGGGCTGGTCACGTCTGTCGTAGGACCGACAGCTGAATGAGTCCTGGAGTGGAGACCACGTCTCGGCATACGTAGCGTAGGACGCCCGCTTGCCCGGCGGATTGACGACCTACGCAAGGTCGCCGGCAGGGGCTGGATGAGGAAGACGGGTGCTGGGAAAGCGACCACAGGGGGTCGATATCGACCACTTTGGGAATCCCTGTTCTAGACCATCCGTAATGTCAGGATGGTCGACAATCGTGATTGCTCAACGCTGTAAGGAACCAATTGGGCGCAGCTGGTACTAAAGTCCCCTAAACCAGAAATGGGAGCAATACTTACTCCTCATGGGGTGAACTTGGTCTTTCAAGACATTCAAGGTTGTTGCATTTCATTCAACTCGAATTTCTTTAACCTCTGTATACATATATTATAGACAATTTATTATGTGCATGTATATGTATGTATGTATTTAATTTATAAATTATGTAGTTTAAGTATGTTTATTTATGATATATTTAATGATCTGCATCACCTACATCGTCAGATTAGAATAAATTATTCCTTAAGTTAGGTTGCCTGGAAGAGATTGCTTTCAGCGATAAGGCCCCCTTTTGTTTCTACCATGACAATACTGTAATTGTGTATTTTGAAATTGTATATTTGGTGAGCAATAAAGTGTTATCTATCTATCTATCATATTTTATTAACCTCTAAATTTCTATCGTTATCATAGTGTTGAATTATAGACGAAACATGCGAGTGCTGTATATTTAAAAATCCAGAGCGTAGGCAGCGGTCGCGGTATTTTTACTTGACCGCGTATAGTGTTAGGAATGATGCTTTTCCGGTAATCAATATTTGATTGATCTACCTTTACATATAAATTAAATCGTACAGAAATATATGTTGGTTTCAGCGGTCCCTATGCATGGATTAGAACACCGATTATATCGAAGGGTGAAAGGCTATTTGATTCTAGCGATATTTTAGATTTTTCTCATTCATAATATCTCAACATAAACAATATAAGAAAATGGTTTTCAATTGAAATCTTTAGATATTTTTCCTTTAACATAGTGTTACAACTCAGGCGCCGACAAAGAGAAATTCCACCAACAGATTTGTAGAAACACATATATTACCCGTCGGCATTTGAACTAATAACATTGAGACTATTGTAATTCTTTTATGATCGTCTTCTTTTTTTACTTATTTATCGGCATACGGCCTATTGTTGTATTGTAATAGTATACAGCCGCCTGCGGCTGTAATCATTAGCCAGGTGTTACGGATATTAAAGTACATACAAGCTGATCCTAGAAAATTCGGTCCACGTTTCCGGGCGAACACATTGCATTTGTGCAGTATAAAACAACGGCCCGATTGAGGGAGGAGTCAGTCGAGCGAGAACCAAGATTAAGGCGAGATATATGTTCATTCGGTAATATATTAGTGACGGACTTTGCGCGTTTTATTGAATCGACCTTCTGCATTACGTTTGGATTTGTTGTGTTCGGTTATATTTGTAACTGTGTTATACGTGTTTGTACAGTTCTAATAAACTCTTATAATAATTCCAACGGCATTTTAATTCGAGTCCCGTAACTCGTAACAATAGTTTATTGATTGTACTATTTTTGGGTCTTTTAAAACTTTAAAATCTGACAACAATTTCAAAATGTCACGTACACACGACGTATGGTATATATATCTAAATTTGAACATGTATGTGTGATTGATTACACACACAAGTCAAATTTAAAAAAAAACTATTTTGAGTTTAGTGTATAGTACATATAATAAAATTGTAGACGTCGAATTTCTGTACAGTTGAAAAAAATGCTAAAAACCGAGTCAGGGGGGTGTAAGAAGTGAAATAGAACTAATTTCGAATTTTTTGTTTCTCTGTTTGTCTGTCTGTTTGTACCGGCTAATCTCCGAAACGACTGAACCGATTTACATGAAATTTTGTATGGTGATAGCTTATATCCCTGGTCAACAACATATAGGATATTTTTGATCCCGAAAAATTAAAGAGTACCCGTGGGATAGTTAAAAAGCTTTAATTACTTAAACAGCTTATAACAGACTAAAAGTAATTTCTCTGCAACGTATAACATTATAGAAGCGGATATTTTAACAGGGTGTAGTGTCGGTGAGAGAGTTTTATCTTATATATATTAATATATAAAGCTGATAAGTTTGTTTGCTTGAACGCGCTTATCTCAGGAACTACTGGTCTGATTTGAGTTTTTTTTTCTGTATTAGATAGCCCATTTATCGAGAAAGGTTATAGGCTATATACCATCACGCTAAGAGCAATAGGAGGAGCGGAGCACCAATGAATGAATGTGTGTTTAAGTGGGTTCCCGGATGGTTTAGACTTGCAATTAGAACCGGTAGGTGGCGCTGAGATCGGGTTCTAAAATCCTCCTAATCACCTGGACCGATTATGGTGATTTTGTTTTTGTGTCATGAAACAAAGTCTTTTGGGAATTCAGAACATATGGCGGTACGAAGTTCGCCGGGTCAGCTAGTATATACTAAATCACTAATATTATAAAGAGGAAAGATTTATATTTTTGTATGTTTGTTACGAATAAACTAAAAAACTACTGGGCCGATTTCCAAAATTCTCTCACCATTATATAAGCTTTATAAAAATTAGGGATTCCTACTAAAACTTTAATAATGTAACGCATCAATCTAAATAAAATACTTGGCGCTGTAGTTGCGTTCTACGATTTTGATGAAATTTTATGTGTTTGGTCCCAAGGTAGTTTAGATTTACAATTAGACTCTGTAGGTGGCGCTTGAATCGGGTTCTAGATTTTTATTTTTTCAGAGCAAGACAACGTAAGACCAGATTCAGATTTTAAGTCTATCCCCGATTTCTCAAGTTTGATATTTGTGTATAATATAGATTATACCAATAGATAGTAAATTAAATTGTCCAGTCGCTTTCTGCTGACTTTCTTTCTCCTACTAGACTTTTCTGTAGACAAAATAGGATCGCTCGTTGATAGCGAAAATCAAACCGTTGCTCATAACGAAAGTCCAAAGGCGAAAGTCAATGAATTGGCACATTATCAACAGTCTTATCACTGCTAACTGAGAGAGTTGACACGATGACAGACCGAGAATAGGGTACTTGACATTCAGATCAACTAACATCACTTTTGTATCATCGTAAATACGTGTTAGACTATTCGATTTAGTGCGAGTGTTATGAGGTTATTTATTTATTTAATTCACTAAGATTAAATTATAAACTACACCATGTTAAAAATGAAACTTCACTACAAAAAGACTTCAATTCACTAAGAAAATTACAATCAAAATGCTGTTACGAGTTGCAGGACTCGAATTAAAATGCCGTTAACTATTATACAAACACTTGTAACACAGGTACAAATATAATAACACGCGCAAAGTCCGTCACTAAATAGATTACCGTAGTACACACGTCTTGCTTCGCTTGTCCTTATCGCTCGACTGCCGATCTCTCCATTGGGGCATTGCTTTATACTGCACAAATACAATATGTCTTCCAGCCGCGTGGACTGAATTTTTAAAATGACACCTAGCTAATGACTACCATAAAAGATTACAATACACAATGGGCTGTTTTTCTAATTACAAATTTTAAACAAAGTAAACAAAAAAAGTCCATGTGCCGAAAAGGTAATAAAATGTCTACAGGTACGCAGGTGTCAATTTGTCTTTTGTTGGCATTGAAGTCTTAACAATACCTACAATAATACATTATGAGTATTTTTTTTTGTATATGTTTAGCAAACAGGCAGGCGGTCTACCTGATGGAAAGCGGTTACCGTCGCCGATAGACATTTGGGGCACGAGCAAAGGTGTTGCTAACGTGTTACCGCTCTCTAAAGGGAGACTGGAACCTGGTCACTAATCCCGGAACACAACTCAAGGTTGTAATGGCGGCATACTCTAGACCAGGGGTGGTAGCCATCCAGATGGGCAAACTCTACCACCGGCTGTGGGTTGTTCTGGCGCACTAGATTGTCAGCGTAGATTGTGAATATCTATAGTAATATTATAAAGACGAAAGATTTGTATTTTTATAACGAATAAACTCAAAAACTACTGGACCGATTTCAGAAATTCTTTCACCATTCGAATGCTATATTATCCCTGATTAATGTAGGCTATATAAAAAATAGGGATCCTTACTAAAACTTCAATAATGTAACGCATCAACCTATACAAAATTATTTGGCGCTGGAATCGAGTTCTACGGTTTTTGATGAAAGTTTGTGTTGAGTGGGTCTCGGGGTGGTTTAGATACACATTTAGACCCGATAGGTGGCGCTGGAATCGAGTTCTAGATTTTTATTTTTCATACTAAGACAACGTCCGCTGAGACCGCTAATGTATAACTCTGTACTACTCTGGCACCGATAGTTTCTTTTAATACAGTCAGTCTAATGAACCGGTTCCTAATATTGTATCGTTCTTGAACTGCACAAGACGTAATTTTTACATTCAAGCATCCATTGTTATTTGAAAGCCTGCAGGCGTCACAATATTATGTCTGCGATTGTACCTTTTGTTCTTATTTAAATTGAATTGACTTTTCTATCAGCCGATACGACAATGCAACACATATTCACATATATTAAATGACGATGACATATTTTATTGTTAGTTTACACGTCGGTAATGAATACTTGTTTTCATCTCGATTATGACAAAACGCGTGCCTTAGTACTTGTTCATATATGCGCGGGCGCGGTTACGGCTGCTGTCAAGCAGGGTCTCCAGATTTAGTATTAGAACTTTCGAAAGAAAAATATTTTATTTAGGACAAAAACTAAATTAATACGAATAGAAACAAAATAAGTCCTTATCAGGACCCAGTATCAGCATAATGCTAGCCATCAAGGACTAGCGCTGATCTTTCGTCTGGGACCATAAACTGAAGTCACGGTGGACAATACAACACACATAACCACAACAATATATACAGTATAATGCTGTTTAATAAAAGTAAATGAATTGCAGACTCAAAACAAAATAATAAAGCATTAATTTAAATAACACACCCATATATAAAATTATTGTAGCAGCCCACACATCGAAACAAATAACATATATCTATAAATTAACCAAATTATAAAAAATAAATTCATATATAGTACTTGTGTCATGCCTAAGATCGCATTGTGCGTTTTGATGAGCATTGAGAAATTTCTTAAGTTTGATACTAAACATTGGGAAATGTTTAACGAATTTCTTATGCAATATTTTTAACCAACGGTACCTGTTGTGTATTAGAAAGATTTAGGGCTTGTAGTAGGATGTACGGCTATGCCAATACTATTATATTATTTGGCAGACGCAGCGCCTCTCTGTGCTCTACCATCTGGTGAGTTAAGATAGCTTTTTTGTAGATTCGTATTCTGAAAATATAATAATAATGCTGCTGGGCTCGGGCCTCCCGTTATAGGGGGAAAGGTGAGTATAACCGACACGCTTGTCCAAGGCAGCTTGGCAAGTTTGACACATCGGTTATCTCGATGTGCAGGTTGCATCACGATGTTTTCCTTCACAGTTGTTAGCACATGGTAATTGTAGCAATTTGCACATTAAATTAGAAAACTGGTTAAGTGGTACATGCGTTTCGGCCAGGATCGGACCCACGTTTGAGTGTGGGACGCGTGTGCTAGCCATTACGCTACCACGACTGACACATTCTGAAGATGACAAGACAAATCGTAACGTAATGGCTAGCTATTATTATTATATGTTCTGGGCTCGAATCCTGGCCGGTACGCATGCACCATTTAGACAGTTTTCTAACCACCAGGTGGGTAAAAAACTTAAAAATCTGAGCAAGGCTTTATGTATTGCTAGTTATTTAGGATTTTCAATCTTACTTGTTTTATTTAACGATCATCTATTCCGGCCACTTCGTCCGCGTGGATTTTTTTTCCACGGAACCGTGATACTTTTTTTAAAGTAGCCTAAGTTACTCATTATAAAATCAGCTATCTGCCAGTGAAAGTCCCCTTAAAATCAAAATCGGTCCAGCCGTTTTGGAGATTAGCCGGAACAACCAGACACAAAGACAACAGTTAGACATAAAATAAATAAAAAATTTGATATAAGTACTTTATATACTTTCATATGCACTTAGTAAAAAGCTGTTATTTTGACATTACAAACAGAAATTTCCATTTTATTTATCTGTAAGGATTATGAAAGTCGTGGATTCACCATATAAAACGATTTCCATAAATGCACCATTTTAGTATAAAACGTGTATTCAATATATACGTTTTGCCGTACGAAACAGGAAGGAAAACATATTTTTTTTTTTTTTTTCAAATTCAAATTCATTTATTTATATAAACTTATTTCTAGGCCTTATATAATTATATCTAAAACTTATAGTAGTAACACATTTTGAACTAAAATTAAGGCTACATTTTTTTGGCGGCGGTTGCTGCACTAGACTCGTGGTCTGTATCGCGGCACCCAACACAATTTCATTATAATATAGAAACTTAAATATAATGGAATTATTAATTAATTACTTAACCTAAAACTATGTGTGCGTTCGTGTGTGTGCCTCTCTCTCTGTGTGTGTGTGTGTGTGTGTGTGTGTGTGTGTGTGTGTGTGTGTTCGTTGTATGTGCCCCTGGTGTTATAGTCGTATTGGATATAAGTAATATCCTGATTATATTAAATTATTTTCCTTAGGGTCGAGTTTCAATCGTTAGATAAAAAAAATCAGCGAATAAAATACAACATGAATAAATTGTGGATGGATGCAGAAGTCGCGGAAGCCCGACACACCTTCCATGATCAAATTGATCGTGTACTAGCAGAAGGTGATGTCAGGAGCCTTAAGAACAGACGAGCGTGCATCACAAGAGCTATGAATGTCAAAGCAGTAAGTGAGGTGTGTAAGAATAAACCTGAATGGCACTCTGTTGTTTGTGCCTACCCCGCAAGGGACCTAGCGTGAAGTTATGTATGTATGTATGTATAGATTATGAAAGTCGTAGATTCTACGTGTAAAACGATTTCTATAAATGCACGATTTTAGTATAACATGTGTATTGAATAACTACGTTTTAGCGTACGAAACAGGAAGGAAAACGTATGTATAAATAATATCCTGATTATACTGAATTTAAAATTATTTTCCTTAGGGCCGCTCTTATAATAATCATATAAAAATTCTTCAGCGAATAAAATACAACTTGAATAAATTAAAAAGTACAGTTTTGTGAATAAAACAATTGAGCTGTTTAACATTTACGTTCAGTCAGGTTTATAATTTATTTGATGGATAACTCAAATCAAATGAAATTTATTTGTTTAACACATGGTTACAAAGTTTTATATGCTGCAGTGTACACGTGTTTTGCTCACACAGGAGCATATGACTATATGTGTATAACAAATATTAAACTATAATACATGAAATTTGGAAGATACTAATCAATGTCAAAAAGAAAATTTGTTTAAGAATTTGTTTTTAAAGGAAACAATAACTGGAATCTTATATATAAAAATTAATGTCTGTCTGTATGTCCTTTATAGAATCGTAAACTATACATTTGATCATGTGATGATGTTTAGCAAAGTTGTTCTGCATGAGCCAGAGAAAGTTTCTGAATTGGTTCACAATTGGACCCGGTAGGTGGCGCTCCTGTCGCATATCGATTGAAGCTTTTCCGGGCAGGACGACGTCTGCCGGGACAGCTAGTAGACTATAAAAACGATGGAAAAACGACACAATTTTATTTTTTATTTTTGTCTGTTTAGTATGGATTCACGTAAAAGCTGATCGACAGGAGATTCTGAGATATAAAAACTGCACTACTTAAAAATTCGATTTAAGAAATATTTTTTCATTGTTCGACAATAAATTCTATTTAAAAAAAATGTGTGATATTTTTAATCCCAAAGGAATTTCTCGGGAGCGGTTTGTAGAGAAAATTACTTATTCCGACACAGTTCTCACTAAAACGATACCTTACATTCTTTTTGAAATGCTTTCGTACTTTGTCCCGGGAACGGAAATGTTAAGTGGAGTGTGAACAAAGTCGCGGGCATATCCTAATTCTACATATACGCAGGGCTTTTTTGTCACTTCTTTTTGGGGGCACGTTGGTTCTCGAAATTTGTAAGGCTATAATTTTTTGTTTGTAGCACCACTCCAAAAAAAACCTATAAAAAAACCCTTTTTTTTTTGTACGTACATACATAACTTCACGCCAGGTCCCTTGCGGGGTAGGCACGAACAACAGAGCGCCATTCAGGCTTATTCTTACACACCTCACTTGCTTCTTTGACATTCATAGCTCTTGTCATGCACGCTCGTCTTTAAGGCTCCTGACATCACCTTCTGTACTGTCTAGTACACGATCAATTTGTTCATGGAAGGTGTGTCGTGGCCTTCCACGACTTCTACATCCATCCAATTTTGTATTGTATATCTGTTTAGTCATTCTTTCATCATTCATTCTTCATTCTTCTTCATGCCTATTTTTTCGTAAAGGTTGTAAATTTTTTTTTTCATTTTTCAGTTTTTATGGCAATTTTTTGATATTTTCGAAATTTCCTTCAAGGGCACTGCGTGCCTCCACAAAAAGAGCCCTGCATATACGTAAAAATAGGGACTCGTCCTTTTTCTAAACAGTAATTCATTGTGACCCACAGCTATGCGCGTTAGCGAAGCAGTTGGATCTCACAGAGCGGCAAGTGGAGCGATGGTGGCGGCTTCGCAGAAGTCAGGACAAACCTTCCACTCTAGTCAAATTCTGCGAGAACATGTGGCGATGCACTTTCTACTTTTACAACTTCTCATATGGGTTCTTCATATTATGGGATAAGGAGTGGCTCTGGAATATCGACCACTGTTATATTGGGTATCCCCATCAGGTAAATATAATTTATTAAGATGAGCTTAACCAGTTAAAGAAATGACGTCAAGACTTGTTAAACTCGCAGAAAATGCAGATGTCTTCGATATTTTTGTATGGGCTGATTTTTCAATCATGAGACCTAACATGGGAAAACTAAAAATGACAGTTGCATGAATAAAACAGGTATTCTCTTTTGAATTTCAAAGTATGTCAAGTTGCAAATTATACGACTGATAACTTTTATCTGAAAATTGAAAACTTGGTCCTAAGTAAATGAAGATCCAGTAATCTAGTGATTCATATTTTGATCTTTGCAAAAAGTTTCACCTCTTGCCACTTATAAACCGACGAGATATGCTGATTTTTACTTCTTCTAAAAAATTGCTCCTCCGATATTGATTGTCCAGGTCTTCTAAGTAAGGTCCACTTTAATATTCCAGCGAAGTATATACGATTTAATCAACCCGTAACTGTCCCACTGCTGGGCGTGGGCCTCCCACTGTAGGGGAATGGACAGTATACCCGCCACGCTTGTCCAAGACGGCTTGGCAGGTTTCACACATCGGTTATCTCGACGTGCAGGTTGCATCACGATGTTTTCCTTCACCGTTCTTAGCACGTGGCAATTGAAACAATATGTACATTATAGGTCAGAAAACAGCCTAAGTGGTGCATCCGTCCGGCCATGATCGAACCCGCGCCCTCTGAGTTTAGGACGCCTGCGCTAGCCATTACGCTACCACGACTTGCAATGTACCTTTAAGTTTTACTCATTACAGACAAAACTCATTTCTAGTGCGAGCAAGTAATTATTTAAATAATGTAAGTAAATACGGTGATATTTACCTATTTGTAATCAGTATTTCAGGAGCCAAGCCTTAAATTTTTCAACAGTGATTAAGCATCTCGGTGCCTTTTTTACGTTTGCCTTTTAATTTTAACCAATAGCTTATTCGTGAAAACCTGTCATTGGGTTTCTTTTGTTAATTATAGTTATCTACTCAAATGTATTTAGCTGTAGGGTTTCCATAAATAAATAAAGTGTCTAGTTAATTCGACTGTCAAGTTCAACTACATATGTTGCATTCCATGATGGCGAACGGTTTTTACTCCTAGTTGATCGTGTTTGCTTAATTATTTAGGGAGCTTGGTTCGGCGATTAATTTGATTTACGCGGATTTTTATGTTGTTAGAAAAATGTCAACACCGATGCGTTTTCAAGAAGACTTTTATTTTTGGTGTTACTACTTTAAGACATTACAGACACAACCTTTTAGTGCTACCATTCTAAGAAAACATAAATTGCAAGTGTTGCCATTTGAATAATGGTTTAGTGCCATCTCGCGACACCTTGTCTTAGACAATGCACATTGCGATCATGTGCTTGTCTGGCAGAACGATCAGTTGCGAAGTGCCGTCCAATCATATCATCACGTCCGCATATGATCTCAGGCACACCCAGATACGTGTGTCTAATTCTGTGTTAAACGGTGGTTTAAGAGGCGACAAAACAACCCACAGCCTGGTCCAATTGTATGGCTTAGATTATGCCGCCATAACAACCTTGAGTTGTGTTTCGGAATTAGGGGCCAGGTTCCAGTTTCCCTTGAGAGAGTAGCAGCTCATTTGTAACGGCTTGGGTGTTGCAAATGTCCATAGACGATGGTAACCGCTTTCCATCCGATGGGCCGTCTTTTGAACTCACGAAATACAAAAAAAACCTACAGGGTCCAGCATTTTCCGCTGACTATAATAAACTTTTCAGGGCCTTTCGAACGACGTATGGTGGTACTACATGATCTCAGCGGCGTTCTACTGGTCGCTGACGATCTCTCAGTTCTGGGACGTGCGCCGCAAGGACTTCTGGCAGATGTTCGTGCACCACATCGCGACCATCGCGCTGCTCTCCTTCAGCTGGGTGTGCAACCTGCACAGGATCGGCACGCTGGTGCTGCTGTTGCACGACTGCGCGGACATATTCTTGGACGCTGCCAAAGCGGCGAAATATGCTAACTATCAAAAGTTTTGTGATTGTGTGTTCGCTGTTTTCACTTTGCTGTGGATCGTTACGAGATTAGGGTTCTATCCGTTTTATATTATTTGGAGGTAAGTAAAAAAATAATAATTGAAGAACAAGCAACCTATTACATTGCTTGCATGTGTTTTAAAGAATTGAGATATTTTGAGAATTCGTACGCCGCTTAGAAAGCTCTAAGACGTTAATTGTCAATCACTCGATATTGAGTGATGAGCGTAAATGGTAGATCGCGCGATATCGCGTAGTCGTCTCTAAAACGTTCTATTACTACAAAAGCGGCCATAGCCAAATTCAGCCTAAGTTTCAATAAACAATAGTGGTAAAGAAAAGAGCCCGTCGTCGATTAGTTATTTTTTAGCTATATAGTTTTGTTTAAAAAAAACTTACATATAAAGGAGGTGGGAAGTTTTGGACCAAGGAAATGTGATGAGTTGAGATTTGGGTTAAAAAAGCGTCATATTTTCTATTACAACATAGAAAATGATGTTTTCAGTTTTATATTTTTGTAAAAATATTTAAACCACACAACTAATTCATTAAAAATAACTAGACTAATGGGTCTAGACATAGACACTAGACGATTATAAAAAAAATCTTAATATCTTTGTCATACTTTACAATTGATTAATTTTAAATTTATAGATCTAGAATCTAGATTATTTTTGATAAACGGACGGACTTGACGAGTTTATAATTGTTGCTTTTCTACCAAAATGACTAGGGCACCTAAAGAAAAGAACCTTTTTGCCTTTTAGCATAATACTAATAGACAGATATAAGTAGTAGGGATATATCTCTACTACTGATGTACAACAGTTTTAAGTGATTAATAGCCATTTGTTAACACTTCCAGCACGTCGATCCGTGCCCCGATGCTGGTGCCAATGTTCCCAGCATACTACATATTCAACTCGCTGTTGTGTTTGTTGCTGGCGTTGCATATGGTATGGACGTGGCTGATAGTCCAAGTCGCGTACAAGGCCATCAGTGCCGGACAGGTAATTATTAGTATTGTAACTAAAACACAACTAACTAGATGGTTCCACCATCATTCGCCACAGTATTCTTTATATGTAATATATATACACACAGTGTAAACTCCATGTAACGTCACTAGATTTAATTTAAACGTCGAAATCACTTGGCTTTAGTTGGTTAAGCTTGTCTTCGATACAGTGATACGCTCTATATAGCATTACACCAGCTCCCAATAGCGACAACAATTAAATAATAAAAAGTACCTTTTCAGATGCCAAAATCAGTAAAACTGCACAGCTGTGTGTACGTTCTTTCATCGCTTTACTATCCTAGCCCGTAAAAACTCGACTGTAGGCATCATGAATACTAAAATTTCTAAATACTTCTTTTATCTGCTTCAATACCGCAAGATATAAATAAATTAAGTGTAAAAAACAACAATATTGTACCAGTAAGGTAAAAACGTCAGACAAAACTAACAGACCTCTCAATTTAACGACAACTCTATAGCGCCCTAAAATGCGCAGTCTCTTCGGTGTCGTTACATAGAGTTGACACTGTGTGTGCCTGCTGTGTGAGTGTGTGTGTAACCCACCGTCTTTTGCATTAAAAGCCTTACAAAAAATAATACATCATATTGTCGTAGATGACCTAAGTTGCCTTACTAAATAAAACACTCGGGTCATCTAATTACAAGATGTATAATTGAACCTACTTATGCAAAACAGAACCAATCCACAAACATGCACAAAACTGCAGAAGGCTTTCAAAATGCACCTTCTATCGACTCGATAAGAATCATAACGATGTGACAACATTTTTACAGAATAAAACATTTTTATCACAAATTAGCTGTGGGTTAGCTAAACACCAAGAGTATAATAAATTAATAAGATCCATGACCCATGGTAATCCAAAAACTTAAAAGGTTTACTTGAATATATAGGACAATATATAATATACAATATTCAACATTTTTTTCCATAATATTGTAATTTTTTTGTAAGCAATATTTTAATAAAAACGGCTTTTTCTCAAAACTGTCAGTGTGTGGGTTGGTTCCATTTTGCATAAGTAGGTCCAATTAATTAATGCCGTCTGCGACACATATTTTTTTAGTCATTACTCATTACCATTTTCAGATGGAAGGTGATATTAGGAGTTCGAGTTCAGAAATCAGCGATAGTTCGCACCACTCCAATCACAGCACGCCGAGCCGCGTCAGCAATAATAAAAAGTAAGCAGTCATATTTCTTTGGACACGATAAAAATCAGCCCATAAACAATATTCATAAAATGTAAAGTCGTGTGAATTTTTCAAGATCTTAAACTATGCTAAATAGAGAAAAACACTCAAAGGTGTCTCGAGGTCGTTTATGACGAAAATTAAAGTGACATTAGCTTTTGCAAATAGACTATCCACGATAGGAATCGAGTCAGCCAATTTTAAAAAATTGAACACACCTGTATTATTGTACTAAATTATACTGTAGTTTGTAAGGATCAATTTCAGTGAAGAAATGTCAAACAGCAAACCAAGAGAAAGGGTGATTTTTGAACAAAATGTAACATTTTTCAATTTCCTAAATAATTATATTAAAACGTGAAGCAAAAAATATTGTATCCGTTTTTACGAAAATTGGAAGGAGGAGTATGAAATTTCACACATTTATAGTTTATATAGAGGAGGAGTACAGAATGATATTTTTTTAAAATTGTGCATAAAAAATACATAAAATCAATAAATGTTCAAACTTATAATTTAAATTAATTATGGTCGAATTTCGACCACTGCGCGACCACTAGTAATATTAGTTTATAAAAAAGCTATAATAGTTTTAAAAGAAGTTGATGGCGGTTAATGATGCACGCGGTTGGGCGCAGAAGAATGCACCATGGTTGGTGGTATCTTCGATTAAGTATGTTTTTTGGAGATAGCTATTTTTTTTAACTCCCATACTTCTATTAAACTCTTCAATGTGCTTGGTCATACACGTTAAATTCACATTCAAAAGTTTTTATTCAACATAGGTTCCACTGGAGAACACTTTTTGGAGGTCATACATATAGGTGAAAAATTTAATTTTACTTTCTAGTCTATGTATACCGTTTCGCAACGTGTTATTGATGTTAAGGAGAAGAAGCGGCAACAAACTCCCCAGCAACACGTCTAGCTAAAAATTGTTTCTCTTTAGATTTCTCTTATTCTATTTATATCTTAAGTTCTTTTTTTTATAAGTTTTATATAGCTGGTTTTAGCTGGTTTTATAATGCTCTGGTACTTTGTTTTCAGAGAGACATAGGGCCCGGTCACACTGTCTATGTTCGTGTACGAACGCCGCACTGGGCGAGTGAAGCACGTTCCTTAGCTTAGGTCACAGTTACGAGGTAACTTTAGTATGATATGAAGACACGTCGGCATCGCAACACATAGTTAAAAAAATATTATTAAGAAATTTTACAGGTACAGGAGGTTATTTTCGAAGGAACTCTAATGTTATACATATTCCTTGTGAAAATCGAAAGTTCTGTCTGTTTTGAAAGAGATTCCGAAATATTAGCCTATTTCCGAAGTGTTCAAAGTACCTATTTCTGAACTATTCAAATAATTGTACTCGTGACAAAGACGTTTTTGGAGTTATACCAACTTTTAGATGCATTCCGAAATATTTGCTTATTTCCGAAGAGTCCAAAATACCTATTTCTGAAATGTTTCAGTAGTTGTACTGATCTCAAATAGGTTTTTAGAGTTAGATCAATTTAGCTATGGATTCCGAAATAATTGTACTCATTTCAAAGAAGTTTTTAGAGTTATATCCATTCCTGGATGCATTCCGAAATATTTGGCTTTTTCCGAAGTACTCAAAGTACCTATTTCTAAACTATTCCAATATTTGTACTCATCTCAGAGAGACTTTTAGAGTTATACTAATTATCAGGTGCATTCCGAAATATTTGCCTATTTTCGAAGTGTCCAAAGAACCGAATTCTGAACTGTTTCAATAGTTGTGTTGATCTCAAAAAGGTTTTTAGAGTTATATCAATTACCGATGGATTCCAAAATATTTGCTTATTTCCGAAAGGCTCCAAAAATTATTAACAATTCCGATGCGTCCTTATAGTTGTAGTTTTGTGAGTTGTTCCGAAATATTTATATGCTTCAAAGGCGTGTAAAACAGGAATTAAAACGGGTCATAAAACTGGATTCCAGATACACCCCTGTTTCTGAAAACGTTTTAGCCAGTTTTAAGCTGCGAGGGAATCTGAAAATACTGTCTATTTCCGAAGGTTCAGAACTCGGACATATTTTCGAGGTTTTTATACGAAACTTTTCCCTAAACTGTATTGTAGTTCCTTTCTGACAAGTGACAAAGTAGTAATAGTGTAATAGATTCTACTCTGATTTCTAAATACCTGAACTAAAATGACAGCTGCGATCGACCTTCTTTAATGTTGTAACTTTGGAGCAATTCACCACTGTTATTTGCATCCTATAGAATTTCTGTAGCATGCACCTCACAGTGGTGAGTTTTTGATTCAACTTGCAAAAGTCACTTATGTTTCAAGAGAAAATCGATATTATATGTCATTTTAGTCCAGGTATTTAAAAATCAGAGTATATATATACTTAGAAAACAAACCCACCTTTACCATTACCATTAAATGAAATTATTATACTTGATTTTAAAAGCATGTATTGTTGCATCTATGCACTTTAGCTGCTATATTAAAGGAAGGCGAATCAATTACATTTTTGCAAATGGTTTGAATTGAATACATTGGAAATAGGTGCAAGTCGGAAATAGGGGCGTTTTTACCTTAGCAATGTTTTCATGCGACATGTTATAATGTTCTGAAACACGGTGATGAGTGTTTCTGAGACTTGCTTGAGTATGGTGGGAGACTTATGATTACAGTGTGTAACAAAAACCTAGATGTATTTTAATAACGGTAACAATTTCGATCAGACTCACCTATCCTTTTGTATTTTGATGCGCTGAATGCGAATCTGGGGTCAGTTTCGTGCACAAACCCTTAACATCTTGAGAGTGTATGGGCCAGAAGACCTAATCTAGAGTCAGTTTGGTCCATACATCTTCAAAATGTTGAGGGTTCAAGTTTTGAAATGCAACAACCATACAATAAACTGTATGAAAACACAAGTGACGATGGAATAACATATTTACATAAAACTTAAAAATAAATTATAATATATAAAAACTAAAACTAAACTAAAAACAAGGGAAAATACTTAAGATATTTTTCATCAATAAAATGTAGTTTGTATTTTTTTTGCATTTTATATATTGTTTATATATTAATGCTAATATAAATAGAAACACATTTACGAAATATATTTACTTGAATAAAATCTTTGATTATATATTTTTTTAATGACTTTAAGTTTAATCTAAATGTAAACATGGATTATTCATTGTGATAAAGAAAGCCATGTTGAGTTAAAGTAAGTCTGTAGGTTTCTTTAACGATCTTAAAGAAGCCTACAGACTTACTACTAATCTACTCTAACTCAATATAAATAAGATGCTTAGCGTTTATATTTTCATTTCAATGAATTGGAAACTCCATATTCGGTGATTACGTTTTGTTTTGAGGTTATTTTCCATTTTGATGCAGTTTATATGTTAGGGCATGTATTCGGTACGTTCTATTTTTATTATCACCAAAATGTCATTATAGCTACCGTATATACATCCTATGGGGTGGTAACATAAATTTCAAATCAAATTAATTATTCTTAGAAATTAATATAAATTTATATGAAATGTATGTCATAAAAGATTTGATGTCAAGTTAGTTTCAATTTATCTTACCAGAGACGTCACTATAGTTTGTTAACTCGTAATCCCTCAGGTATTTCAGAATGAAATATTGTCATTTAAATATTTAAACAACTGGGTTTTTGTTACATAATGTACAAGATTTTTCTTAATCACAGTAAGATGGTATTTATGTCATTAATTCTAATTACTTTATAAGATTTTAGAAAAAATATGTTGTCCATTAAGAATAATAAATAATTCGATGGGCGTTGACCCCTTACCACTCTACATTTATTTAGAGACCCGATACTAAGGGTGGCGTGGCCTTGCTTACTCCCTGTTCAACGGTTTATTTTCCTCTTGACAGATCGATCATTGATTAGTTCATGATACCCTAAAGCATTATTACCCTCTATAAGGGTCAAATTTAATATTATTTTTTCCACAAGCTGCTAACTGCCATCAAAATTGCCGCGCCAAAACCAAGAGAATTATATCGTCTCTTTTACTCTAATATAAATTCTATGTTGTTAGAGGGAGAAAGCATGAGTACAACGTTCTTTTCAATTATCTGTATTTGACCACTAATCTTTAGGACTTCCCAATGAGCCGTGTGTATACGGATAATTGAAACAAACGCTGAATTGATGCTTTCTCCTTCTAACTACATAGAATTTGTATTAGAATAAAAGAGACGACAAAATTCTCTTGGTTTTGGCGCGACAATTTTGATGGTAGCTGGCAGCTTTGGACAAAAATAATATTAACTTTGTACCCTCAAAAGGGTTAAAAGTCAAATAAAAGCCAAAGTATGTATGACCTTGAAATCAGAACAGTTTTTTCTTTTAATTAATTAAAAATTTCTTTTCTAAACGGTTAATTACGTCGATAGTTTATAGTCTACGCATTTTATGACTTACAGAATAGACATGAATTGAAATGTATAACTTGATGGTCATGCAAACAATTGAAGACGTGAGTGGATGAAGGTGATATGTCGCATATTCGGTTTTTTGCTTTTCTTTGCGTAGATGAATGTTATAAGTCGATACCAAATGACTACAGACCTTAGACCATAGATATAAGGCATATTAAAAAAAATAAAGAGTTGAAAAGGTGTTAAGTTCAGTTCAGTTTCAAATAAAAGTAAAACTTTTCACCTTCAGCCACTCATGTCTTCAATTAGCAATTGGTGACCAGGCTCCAGTCTCCCTTAAGAGAGCAGCGGCGCATTTGTAGCACTTTCGATGTTGCACATGTCCATAGGCGATGGTAACCGCTTTCCATCAAGTGGGCCGCCTTTGCTTATTTTATAATATCCCCCATAGGCATGGATTTGCCTTAATATTGGTCATAATTGACTTTTAACTAATGTCAGTTTTGTACCAGTGGTAAGCTAAGGGTGAATTCGAAAATTAGCACAGAGTAAAGCTGATATCAGATGGTTCATGTCTGTTTTTTAATTTGGATTAATTAACCAGTGAACCATATAAATCTCGACTTTAATAATTCTATACCATTGATATTCGTACCCTTTCAGTTAGCCTTTCAAGTAAGTTGATTCAATTTGCCTGAATCGTCTAATATCAGCGTAATAAAGCCATTTCAACTGTCAAAGATGTCTATAAAGTTATTATACGTATTACTAGACATAAAAGTACATAAATTGTTGTTTTTTTTTAATTATAATAATTTCTTTAATATCTTAATAATAATTTATCTTATGAAACTTGAACAAAACTTATAAAATAATTTTATTTAGTATCTAGTAAAATAATTAAGTTTGGACTTCGCAAATTCCTTTAGGTATCTGATAAGTTGTGCCCATTGTCACTGATATTGTTGGATTCTTATGAACAGACTTATTTTACACGAATCAACAAGAGATGGCGTTTTAGTCAGCTTAAATGTACGGTGTGTAGAGATGGGCGATGCTTTCGATAATCGGATTCAATATCGATAATCAATAAGGCATTTTTAGTCTTTGAATAAATTTGAAACTGCATAAGGAATATTATGGTGATTGTAATTTATAAAACTGAAAAATAATGTTTACATTCTATTTTAGTTTCCATATAATTTATTTTATAACGCCATAATGATGTCTGCGGTAGTAAAATAACAACTGTAGTTTGTTATGTACTTCGATTTATTTATTAGCATTTTTCTAATTTAATTCCTCAGTCGTCTCTTGTGTTTTAACATTTTGCAATGTAAGGCAGTTTGTTTTGTTTGTAGTGCGCAGTTAGGTGGTTTTCTATCGAGTGACGTCATAAATAAGTGATTAGTATTTGGAATTTTGAAATTTGAATTCAATTTTTGAGCACTTCACAATTTCATAAAATTGAAAAAAACTTCTAGTAACTTATTATTACCAAAGAGTCAATTTAAGCCACATTTGAAGCTATGATGCGATATCATTTTATGAAGTTACCGACTATTAATAGTTATATTGATTATTATAGTATTAATTTTATTAATAATTTAAATATTTCTTTATACATCTATAATGGAATAATTCTATTAATGTGTTTCATAATCGTCCAT
This sequence comes from Dendrolimus punctatus, assembly GCA_012273795.1. Classification (NCBI taxonomy): domain Eukaryota; kingdom Metazoa; phylum Arthropoda; class Insecta; order Lepidoptera; family Lasiocampidae; genus Dendrolimus; species Dendrolimus punctatus. The sequence goes on from CM022548.1 coordinate 13,689,707, forward strand.
CTCTCGTTGTAAGATATGTATGGGAAAGTATACCATTGCTGTCAGCCCAATACTATGTTTTTTTTTGGTGATTTGCTGATTATGATTGACACACAAATAAACAAACACAAAACAAATCTTGATATTTTTTTTATAGCCATGCAATGGTAATAGTATTATTATTGTATGGCTACAATATAGAAAGTATTAAGAATTTTTAATATATCAAATACTGACTGGGTGCTAATCATAGTTTGGAGTGCCAACAATGATATAATATTTTCTTAAGTTTTCGCGACTTGTATGCATAATAAAACTACGTTTTAACGGTTTTAAGCGCGGTAATTTATTTGATTATGGTTTATCCGACGTTTCGGCCGCTTTTCAGTGGCCGTGGTCATGGACGACAGAGATGACATTTGTCTAACACAATAAACAATACATGTTAGACCGCGCTTAAACCCGTTAAAAAGTAGTTTTATTAATAATAATATAGTTTACCCTAGTTGATTTGATGAGGAAAATGGGAAATACTTTGAATGACTGTTAATATTGTTATTGCTTGTTATATTATACAATTGGATATAGCTTTTCTAAAATGGTTTGAACATAAATATTTTGAATATTTATGTTTTAGTTGTATTAAGAAAAAATATTGTCCTAAATGTTTAGTATTTTATTGACCAAAGTTTTTGAAAATTCCTATGCCATGTTTAGTATTTATTAAATGTTAACAAAATTGTTTAGTTATGAAGTTTCGAGATGTTTTATGTTCCTTATTGTGCTAACAGTTCACCTAATAATTTAGAAAATCTAATTATATGTGCGATGAAACGGACAAGATGTTAAATTTTAAATGCCAAATTATGTTTTTATTATTTAAAAAGAAACTATATAAATGAGTGGGAGTTACTTTTAAACGTTAACATGTTAAATAACGCTTTTTGTCATTATGGAAATGGAAGTTTTTTTTTAATTTATCAAACATCTACTATACTTAAAGAATAAGTTAATCATTATTATCGATAAGTCGATAACTTAAACACTACACTGGTTTTATATGTCAATTCAAAGCGCGCGGACAATAGGTTAGGCCTGTGTTATTCGTAATGCGAATATTACACAGTTCATTTCTGTCTTTTATTTTAAACAAGAAATTGAATTATCCAATGTCGTTTGATCATTTTTTGCGTCTTTGGTTGTATCAACTTGGTTGAATCGTGTAATATCAAGAGTTATAGTTGTAGGTGACAGGCGACCAAGTGAAGTCCAAAATGTCGACTTATTGTTTTGTACAATATAGTTTCTCAAATGTCCCAAATCAAAACTAGCTGTTTATGTCTTGTGTCATAATTTATTTATTGCAGTCTTATGTTGAATTTTATTAAAAATAATTTTCCACTGAAAATTAACAAAATGGATTTGATTCATATTGGGACCAACGTAGTTGGTGTATTAGGTTTAGTATAATTTCCTACTTAAGTATTTTATTTTAGATATTTTAACAATGTTTAACTCGAGAGCGTTAGTAGGTAGTGTATAAAAGCATTTTTTTTGAGTTCATAGTTATAGAAGAAGAATACTAGGAATGTCAACAGGCCAATAATAGTAACTCTAAAAACATTCCTAAACCTCACATAAGTAACTAGATGACGCCACAAGTAAATTCAGTTTTTGACAAAAAGTATCTCATTTGATTTGATCGTCAACTACCCTACTACTACCCTATTATTGGTATTGTCATTCGTAGTAACGTTCGTGAAAAACGTATTTTCAAAAGGATCAGTCACAACGTCATGTGACATGATAGTTTTTTTTTAAATTACAAGAGTATTTGCTCTAGAAATATTAGGCCTGACGTCCTAAAGCGGCCCCTTTCGTAGATTCAGTCAGATAAAGGGAAGCTTTATGCTGTCATACCTACCAGTATATCTAGACATGTAACTAACTCACTAAAGCCCGGTTTCTATATCTTAACGAAGCGACGGTTTCTTTGCCTTAGTACGAGTAATGTGAAAATTCAATCAGTAAGACAAGGGAATCAATAAGATATACGAACCGGCCATACTTCTCCAAAGGCCGCCGTTTTTAAGATCTTTGGTGCATTGATTTTTTCCTTCTCGTAAATTATATCATTGTTAGCACCCCTCCGCCATATTACCAATTTTCTTTTCAGCCCTTGCCTCTGTCGTTGTCCAAGACAGAGATTTTCGTTTTCTCATTAAATTTTATACAATATTAAAAATTGTACTACTACTTTATGCTTTTATCTATACATATAATAAAATTGTAGAGTTCAAATTTCTGTACAATTAAAAAACTTACTAAAAACAGAGTCAGGGGGATGTAAGAAGTGAAATAGAACTAATTTCGATTTTTTTCAATTTTTTTGTTTCTCTGTTTGTACCGGCTAATCTCCGAAACGACTGGACCGATTTACATGAAATTTTGTATGGTGATATCTTATATCCCTGGTCAACATATAAGATACTTTTGATCCCGAAAAATTAAAGAGCTCGCGTGGGATAGTTAAAAAACCGCACCACGCGGACGAAGTCGCGGGCAGAAGCTAGTTGGGTAAATAAGTCTTTACTACTGTTAGGTTAGGTGGGATATTAAACATTAAAAATTATTGAAGTTATACTTCTTTAGGCGCGTTAGGGAAAAATGATGAGAGTAAATTTTTACGATGCGCGCGCACACCGTCACACGAAAAGCCTACACCATGAAGTTAGCTATAGTCAACTTTTTACTTTTTCTGTTGTTAGTGGCGTTTTTTCTACGAATGTAGAATAAGGTAAAAGATAAAAATCTTGAAAAGAGTTTTATCTTGATACGCCAAAGAAGTATAATTTTTATAGCCATGCAATGATATCAATATGTATTATTGTGAGATTGATGGATTTGTGGGTTGCAACTTAAAACGATGGATAAGTTGAGAAATGAGTACGTAAGAGAATCTTTGGATGTTGCAACCGTGACTGAAAGTTTGAGATTAGTAGACTAAGTTGGTATGGGGATGTAATGAGGGAAGAAAGTCACGTGACAGAATGTCAAACTGCAAGATCGATGAGAACTTTATAAATGTAAAGGTAGACCAAAATAGAGATGGATGGATTGTGTGATACGATGATTTGTGGTGTGGCAGAGGACGTACATAAGAATAGAGTACCGAAATAATTCGAAGATGAAAGAAAAAAGAGATTGTTTATGATAGTTCCAATCTCTGGATTTACGTAACGCTGCATAAGGCTCTAAAATATTTTTTTAAATATCTTATATAACTTGACAGGTTTGTCAATAACGGGGTCGCTAACAATGGTATATTTTCCTCTAAGTGCGTATAAATTATTCGTTACCAACATGGTGTATAGAGGTAAGGAGGACCATCTATAATATGGGGGATCAGTTGAAAAAGTGTCCACCTATAAACAGCAAATTATGTTTCGAAAACTCGTCAAAATAGCGCTAGTATGGAGGATCAGTTGAAAAAGTGTCCACCTATAAACAGCAAATTATGTTTCGAAAACTCGTCAAAATAGCGCTAGTATGGAGGATCAGTTGAAAAAGTGTCCACCTGTAAACAGCAAATTATGGTTCGAAAACTCGTCAAAATAGCGCTAGTATGGAGGATCAGTTGAAAAAGTGTCCACCTATAAACAGCAAGTTATGGTTCGAAAACTCGTCAAAATAGCGCTAGTATGGAGGATCAGTTGAAAAAGTGTCCACCTGTAAACAGCAAATTATGGTTCGAAAACTCGTCAAAATAGCGCTAGTATGGAGAATCAGTTGAAAAAGTGTCCACCTATAAACAGCAAATTATGGTTCGAAAACTCGTCAAAATAGCGCTAGTATGGAGGATCAGTTGAAAAAGTGTCCACCTATAAACAGCAAATTATGGTTCGAAAACTCGTCAAAATAGCGCTAGTATGGAGGATCAGTTGAAAAAGTGTCCACCTATAAACAGCAAATTATGGTTCGAAAACTCGTCAAAATAGCGCTAGTATGGAGGATCAGTTGAAAAAGTGTCCACCTATAAACAGCAAATTATGGTTCGAAAACTCGTCAAAATAGCGCTAGTATGGAGGATCAGTTGAAAAAGTGTCCACCTATAAACAGCAAATTATGGTTCGAAAACTCGTCAAAATAGCGCTAGTGTAGGAGAAGAAAATGATAATATGAATTTATCAGTTATAAACGAAGTGAAGTGTGCTGGGTTGAAAAACGCATGCGCGGTGACGAGGAGGAAAAATTAATTTCCTTCTTTAATCTAGCGTCCTACTCTAATTATTTGTGGCGCTATTTTTAAATACTTTCCACTTGTTATTATGGCGCCATCTTAATTTGCTGCCCTTCAGTGGACATTTTAATATACTGAGATGGCTCTCCTTACCTCTATCCTCCATGGTTACCAATCAAAGAACCTTTGTAACTATACTGTGCTGTCGGATACACCCAAAGAGCCTTTGTGAAGCTATGAATTTTATTATTAAAATTAGTTGGTAAGTCAAGGTTATTATAGCACGACACGACTTGGAAGTTATGTAGTGTACTGAATAATGGTTATGATTAGTTGTCAGTCTTCTGCATATCGATAGTTTTCGCTTTAATAATGTACAGACAAAGTCAATATTTATGTTAATATTTTTTTATAGCTAATTATTGCATAATTTACAAGATAATTTATATACTTAGATTACATATTTGTCTTTCGAGACCACGGGACATAAAAGTGGCCCGGAAATTTGGAGGGCTTCCGAGGACCCATGGGAAGGCCAACACGTAGAGGCCCTTTGACAAATTTGATGTAAATGTGGCGTGACACTGACCGGCGTTTATCGCTGTCTACACCATACAATAATGCACCCAAAGACAAGCCCCGGCCAGTGTAGGACTATTGTGGAAAAAGAGGACAAAAATACCGGGCTATTATGGTGAACTTGTTAGTGGTACTAGGTGTCCAGGAATACTTAGATTATTGTTATAATATACAAATGACTGGTAAAAAAAATCTTATGCATTTTTTTTTGTAAATTTCATAATAACATTTGCACGCCTCATAGGCAAAACATGTGAATCTAGTATTCCAATCTCACCTCAAATGTATGTACCATGTTTTAAGCAAATAAATGAATTTGAATTTGAATATTCTGACGTGACTTATCATTCTAGGTTTTTATTTTGAGTTTTAAATTCGACCCATGTGAAGTGAGATGGGTATCTTTAGTATTCTTATTATGTACTAGCTGCGCCCCGCGGTCTCTCCCGCATGGTGACGGAACATCGTCATGAATCCAAAATAGACGATTTTTTCTAAAACAAAAGTAGCCTAAGTTACTCCTTATTACATCAGCTACCTGCCAATAAAATGCCCGTCAAGATCGGTCCAGCCATTTCAGAAATTAGTCGGAACAAACAAACAGACAGACAATAATTGTAAAAGATGTTATTTTGGTGTATGTATATATTTTCATATACTTGTAGTAAAAAGTATTGTATTTCAATATTAAAAACAGACACTCCAATTTTATATATATGTATAGATAAGACAAGACTATGAATGTCAAAGAAACAAGTGAGGTGTGTAAGAATAAGCCTGAATGGCGCTCTGTTGTTCGTGCCTACCCCGCAAGGAACCTGGCGTGAAGTTATGTATAGATAAGTAACCACAGAAGATTTGATTAAAAAGAAATTAACAGAGGGCTTACTCTCATGGTCTTCTCCCTCCCATCTCCCTCCCATCTCACCCCCTCTAGACCTGCTATACCCAACCACGATCTGCCCAGTCTCTGTGAATGGTACGTCTGGCACCTTTTTTTGTCAACCCTACTGACCATCGACGCCCGACATCATGAGGCTATCGGCAAACCTTCTGCGCACGTGTAGTAGTGTCAAAATTTTGATATAAATGTATGGAAATATAGCATAAATAATAGATATTTAAGCTATTGTTTCATACAATTATATTTCGTATATTTAGCTTGCGCAAGTATTACCGTGGACTAAGAAACCAGGAATGATAATGCTCAGTAGAAACTCTTTGAAGCTCCCAAAGTAATGTTACTAATTAAAAAATGTCATTATCAATAATAATTTGGTGCCTTTGCTAATATTTTATTAAATGTTAAATAGTTACTAGATATTTAAATAACTATAACGCATATTTATTTCACACTAAAAATTAACTTAATACACTACACACTTAAAATATTATTTACATTATATTTATTTTTGTCATACAATGTAAACTCTATAGAACGATACTAAAGGAACTGTGCATTTTATGGTGTTACAGAGAGTTGTCGTTAAATGGAGAGAAGTATGTTATTTTTGTCTGACGTCTTTTTCTGCATCAGTAATTTTGTTGTATTTTTACTTATTGATATCTTGCGATATTGAGGCATCTTGGTGATAAAGGAAGTACTTAAAAATGTTTGTATTTCGGAATTTATTAGAAATTTTGGTATGCATGATGCCGACAGATAGTAAAGCGATAAAAGAACGTACACAGTTGCGCAGTTTTTACTAATTTTGGCAACTTAAAAGGTACTTTTTATTACTTAATTGTGCTCGTTATTGAGAGTGGGTGTGATGCTATATAGAGTTTATCATTGAATGGAAGACAAGCGAAATCAACCAGTCAAATAATTTCAACGCTTAAGGGAGTTTGTCGTTAAATCGAGTGACGTTACATGGAGTTTAAATTGTATTTTATTATAATTTTAAATGCGTGTCTGATCCATCCGTATTTTCATTTGTTGATGCAACAGCAGTGCGAAATTGGTAATGCCCGGTACACACGGTAGAGAAACCTTGATAGAGCGACTATATTTCAGTAAGCGTTCCCTGATTTCGCTTGGTATATGTCACGCTCGTACCGATATTAAGCGAATCGGGAAACGCTCATAGAAATATATACCAAGCATACCGCTGCTGCTCGGATAAATCAGAAAGTGGACTTGGCGGATTAGGGTTTTTTTTATTAATCAACAATTTGCATATGAATTAAATTGTAACACGACTAAATTACAGAAGTGAAACAATTAAACTATTTATAATTCATACAACGGTTATTTTAAACGTGTTATGTTATATTATTTGAATAACTTGTTGGTTGAAAAATCAGTCCCACATTGGGTTGAAATGCATTTACCTATAAAGGTTCCAACACGATTTGAAACCGTCAGACATATTGTAGTTTCGCAGTACTTTGAAATATTGTAGTGCAAATGTATCTCATTTTCTCCGTGCACGAACGGAAAAAGAACACAAATTCCTGCGGCCGGGTGACCTGTCATATGAGGCGACGAAACAGCCCACAGCCAGGTGGTAGGGCTTTTGCCCGACTGGATAGCTACCACCCCTGGTCTAGAGTATGCCGCCATAACAACTGACTTTCTCCTTCAAGGCCGGTAGCAGGCTACGGTAACCACTTTCCATCACAGTTGAGCCGTCAGCGTGTCTGCTGTGCTTCAGCAATAAAAGAATCTGATTGTTTTCAATTCGTGTTGAATAAGACCTTATATTACCACCTGCTCATCAAAATTATTAAGAACCACACCTTGCAGGTGTCGTGACTAGATATTAGAACTTATATCACAGAATATTTAATACAGAAGGTTTACTTAGCACAATAATAAAAATAGCGCACGCAATATCACAAATGTAAATTTGGAAAATTCCCTACTTCTATAATATGCATTATGTTCAATGGGTCACTCTTGTCACTTTTTGATAGTATTATTGAATACACATATTTTAGACCGAACAAGATAAAATTGAAAGTCTTAATAAGTTTCATTAATATAAATTTGTTTAAAATTCTAAACGCTCTTAATAAATAAATAAAACTGGAAAAAAATTGTTCCCAAACCACTGTCACTGATTGGGATCGTTCCCAATAGGCTGGATTGTTACCATTTGGATAGCTATGCTAGTTCATTTGCTAAAATAAAAGTCCGCATACATTTGGAGAGATCTTGTAATAAATAATTATTAATTTTATACAATTTAAACAGAGCTTACCCGAGTCTATCGAATCTATACTAATAATATTTAGCGAAAAAAATTTTATTAATTATCAAACCAATATATTATGGTGCTGGATTTAACATTCCCAATATTTCTCTATAAGACACATATCGCCTGTCCACTGTGCACTAAGCAAATCTTCTGTTTATTTTATGTTAGTAAAATGATTTATGTAAATATTGTTTGTCAGTGATTCAATGAATGATGTTTTATGTATAGTGTAATAATTATGTTGTGAGTGAGAAATGTGAATAAATAAGTGCGAATGTTAATTTGCAATTTCGTTTTTGTATCGCATACGAAAAATAAATAAAACTAATAATAAAATTGTTTTCGTTTTTATGTCCTCGTTGTCGGGTCACCTTTTAATGGCAACATTATACCCTAATGAATAATAACGAATTTTATTTAATTAGACTTTTAATTTCCTTTTTAATGCCATCTGTCGAAAATTATAAAACCAATAAGACAAGACTGTATATCAACTGGGCTGTTACTACTAACGCCATCTGATTGAAAAAACTAATATGGATGTAAACAGAATGTTGTTTCGTTAAAAATAGGCAGGATTTTTGTGACAAAATACAATTAATCAGTAATGAATTAATCATTGCTAGATGAAAACTTCGCGAGCCCTCCTAAAGCACTGGTTTTTGCTAGCTTATAACAAAAAGTGTAGTGCTCGAATCGAAAACTATTAATATCTTACAACTATTGTTAGGTATAGGTAAATTTTACAGATTTGCAGAAAATAAAACTGCACAGTACAAAGTCTCCTTTCAGTTGCTGATAAATGAAATAAACTTTTGTGTAAGTCTTCGTTGCTAAGCCATAAAGTACTTAAAAACTAAAGTCACTGTAGTAGCGAGCATAAAATTACGAATGGCAACACTGGCTTAAAGGCCTAGCTGCCAAGCCATAAAACTAAAAAAAAAACCAATGGCAACACTGATTACAACTGTCATTTTTTGTGAATGAAACGGAGGAGTTGTAACACTCGCTGTACGCTTGTATTTTCTAGTTCGATTTTTACAAAATACATTTGTGGTGAATAACATAAACAGTGCCAAAAATGTTGAAGCAGTTCCTCGACAAGTTCTGGAATGAAGATGTGTGGCTGCCGCCGAACACAACGTGGGAAGATATTGCTCCCGGCCCGGATAAAGTAGTGGACTATACTAATTCCACACACGTTTTCTACCCTATACCGTTAGCATTAGTATTTATGCTTTTGAGATTCTTCGCTGAAAAGTAAGTAATTAATTTTAAACGTGTTCATTTAAGACAATTCACGTGAAAGGGTAAATGATAACCTATCGAGTGATTAACATATCTGGCCTCGTCTCTTAGGAGTTACTTTAAGTTACCGTGTGATGTTATCTTTTTAACAAGGACGACGTCTAACGAGTTTTTAAAATACGATATTATTATTAAATAGTTATTCGAAATAAACTGCCTACACCGAAAAAGGTGGGCGGATATTGACCGTAATTTTAGTCGCTTTTATAGGCAGCATCCGTTTCCTGTGCCTACACTAGCCTTTACTAATGACAAATGCTACTATTTTTTTTAACCTAGGTATTTTTCGGGATTTTATGTCTGTAAAATATTAAATTTCATATTATAGAACATAAATAAATTAGCGATTTATTATTTAATTTTATGTATATATATATATACATACATAACTTCACGCCAGGTCCCTTGTGGGGTAGGCACTAACAACAAAGCGCCATTCAGGCTTATTCTGACACACCTAACTTGCTTCTTTGACATTCATAGCTCTATATATATATAGTATATGAGTATGTATGTAACATAATAATACATAATATTTGTGTATCTATTGCCTTTTTCCTGCACCATCTATTTCGCTTGATCCAATTTCTTTCATTTAGGTTGCCTGGATATTGCTTTGAGCGGTAAAGCCACCTATTTATTGTATTGCCTAGAAAATATTGTAAATATGGTCTGTTTTTGTAATGTATATTTTGGTGTGCAATAAAGTGTTATCTCTCTCTCTCTGTCTCTCTCTCTCTCTCTCTCTCTCTCTCTCTCTCTCTCTATATATATATATATATATATATATATATATATATATATATATATCTTAGGGTGGGTTAATTTTTTTGATAAAGCATGTAGCAATTGATACCAATTTTTTCAATACATATTCTGAAAGGTAATAACAATACCTTTCAAACAAACCCAGATTGAGAAATGTACTATAATTCTATCGGATTTTATGATGAATTTAGTTAAATTGTTCTATGTATATATGGAAAATTTTCTATTTTGAAATTTTGGGGCTCCAAATCCGACTTAGAGCTATGGGCTCTTGAGCAAAATTTCTCAGAATCACCTGTAGATTACATGTTTGCTATATTCTTTATCAAAAAAAATTGATCCATACAATTTGACCCACCCTAATGTATATATATATATATATATATATATATATATATATATATAAATTTTTGGTTCTATCTATTTAGTCATACAAATTAGTAAATATCAGGTGTGTATGTGTATGTGTGTGTATTTATATTTCTAAATTGTTCTAAACCTTGAGTAGTTAATAGTCACAGTTTGTAGTTAAAAAAAATCCCAGTATATATTACTTCATATAGAGTAAAGGGTACCATAAAAGTCAAGATCATCAACTGTTTGGATCACCATTAAATTCATGTTTAAAGTTTCACAATATTATTAAAATTTATTCAGAATTTAAATAAGATTGCTTCATAATAAAACAACAGTGTTTTAACAGTTTTAAGTGCAGTTATTTATTTTATTTTTATTACTCTGATTTTGTTTTATTACTCTTTTTTGGCCACTTCAGTAGCCTTGATAACTAAAGACAAAGATTGCTTAGTTTAGTTTCATACTTCAAAAGTTTGCATAGAGGACACATACCTACTTCTTATTACTTTGAAAAGGACCATCTACTTACCTATTACCTTAATAACAGTTACTACATCCTACCAACTGTACAGTTGCCTTACTATCAGTTACAATTTGACATAGCTCTATACATGTAAGGTCAAATTTCTACCAGTGGTAAGGCAAGTGAATGAGTAGTAAGATGTAGGAACCAGCCATTAAATAAAGTGTTTTAATTACATCACAGTATAGCAGTATGTAGAATACATCTTCTAAATTTATCCTTATATACTGAATAATTTCTGAGAAATAATTTATTTGAATTGATTTTATATTAGCTAGTTTTTATTATATTTAACTAGTTAACTGTGGTTTAACTGCAAGTTAAACCATAATAAGTAGTTAAGTTTTACTTCCATAAAAACTTTTATAAGCTTTGTATATTGCTAGCGAAGTCTGAGGCAAACACTGGATTCCTTGAAAAATTATATAACTGGTGGTGAGACCGGCTTAGAAATCTGTTTATAGGTTTTGGAGGAGTTGGTGTATGTATATAGACATAATTTTTTTCTTACATGTATTTTTAGTTAAATGGTGTCTTTAGATGGTTAATATAAAACATTTTCTAGAGTAATACCTGACATTAAATGTGGCTAAGTTAATATTTTCTTAAGTTTTCGCGACTTGTAGACATAATAAAACTACGTTTTAACGGTTTTAATCGCGGTAATTTATTTTATTTAGGTTTACCCGACGTTTCGGCCTCTTTCAGTTGCCGTGGTCACGGAAGACAAAGATGACATTTGTCAAACGTGTATTGTCAAAGTTTTTATTCAGCCTACCGCCAACTTGTTCATTTTAATTATTTAGTTTTAATTTTGTTTATGGATATTATTTACTCTATGGGAGCCTAATCTAATTTACCACCGCTTCACAACATGTTGTGGCTTGAAGAGAAGAAGCGGCGCAAGAAACTCTTCAGCAAACATGCCTAGTTCTAAAAATTTTTTATATAATATTAAAATGAGTGGAAGGAAAAAATAATAAAAGTTATCCATAATAATCCATAAACAAAATTAAAACTAAATAATTAAAATGAACAAGTTGGCGGTAGGCTGAATAAAAACTTTGACAATACACGTTTGACAAATGTCATCTTTGTCTTCCGTGACCACGGCAACTGAAAAGTGGCCGAAACGTCGGTTTTTTCTTTTTTTTTTTATTGCAGGAGATCAGCAGACAGGCAGACGGCCCACTTGATGGACAGCGGTTACCATCGCCTATGGACATTTGCAACACCAAAGGTGCTACGAATGCGCTGCTGCTCTCTTTAGGGATCCTGGAACCTGGTCACTAATGTCGGAACACAACACAAGGTTGTTATGGCGACATACTCTAGACCAGGGGTGGTAGCCATCCAGTCGGGCAAATGCCCTACCACCTGGCTGTGGGTTGTTTTGTCGCCTCTTACGACAGGCCGCCGGGCCGCAGGAAATTGTATTCTTTCTCCGTTCCTGCACGGATAATAAACCTAAATAAAATAAATTACCGCGATTAAAACTGTTAAAACGTAGTTTTATTACGTGGCTAAGTTGTGTAAACAACTTAGTGTTTAAATGTCTTAGGACATTTAAATACCATTAAATAGTGTAATTCATTGTGAAGATCCTAATTGTAATGTACAAAAATGACAGATGGATGCAGAAAGCGACTTTGTTTTATACTATGTAAAGAAGATTACGAATTATGGCCCTATAATATGAAGTAACAAAAGATAATAAACTAATAAAAGAGCTAAAGGCGCATCTCCACTAAAATTGTTGGCAATGTCTGTGTTTACAACTCTCCAAAAAATCACCAACTTTTGTTTCCATTGTAGTCTCTTAAATATATTAAAAAAGGTCACCCACAAGTTGAGAAACACTTCATTTGACAAATTGTCTCCAGCAGTATTGTTGGCAAAATGTGTTCGAACAACAATAATATTGTACAGGCAGCATTTTCTTTTTCCAACTAATGTTCCCAACAGTAATTGTCTTCTGTGAGCGAATGAATGTTGGCAACAAGCGCATTCTTTTGATGTTTACCCCCAGAAATGGAAACAGTCTCCCAAAATATGTTTACAATTTTTGTTGACAACACAAGGAACGATTTAAGAAACATTTTGTTACCAACATGTGTTGACAAAACAAAATTTGGAAATTTTCCTTTGGTGGAGACCTAGCTTTATGCTCACAATTTAATATGTATGTATAAACAATATGTTCTTTTAAGGAAATATTTAAAACAAATATTATCATTTTCTAAATGTTCATCTACCATTGGTGCAGAATTTTAAAAATACTATTGTATTTTTATAGTTTTATCAATAAGCATTTACATTGTAATATAGGCTATAAACTTAGAATGAGGTAAAACATTTATTACTATTTAATCTTTGAAGGCCTTTGGCATCATAAATATTTAAATTGTTTATTGTGTAAAGTTGCTTGATTATTTTTTTATTGCATTGCAAAATAATTTTTATCATTTACTTTTTCTAAAAATTCACATGCTTTGAAGATTTGTGTTGTAATGATGTATGACAGACAAATTTTGGACAGAAAATGTAAAATATATACCCTTTTTGGAGCAATAAAGTGTTGTCATAAAATTTAAATTTTGGAAAGTTTTTGGCCTTTAAAAATCTTTGTTTTATGATGACTAACTTTTTTCTGTTAATCTATAATGTATTTTAAAAGATACCAAATTATTCATTTCAATACAATTATTTTTTGAATGTTAGAACACTTCTAAAGTTTGAATAATCAAGATAACACATTATTAAAGCAAAGATTCTATATGTATTTCAAAATAGGACCTTATGCTGATGTCAGACATGAACTAAATTCAATCTGCTTCATGGAAAGTCACAAGTCTAAAAAGGGGCAATGGTCTTCAATGACAGTGCATGGTTTATTTTTATATGAATCACTTTGGTTGATTCGCTAATAGACTTATTACTCCTAGTCATAATACAACATTCTTCAATAATTCTTTCATGGTTAAGGCTCTCCAACTTGGAATACATTGCCTGTTGCTGTCAGACAAGCAAAATCTCTAATAACATTAAAGAACATGGTCAGGAAATTCTACCTGCAATATAATGATAATATGTAATTTTATATAATTATAGTAGATAAATTATATAGCATATAGTTATATATTTATTATTTTTAAATAGTCTCATATTATCACCATATCTTTTATATGTATAAAACTTATGTGTATTTTTGTATATATAGTATAGTTATATATTTATTATTAAAATATAAGTAAACATACAATAATTATGTATAACACCATCAACACTTTTAATCAGTAATATTCTTGCCACGGGTTGTCTGGAAGAGATCACTTTTTGTGATAAGACCAGCCTTTGTACATAATTAGAATAATACTAGTTCGTAAGTTTTTAATGGAGAAAAAGAAGAGCAATCAATTCCCCAATACTTTCTTCACTCAATTTCCAGCTAAATTGACAGCTAAAGTTGTCTAAGACTAAATACTCATATTGAAAGAATTAAGAAACCATTCAAGTGTAAGTCTGGCTCACACATTCCGTCCAAGAACGGAAAAATAATACTAATTCCTGCGGTCGGGCGGCCTGTCGTAAGAGGCTACAAAACAACCCACAGTTAGGTGGTAGCATATTTGCCCGACTGGATAGCTACCACCCCTGGTCTAGAGTATGCCGCCATAACAACTTTGAGTTGTGGTCCGGCATCAGTCGCCAGTTTCCCTTCCAAAGCCGGCTGCGCATTGTCGGCACCACTGGTATTGCTAATGTCCATATGCGACGGTAATCACTTTCCATCACAGGTGGGTCGTTAGCCTATTTGCTGAGCTTCAGCAATAAAAAGAATCATTCATTTTTTCAATACATTTTTTTACATTCTATCTAAGTATCACTGGAGACAATATTTTGAAGTCATACATATAAGTTAAAAATTAAGTTTAATTCCTAATCTATTGTTACGAGTTACGTAGGACTCGAATTAAAATGCCGTTGGAATTACTATAGAGTTTATTAGGAGTATACGAACACGTATAAAACAGGTACAATTATAACTGGATACAACCAGTACAAACTGCACGATTCAATAACACGCACAAAGTCCGTTACTATATCGCTTATCGAATGTACTACACATGTCTTGCTGGTATTGTAATCGTCGGTTGACTGCCCCACTCCTCCCATTCGGGCGTCGTTTTATACTAAACTGTATAATACAACAAAGCACTCCGTTGACTGAGGTTTCTGAGAAAAAGTAATTTGCACACCTGGTTAATTATTCCTGCGAACGGCCAACAAAGTCGAAAACAATAACAATAGGCTATTGTCTAATTGCAATTTTTAAACACAAAGTAAACAAAAGAATTCCAAATTCGGGAAGGGTAATAAACCAGATGCAAATTTCTTTGTACGTAACGCTATGTTTATTACACTTGGCAACATTTTATTAATGTTTTAAAATGATGAAGCTACAATATAGCTAAAAAAAATTTTTTTCATATTTGTCTACAGACAAAAAATAATAATATTGAGAGTGAATTTATTGGTCCAAAAGATTTGGCAATGAAATTTGGCACTGACTCCAGTAATAAAAAATGTGCCACTGAATTTTCGGCTTCAATGAATCTATTTCAATGTCTTAAATAGTCTTAGCGAAATCCTTGGCCTGCTGTAATAATATCAACCACAAACAATGGAATGAACTTTATCGCCAAGCAAAAAATTCTTTAGTCATATCTATGACTCATTAATGAATGATTCTGAGATTACTCGACTCACTGGCAAATAGTTGTAGTTTCATGTGTAAACTATGCCAACTGTGTCACGCTGTATTCACAGTTTTATCACTGTTCAAACAGTCTGTAAGCCGTGGTAGCTTATTTACGTACATGTGCACTCATTTTTTAAGTGAAACTTCTTTATCGTCGTCGTAAGCCATTCACAGTCCACTGCTGGACGTAGGCCTCCCCAAGACGGACGGACTTTATCGGCGTTGGAAAAAAATTACCGTCACATTTTTCGGTTACGCGTCACCTCTTTTCCGTTACGCGCTATCCGTTTCTTGCCCCTACCACGGTCATACACGGTCGATTCGACTGTGGTAGGGGCTTTATTTATTTAACCAATTTCTGTAAAGTTGCATATAGTAGATCATTTTGCGAAAAAATAAGATCATAAAGAAGTTTCACTTCTTACGTGTGTACTACTAGTACACGCAAAAATTTTTTTAGCACTGAAGTACAGCAGACAGGCTGACGGCCCAACTGTGATGGAAAGTGGTTACCGTCGCCTATGAACATTAGCAATATTAGAAGTGCTGCCAGTGTGCTGCCGGCCTTGAAGGAGGAACTAGAAACTGGCCATTGATACTGGAATTCAACTCAAAGTTGTTATGGCGGCATACTTCAGATCAGTTTTCCGCAAACATTTTGTGTTCAAGGTACATCGAGGAAAACGAAATTTTTTGGATGTACACCGGAAATAAAAATATTTTTTTAGTAATATTAATGAACAATTAATTATTTATTAATTATCGAAACATATTTATTATGGGTACGTTCGAGCGGGGGTACGCTCTAATGGATTGGAAGAAAACACCAGTTTTTAACTCAACGCTTTTATTGACTTATACAGCCGCACGTGATATCTCTCTGCAGGGTTGCCCCTATATGCACGACTAACGATTTACGAGGCACACCAATTAATGACCACGGTACACCAGTGTGCCGCGGTACATACTTTGCGGAACACTGCTCTAGATCAGTGGTGGTGGCCATCCAGTCGGGCAAACGCCCTACCACCTGGCTGTGGGTTGTTTTGTCGTTTCTTAATTAGTATTCTTTTCCGTTCCTGCACGTCAACTGACGCGGTTCGGATCCTGACCGAGATGCATGCATTTATGCAGTTTTCAAACCCAACATGCATATTGTAACAATTGCCATTTGCTGATGTTGAGGGAAAAAATCATTATGAAACCTGCACATCGAGATAGCCGTTGTGCCAAACCTACCATATATGAATAAATAATCCATACCCTGTCCGAAGTCGACGAGAGAGAGGCTTCAAAGCCTAATTAATTCCTCCCTCAATATTTTACCACTGGACAAGCAGACGTACAAGCTTACGCCACCGATATATGGTTGAAATACCAATAAAGCGGACGAAACGCTATGCTTCCACTTTTATCATACGTACCGCTGAAGAGCGGAACTCTTTACTGTCGTTTGTTTTTTCTGAAAAATACAATCTAGGCATCTTTAAGTCTCGCGTGAACAGGTATTTTCCAGGTAAGCGTGCTCGACATTAAACTGCATTTCCACCTGACATTAGGCTCAATGTCAGTCAAACGTGAAAGTATTTTACATTTAAAACACAGAGTACTTTATATATACTGGTATAGAGTCAACAGTCATAATATATATATTAACGCACTCTATCGGTATACGGCTTTATTCAACGGCAAAAACCATCCAGGGGGTCTAGTGTTATTTTGATTTTTATATTAGACTTTTGGAAATTGCGGGAGTTATAATTTAACTCCTGCAATTCCCAAAAGCCTTTCCAAAAAATGTTTATTTGTTAGTAAATAAAACAACAATTTAGCGGTAGCGTGATTTATTATGTTTCCTTTTATTAAAATATTCAAAGGCATACATTTTCATAACATCATTTGTATCCACATCTAATCTGGTGCCGTTAAGATTATGTACTTACAAGTTTTACCATATCGGGGCACACAACAACCTCTTTTAGAAGAAGCCATAATCCAAGTCATCAGAAAACAAATCGTTAGGCAAATTGGTGTTCAGGGTACATGCGTAAGTCCAACGTGATCACAGAACACTAGTAAACGTGATAAGCGAAGTCTTTGGAGTCCAGGAATCAAACAAAGTTATCGAAAAATAATCAAAACACAAACAAAGTACATATGTTCACGAATGTAACTTGTATCAGTCGGAATGTCATTTTGGTTTTGACATAATTGACATCTTTGAAATAAGTTTTTGGTAAATTGACAATTCATCTAAAATCTATTAATTAAAGTTAAAAAGAGCTTTATAATTTGAAAAAGGTGAGGACTAGAATTTACACACTTTAAAATATATTTATTAGCTGATATGGCTTGCAAAAACATAAAAACATATCAAATATTTCTTAAACAAGTATTAAAACAACTGCGTATAAAGAAACATATTATATTCATTCATTTGGTGATTAATTTGAGAACAGTGACATCTACTGCAATACCTACCTACTAATAGAACGCAAAAAATTCTCTAAGAAAAAATAATTGTACTGACTGTTAGGACACTGATTTAAAATAACCTTTCTTAAAAGAGTGTTTAAATACAAGCTTTTAAAATACTGAATATCATGTTGCCACAGAGTGCTAGCCATGACAAGTAAAACGAGCGCAAATACAACCATTCTATCTTGTTTAGTACAGGAGTTCCTATGACTCATCCGATTCCATCATCAGATCAGCTCCATGGTACCATATTATTGCATTACCACGCGATATACATATACGTGCACAGTTTCAACTTAATTGGAAACCGGGAAGTTGTTCAAATTTTACTTGCAAGATTTCACTTAAACTCTCACATACATACACATGCACATCTAGTCATCCATTGCAAGTTAAATAAAAGCTTGTAAAAAAAGAAGTTATTCGAAACCATCAGATTCAGTAACAGTTTCCAATAGATTTCTTTCGTTTCTGTTAGGGATAAGCTGCTCCATAACATCCCTGATGATTGTTTGTCATAGATATTGGTATGCTCCGTTCGGCAAATCGTTGGGCATCAAGGACACAAGGCCCCGGAAGGCGCCGAACAATCCGAAATTGGAGGAGGCCTACAAAATCAACCCCAGACTTAAACAGGTGTGTATATTTTGTAGTAATATTTGTTTCCAAAATTGTGTTTTTTCATTTATGAAACACTAGCTGTTGTCCGCGACTTCGCTTGCGTATACGTTAAAAATAGTCGTAGTTTGAGTAGAAAAATAAATAAAAGTTAACCCATTTTTCACCACCTAAGGAGTAGAATTTCTAAAAAAGCCAATATACGTGTGTGTTTATTTCTAATCAGAAGAAGATAAATAAATATGTATGCAGTTCACACGCAGTAGAGGTGAAACTTCAGAGAATATACAGACAGGCAAGCAGTGGTGGATTTACACTAGGGGCAGTCGGGGCTAGTGCCCAGGGCGGCAAATTTCGGAAAGTGAGAAAAAAATTTCTATACAATATATAATTAACTAATTCTTTATAGTTTAATTAATTTATCTCCTTAAAGGATTGAAAAAAATTAAATTGATATTTTTATTTTCTGGAATTGATAAATTTATGTAGTTTTCTTGAAGAATTAAAAATATTTTCAAATTATGTATGTCTTTTTGATAACAGAAACTTTCATTGATTAATGTTTTTTTCTAAAATTAGAGAATTATCCAATATCACTAATTAATTTTAATTTAAAAGAACAATTTTATATTTTTGAATCAAATCAACAGTTGAAAGTTGATTGACACATGCTGCCACCTACAGTCAGTATACAAATGTAACTAGGTTTCTGCAATATAGTTTCTTTTATATTTGACGCATAGAGTACTTTATATATACGGGTATAGAGTCAACAGTCATAATATATATACTAACGCACTCTATCGGTATACGACACAATACAACGGCAAAAACCGTCCAGGCGTCTAGTATTATTATGATTTTTATATTAAACTTTTGGAAATAATTTAACTCCTGCAATTCCCAAAAGCCTTTTCAAAAAATGTTTATTTGTTAGTTAAATAAAACAACAATTTAGCGGTATTCTAATTCTTAAAAAATAAGATATCAAAACTATGAAAATAAAATTTAAGTCATAGGGCGGCATTTTCTTCAGTGCCCCAGGGCGGCACAAATTTAAATCCGGCCCTGCAAGCGAGCATAATTACCTCTACAACGCGTTAGTAGACAAGAGTGAGGAGGCCACGAAATCTACTATACTATAGAAACTAGCCAAACTACTAGAACTACCAAAACTCAAAATCCAATCGTAAATGTTACAATATAGGCGAATGCTTGCAATGAGGGAACACCTTTAAATGTTATAAGTTATTTTCCAGTTAGCCCCCCTCGCCAAGAAGCTAGACATGACTGAGCGACAAGTCGAGCGATGGTGGCGCCTCCGTCGCAGCCAGGACAAACCATCGACGCTAGTCAAGTTCTGTGAGAACGCGTGGAAGTTCACCTTTTACTTATGCAACTTCTCGTTCGGCCTCTTCATATTATGGGACAAGGAGTGGCTGTGGGATATAGATCAGTGTTATATTGGATATCCGCATCAGGTAAGATTTTTTTTTAAATCATCGTGCGGTGTGAGACTATTTATGTTTAAGTAACATTTTTAATAGTTAAAAAAACGATTAGCTTCTCAGTTTGTCGTTTAAATACAGAGGTGAATTTAGCAAGGCGGCCTTCAGGCACAAATCTTGAATAGCAAAAACTTAAAGGAGTCTCGAGGTTGACTTGGCCGAAAACTTAAGTGATAGACGGTCTCTGTGGTTGAGTGGGCTAAGCATTTGACGGCTTACCTCGCTGCAATGCAGAGGCTCTGGTTTCGATTCCTGTTATGGTAAATTTCGAAAACGATTTCTCCGTTATTTACGATGGTCTGGGTGTCTGGGATTGGCCCCAGAGTAGTCCATTGTATGTATTGGGATATACTCGTACAATATGTGTTTGTCTGCTGAATATTTATAATATTAGATTTTTGAAACATCAATTACCTTTGTCCTGAATCGGATCCTATTGTCTGTATTTAGCAAATTCCACTCTGCAAAATTGTTTGAATTGCATTTTCTCAAAACTTTATCCCAATCCATTTGTCTAATCATTTTATCCTTCCATACTTAAAACTGGGAACTCCTCAGCTTTGCCCCTGATGTTGCAATTGCCTGTAGGCGATAGTAACCGCCCTTCATTAGGTGGCATGTTTGCCAGTTTTATATAAAGTGTGGGTGGGTGCAAAAGTGGGTACTTATGTACACGCGTAAGAAGTTATACTTCTTTGCCGTATCAAGATAATAAATAAAGCCCCTACCACGGTCGAATTTGAAAAATACAATCAAAAACTGAGTTTAACTCGAAATAACTTAGAAAAATAAATACTACAATCACACCCAAGTATTAGGAAAAGCGATATAATTACTTACTTTTTTTATTTGTTTTTTATTTTAATTAATTACAACAAATGCTTTGATTTAGCCGATTAATTTCATATATATAAAAAATTATGTGAAAAGATGAGCCCATAATATTAATATTAAGATAGTCCTCATCGCATTTTTTTAATTCCCATAAGAATAACACAGGAAATTGCTTCTTCTGATTTTTGTACCGTTCAAACGACTGGTTGACTGATAAATCGTTGTTCCAATCTTTATAGAGAATTGAACGCTCTACAAAAAAGGTCCGATAACATTTTTTGATTTGTCCACGCGTTCAAAAGTTATTCAAGATCAAAGTTCAATTGTTCAAAAATTTGATCGAATTTTATAAATTACACCGAAACTGTTGGTTTCAGTGTCAAAATAAGGATCAATTTTTTTGACAAATATAATACAGTTCAGAAGGATTTATTTGACGGCAAGCAGCGAGCGCGAAAACTAGCGTTTGTGCACGAGCACGTATGTCGTGCGTTCGTGTTGAAGGCTTGAGTCGGACTGTAGCCGAAAATGAAAAAATGTTATCAGAACTTTTTTGTAGAGCGTTCAATTCTCTATAAAGATTGGAACAGCGATTTATCAGTCAACCAGTCGTTTGAATGGTACTAAAATCAGAAGAAGCAAAAAATTTTTTCCTGTGTTATTCTTATGGGAATTAAAAAAATGCGATGAGGACTATCTTAATATTAATATTATGGGCTCATCTTTTCACATACATTTTTTTACACCCAAAATAAACTTCTGAGCCTGTTTGGAAAAAAAAAATTTTTGGATCACCCTAATATACATATATATATATATATATATATATATATATATATATATATATATATATGTATGTGTGTATGTATGTATGTATATTTATATGTAGGAAACTGAATAAATGATTTATAAATCATCAAACTCATATATTAATTAAAACACAAAAAGAAATATTACAATGCTCCTCTCACAAATTCACAATCCATCTGTCAACAACTCGTTGCTACGCAACCACCATACTATACTCAGCCATCCTGCAAAACTAAAATGTTGACTATAGCTAACTTCATAGTGTAGCTTTTTCGTGTGACGGTGTGCGCGCGCATCGTAAAAATTTACCCCCATCATTTTTCCCTAACGCGCCTAAAGAAGTATAACTTTAAACATCCAATTCCAGGGTGTAACATCAGACGTGTGGTGGTACTACATGATATCAGCGGCGTTCTACTGGTCGCTGACGATCTCTCAGTTCTGGGACGTGCGCCGCAAGGACTTCTGGCAGATGTTCGTGCACCACATCGCGACCATCGCGCTGCTCTCTTTCAGCTGGGTGTGCAACCTTCACAGGATCGGCACGCTGGTGCTGCTGTTGCACGATGTGGCCGATATCTTCGTTGAGGTAAAATGTTGTGATCCTATATTGATTACTCATAAAAGTGTGTTGCCTAGGAAATGTGATTTATTCCACCTATGTTGTATATTGATGTCTCCAGGGGGTGCCTCCTGCTGGACAGTTGTCCGTCTAGCAGTGCATTCGGGTAAGCGAACGCTGAGCCCCACCACCACTGTTATACTTTGTTCTTTGGCAGTGGTGTCCTACCTCTCCTTGTTTCCACTTTACTTTCCTCTTTATTCCCTTCCTTCCCATTCTCCTTATCACATCTCCTTCACGTCCTAAGTATCTCTCCTTTCCCATCCAAACCCTCCTCCAGTCGTAGCGGTTCCCGGTCCATTGGGCCCAGGAGGGTGAGGACGAGTGTGTGCACCTGTGTATCCTTTGTACTTGACCGCTTCCTTCCACACACATTGGATTTAGGTTTTAAGAATATCGTTATGATGAACATTGGTGTTTTAGTTCATTCATGTTTCATACCCAAACAGCTTTGCCCGCGACTTCCTCAACGTGGATTTCTAGTTCACTCCTTACAACATTCGCTATCTGCCAGTGAAAACCCCGTCAAAATTGGACCAGCTATTTCAGAGATTAGTCAGACACAAAGAAAAAATCTAGAAATTGCATTTTCGGTATCTCCCAGGTCCGAATTATCCCCCCTGTTTTATTTGACATAACTGACATTTCAGTTTTATTTATCTGTATAGACTACTAAACATACTAGCCCTACCACTTGAAAGTCACCGTTTTAACAGTTGAGTGTTGAGGAGACATCGAAATTTATTGTCGGATTTTTAATAACCTGGACTAAAATGACAGCTACGCTTCAGTCTTTTTTATATTACAAGCTCAGAGCATAGTGTTGTAGTGTGGTTCATACATAGGTGAGTCGTGTGAGTTGGATCAACGACTGAATCATATAGAATTTCTGTAGGATTCAACTCACAGTGGTGAGTTGACAATGACTCACTCAACGAGGCATACTACAACACGATGTCTCAAGCTTGGAACATAAGAAAAGGTTGATCACAGTTGTCATTTTAGTCCAGATAATTAAAAATCAGAGTAAAGTCATCGAAATGTTCTGGTGGTCAAGACGGCCGTGCCGTGGTATGGGTATTATTGCGAATTTTGCCATCGGTCGAAACATCAACGGTCAACATTGGATGAAACTACATTGTGACAATCATATCCTAATATTATTATTGGTGACAGTTGCTTTTTGTTTGGAAATTAAACTCGATATAATGGATGTAGTGTATGATTATTATTATTCAGTTATAAATATACATTAAAGAAGTACGTAACTACAAAGAGTTGAGAGAGAGAGAGAGAGAAAAAGAGTGGTGAGTCCTCCATGATAATTGAAAGAAGAAAGAAAATAATGTTTATTTAGAGTTATTCAAAGTGATTACAAAATACATAAACAGTTTAATAAAACCATAAACTTAACTAACTCTAAACAGGCCCTAACTCAGCAGATGCTGGTTGATAACAACCAACGCTGGTCTTCCATTAGTGCCTAGCAGCAACGTCACCTTAACAGAAGAAAAATATAACAAAATAACTAATTAACAATTAATATTTTAATATTATTTATAATTAGACCACCATGAAAACAAAGAATAGACATATTTCTAATAAATTAAAATAAGTAGATAATATGTTCTGAAATAATTATTGAAATTTGAAAATAATTATTTGGAAAAAATAATAATAGACAAATTGCAAACAAAAGAGAATTTAATTGTGACAGAATTGTGTATAATTTTGCCTCCAAGGCCGCTCCTATATCCCGCATCCCGTCTGACGCCTAGCTGCTAATTGTACGAGCTATGGACGTCAGCAGGACGCGGTTCAGGGGTGCTCTTTGTATTTTTGATTAATGTATGTCTTTCAAGACCACGGGCCATAAAAATGGCCCGGACTTTTGGAGGGCTTGCGTGGGGCCACGGGAGGCCTGTTATTATTATATCGAGCATGTGGAAAGAATGTATGATGTAAGAATGACTAAACAGATATACAATGCGGAAGTGGATGGATGCAGAAGTCGCGGAAGGCCACGACACACCTTCCATGATCAAATTGATCATGTATTAGCAGAAGGCGATGTTAGGAGCCTTAAGAACAGACGAGCGTGCAGGACAAGAGCTATGAATGTCAAAGAAGCCAGTGAGGTGTGTAAGAATGGCATGAAATGTGTGGCGCTCTGTTGTTCGTGCCTACCCCGCAAGGGACCTGGCGTGAAGTTATGTATGTATGTATTATTATTATTATTGTCCGCAACAATTATAATAGCAATAATGTAATTTTTTAAGGACGTAGTCTGGATTAAATAAATATTATTATTACTTAGTATTTTTTTTCTAATTTACAGGCGGTGAAAGCGGCAAAGTACGCCAACTACCAAAAGCTATGTGACTCGTTGTTCTTAGCGCTTATTGTTGTTTGGATCATATCAAGGGTGGTGATATTCCCGTTCTATCTTATATGGAGGTAAGAAGAAAAAAAGTCTATCCCTGTACCTGTCAATTTTTAAACTATGAAATAGAAAATTCTAAATAATCCGAAATTGGTAGATTTTCAATAACTCTGATGATTGTAATTAGAAATGTGGTATCCACAAAGGAACCAAGGTAACCGACAAAGCTTATAGTTGGCAAGCTGAAGAAGCATTTGACCATTATCTTGCCTCATGTGGAACATTCCGTCTAATTTCAGCATTTAGCCAATGGACAAATATAGTAAATCCTCATCTGTATGATACCTTTTCTTGTTCGCAGAGTGCCAAGCACTTGCCAAATATTTTTTTTTAATGAGGAGAGATTCGTTTGTTCGATTTATTTTTTACCTTGATGTTTTAATTAGTCATTAAGAACCTTTCCTAGAGTTACTTTTGTTATGTTTTTTTGTGCGAGCAAATAAATAATAGTATATTATGGTACTAGTGTGTAACATTGGTGATTACCGCCGAGGCGCCATTGAGACTCGAGCCTTAGGCGAGGGTCAGCCGAGGACGGTAATCATCAATACACACGTGTATCATACGACGTTTTTCAACACACTTGTCAATAACATAACAACCAAAACTCATTTTATTTAGTAGATAAAAAGTTTATTTAGAGAAACAATTAGTAAATATGCAATTAGTAAAAAAGTTATATATGAGTGAAAGTTTTATTTATTAAACACGTACGAGTTAAAATTATCTATTTAAATAAGAAGTTGCATGAAATGAGCAAGCAATAGGAACATCATTTGTTCTATAGAACACGATCTTATTTTTGAATAAAAACTTTTTAAGAGAAAGCAACTCAACCAATAAAATTTAAAAAAAAAATCTATAACTCACTAGTGAGTTATAAATTTTTTTACTCACAGTTTGATTATGGGTGTCATTCTGTGCCTAATTGCGGTGACCATAGAGCCACTTTATGAGCAAGTGTGTTGAAAATATTATTATTATACAATAAAAGACCACGGGCCATAAAAATGCCCTGGACTTTTTGATGCCATGAGAAGGCCAATACGTAGAGGCCCCTTGTCAAATTTAATCTAAATGTGGAGTGACTGACCGACGATTATCCCTGTCTACACCATATAATAGTGCACCCAAGGACCAGTGTAGGACTATTGTGGGAAATGAGGACAAAAAGTACCGGACTATTGGCATGAACTTTTATGGTACTAGGGGTCTGGGATTACGGGGACTATGGCGTCTGCCCGTCGCAATATTCGGGGAACCCCAATAAATTCAATAGAAAATAGGAGTGGGTAGGAGAACATGGGTCTGAGTGGCTAATTATTATTGTTTGTTTTTTGTTATAGTACGTCGATCCGTGCTCCGATGCTGTTGCCGATGTTCGCTGCGTACTATATATTCAACTCCCTTCTGATCCTACTCCTGACGTTGCACATTGTGTGGACGTGGCTCATCCTGCAGATCGCGTACATCACTATCAAGGCTGGACAGGTCGGTAGCTTTCCAAATAGTCCCCAGTACCTTCAGCCTTAAGGAGTTTTTGGCGGGAACTGAAAGGAGATGGTGTGCTGTGCAGTTTTATTTTCTAAAAATGTGTAAAATTACTCTAAAATGAACAATAGTTGTAGGATATTGGTTGTTTTTGAGTAGGGACTATGTATTTTGTGAGAAATGTAAACTGTATAGTCAAATGTGGTCTTTCGAGTTGTCACAAGAACTCCTTTGAATGGCACTAGCTGATTAGTTCAGCTGTACTACACAGAGGCTTAAGAAAATGAAGAAACTATATTGTAAGCTAAGATACGGCTTAAAGGCCTAGGTGCCAAGCCATAAAACCAAACAAAAAAGGCTCTTAAGCCTTTTTAGAACATTTAAAATTCTTTCGCCTATCCATTGCTCACAATTTGCTCCATGATACGTACCGAAAACTTGTGACGCCTGCAGACACTTCATCCTATTGTTACATGCCGACAAAGTGAATGCACACGGTTTATTACGTTTCCCGCATTTGGACTTCTTTGTTTACTTTGTGTGTGTTTTTTTTATAAACAACTCTACGGACTCGAGTTCGGTACCCTTTTTTAACAAATTAATTTCTGGATTTACTTTTTTTAAATTTAACACGCACAATAATTATTTTGTCCGTGTGTGACCTTAATTTAGTGATTTTTGTGTTGAGGTATTAGGTAGGTATTTATCTTAGGAATAACTTATTATATTAATTTATTCCATTTTACTTTGTGTTTAAAATTTGCAATTAGACAATAGCTTATTGTTATTGTAGAATAATTAAGCATGTGTGCAGATTACGTTTTCTTGGAAAAACTCAGTTCACGCGGTCGAATGTTGTATTGTACAGTTTAGTATAAAACAATCCCCGGACGGAGGGGTGGGGCAGTCAAGTGACGATTACGATACAGGCAAGAAGTGTACATTGATAAGCTATATAGTGACGGAATTTGCGTGTGTTATTGAATCGTGGATTTTGTACTGGTTGTGGCCAGTTATATTTGTACCTGTGTTATACGTGTTAGTATAGTTCTAATAAATTCTATAGTAATTCCAACGGCATTTTAATTCCTGTAACTCGTAACACTATTATGATAATACTTTTAAGGTGAACAAAGTACTTACAAATAATTGTTTTAAATAATAAACATTTCAGATGGAGGGTGACATTAGGAGTTCTAGTTCCGAGCTAAGTGACAGTCCGCAGAATTCCAACCACAACACACCGAGCCGGTCGAAGAGTAGAAAGTGAGTTATTTACTACATTTCCATGCCTTGATCACTATGGGTACGTTCCATTAGAGTATGATTAGAGACTCACAACGACCACGTTCACAACTGCGATTTATCACTTTCCACTTGCTTCCCGGCGTTACAATCGTAAACTCAAGCGGAACGACTATTCGACCCACCTCTTGACATGGGTCGTTGTGAGCGTTGTGTGATTGAAAATGATGACGTCATTAGTGACGTTGTCGCCAAGATCACAACGACCGCGGTCGCCTTGTGGAACGGCTGACGGAGCGTTTTGAGCTACCAATGGAACGCGCTGTAAGTCATGTTTGTCACAAATGTTTGTAGCGAGGGGCACGTTAATAGAAATTCCAAAAACTATTGGCTAACGATGTTCATTAGCCGGCTTGAAAACTGTAATTTAGCTGCCCTTAAAAGCCACTTTTGAGGTCTCATATACTGATGAACTAACTTTGTAACAGTATCCAATTAATTTATATCAAATTAAAACACCACAATTAGCTTATTTTTGTTAGAAACTTAACACATGACAGTGTTATGTTTGTCAACAATTCTTCCTTAAATATTAGTGATGTGCAGATTGATGTATAATAGAAAAGTTTAATCATAAATTGTAATTAAATTATTTTTCTACATATGAAAGATAAAAAAAAGCAACGAAACATGACGTATTTATATTTTTTGAATATTAAATCGTTGTTGTAATCGATTCTGTAATATGTGACTTCTTATATCGATTATTGTGTTAATCATCAATAGTTTACGTAACTATTAAAATCAGTTTGATAGTTGCCAAATGTGACTTTACAGAGTGGCCGAACTATACTAGATGGTTTTTTGATTAATTGGTGAATGACTCGCCAACTGATAGCCGACGGCTGACGGCTAAGCTGTATGAAGTTATATAGTTGAAATACTGAATTGAAATCAATATTTAGTTAATACATGCTTTTTTACACATTATAAAGAAGAGCGGAAAAAAGTGACAGCTTACAGCCTGGCTACAAAGCAAATTCACAATTAGCAGGCAAAGGAACCAATGCATACAGCCTCATAAAATATATAAAATTACTTGATGCCAGAACAGGTTTTATTTCACGACCATTAGCCAGTTGAAGAAGTGGGTGACAACTCACCGTGGGTACTTTGTGTACAGCCGCTAATTAGCTGAATGTTCCAACAGTTACACATCAATACAAGTAATATCATCTTTTTCAGGGATACATAGGAGAATTTAAAATCACCAGAGATCGGAGCCTGAACTGCCTGAAGTTGTATAAGATCAGTTTACAATCTGTATTCGGAATTATTAAAATATATTGATGTCTATTTTAATGGGAAAGTTTGTATAAAGCTGTGGCGATGGCCGATTCCGAGATGTCATAATCGAATTCAAATCGATTGATTCGAGTCAAGTTATTCGGTTTGCTCGGTCGACCGGCGTACGAAATATACCGTGACTCATATTCGCAAGTAGTGTAGACTAAAGTAATCGATTGGAAATTACAATCGAGTTAATTATGGACTCGCTTCTCATTGCGTTCAGTGCGTTCTCGTTTGTGTTGTATTAAAGTTTGGGGTTTATTAAAAGTCGCAATCGACGTTTTGCTGTAGTGAATGTGAGACCTAATCGACCTCATAAAACGGTCAGCCAGTGAGTTTGGGGTGTATTAGAACTCGCAATTGACTTTTTGCTGTAGTGCATGTGAGACCTAATCGACCTCATAAAACGGTCAGCCAGTGAGTTTGGGGTGTATTAGAACTCGCAATTGACTTTTGCTGTAGTGCATGTGAGACCTAATCGATCTCATAAAACTGTTTACGACACATCCTAACCTGTAAAGCCGCCTTGGACAAGCGTGGCGGGTATACTGTCCGTTGCCCCAGAAGGGGAGACCCGGTCCCAGCAGTGGGACATTTATGGGCTGTTATTATTATAAGCCAAAAAGAACTACTCCTATCATATAAGGGGTTAGTGTGTTCTTATAGAAAGGAAAAACATTTATTTAGAACTACAACACAAATGAAAATACAATATACAAGCATAAATAAATAAATGTACAATGTAAAACAATGCAAAGAAAGTGTAGCTCTAAGTTGGTTTAAGTTAATCAGCATGTTGCTGGTTAACTTAACCAGCGCTGATCTTTCACTAGGGCCATTCAAGTGACATACACAGACACTGAAGCAATTAAAATACAAAGTGAAACAAAAAGTATAAAAGAGAAGAAAAAAAGAAAAATGTGCACAACAATTGTAAAAAGATTAAATATATATTATTTATATAGTTTGAGATAGTTAGAACAATAAGAGTTTAAAAGAAGCAATGTTAAGAAACACACGACACTCATCAAGTATCGACTATATTTCGTAGGCGTAAAGCTCTTTTTCGCTTGTATCTGTCGAAACCGTGCCGACTAGTGTGGGGATTCCTTCATTCGGCTCGATAGTTGCATCGATTCATCGGCTTGTACGTTTATTATGAGAGTCGAGTTGGACTTGTCACAATCGATTAATAAATATCAGTCAAAACAATCGTGTCATTGAGATGTTTGACTAATCAAAACAAAGGGTGCGGTATAGATATGTGCCCGGTTGTATACAGCGTGTTTCATTTCAAATGACAATAAATCATAACTTTAGCGGTCGTACTCCATACAATTTTTTTGGTACTATTAAATCAACCGTAATGTCAAAAACAAAATTTTGAAATTTCCGAACAAATTAATTACGATAAATAGGGAATAAAAACAGAACATCTTGTAAATATTGGTTCGCGAGCGAGAGCGTAAGAATGAACAACTTCCGCGTTTAATGATGAAGAGACGAGCTGGCAACATGATACATTGGGCACTAACCTACCGATTTAGACACAATAACTGATACATGTTGTTGTAATATTCTGAAATGAAAAATGAGGTCCTGTGGCTAAACCAAAGAAGTTACCTTAATTCATTTTTGTATTTGGGCAGAGTACATCATGAAGAAAACGTGGTCTGATTTATTGTCGTAAGGTCTGAAACACGCTGTATAAGTAATGAGGAGAAGAGGGAGGGAAGGGAGGACTTTTATTAATATTATTTGAAATAGAAGCTGAATTTTAGGTGGTAAAAAATAACCAGGGAGGCTAAGGCAGGACCTCCCTTCGCTTCACTGCCCACCTTGGGCTTCTAAGTCTAACCTATATTAATAAAGAACAGATATTAATAGGTGTCCCAAATAGTTAAAAACCCTTTTTTCTACTCTCATAAACAGTTTTCGTTGTTAAATAAATAAGTCATAAATATATTCCTAAACACATAGCACTGTTAATTTTATATAATAAGAACGGGCACATATCTATACCCAAAACAATCAGCAATATTTATATGATCACTAGCTTCTGCCCGCGACTTCGTCCGCGTGGATTTTTTTTTTTTCGTAAAAAGTATCCTATGTTACTTCTAATACCTCCAAGAATATGTATACAAAGTTTCATGATGATCGGTTTAGTAGTTTTCGCGTGAAAGCGTTTCAAACAAACTTACATTCACATTTTATAATAATTAATATTATAGTTAGGATATGTAAAATACAGTGAGACAATTTGATGTTATTATATTCTATAAAACTATTACATATAGGTACCTGCAATTCTACAAATAAAGATTCAACATAAATAAATACAATTCTCGCTTAAAACCGTTAAAACATAGTTTTATTATCTGTACTAGTCGCGAAAACTTAAGAAAATACAAAACAAAGATTCATTCATTCAATCGATTTGAACATCTTTTTTGGCCGGTTCATATATGTTACCATGTTTGTATGTAGCCTATTACGAATTTTAACCGATATTAAGGCAAATGAACGGTCGGTAAGATGTAGGAACCGGCCATTAATCGAGCATCGCTACCTTATAATTGGATGTTGTTTACATTGCTCTTGGTAATAGTTATTTAATTTTACCATAGAAGAACAATTGGACCAACTTATGCAAAATGGAATCAACCCACATACTGACAGTTTTGAGAAAAAGCGGTTTTTATCAAAATATTGTATACAAGTAATGTGTCCATATTTTGGAAAAAAAATATTTAGAATATTGTATACTAGAGTATACAACATTCTAAATATTTTTGTTGCAACATTTTAATAACGGATTTTTCTTAAAACTCATTATGTGGGTTGGTTCCATTTTACATAAGTAGGTCCGATTCTAGGAATTGCAGTCTTTTAATAAAAGATGTAATTGAAAAAGCTCCTAAAATCCCACATTGCTAGAGGGCGACAAAAGTATCTTCTAGCGTTCTGATATAGAAAACAGTGCTAGAATTTCAAATCAACATTGTATTATAAAAAACATTTTGTTATATTTTACTCTATGAAACATTTAAAGCTTGGAATTTCTTCTTCAATTTTATTTAAAAAATATTTTTAACTAGGGTATGTCTGGGAATTTCTCCACGCTTAACTTGATATTACCGTGGGATTCCCGAGACACAAAGCAACGCAGCTATCGTTCAAGTGAAGACTGTGTCAGAATAAGAAACTAAGTGTCCTAACGACTTCCAACCGGGAAAACTCCAGGGATAAAAATATCACATATTTTACTAACATAAATTTTGCTATCGATTAGTGAAAAAATCAAATTTGAAATTGTATTTTTTTTCAATCAGGCCATTTCAAATAATCTCCAGCAAAATTTTCTGCCGGATTCCCGGGATAAAAGAGCGTACATTTTAAGTCTAAGAATTTGCTGTCGTTCAGCGAAAACCGCATCGAAATCGGCTCAGTAGTTTTTACGTGAATCCCGAACAAATAAAGAAATTTAATGAAAATTTGATCGTGTATACCGTCGTTTATATAGTCTATTCCGGTGCTTTTCAATCTTTTTGAATAATCGCGACCCCTTTACAGACTGCAAAATTTTGGCGATCCCCCTTGGGTCATAGACAGAAATATTCATTATCTATTTGCTTTCACCATATCCCAATTAATTGGGGTCGGCACAATATTTATTTTCCTTCCACACTATTCTATTCTGACATACATCTTTTGTCACACCACAAATCATCATATCATCCTTCGAGTTTTTGGCGGGAACTGAAAGGAGACGTTGTGCTGTGTGTTATTTCTAAAAATGTGTAAAATTACTCTAAAATGAACAATAGTTGTAGGATATTGATAGTTTTTGAGTAATAATTATGTGTTTTGTGAGAAATGTGAACTGTATAGTCAAATGTGGCCTTTTGAGTTGTCACAAGAACTCCGTTGAATGGCACTAGATGATTACCTACAGTTCAGCTGTGCTACACATAGGCTTAAAAAAAGGAAGAAACTGTATTGTAAACTAAGATCTAGCTTAAAGGCCTAGCTGCCAAGCCATAAATCTAAATAAATAAATAATAATATCATATCATCCTTCACACAATCCATTCATCTTGTTTCTTGGTCCACCTTTATATTTGTACCCATCTATCTTGTAGTTTAACATTCTTTTTGTCACGTGACTTTCATCATTCTCATTATATGCCCAGAAATATTCATTATTAGGGCCTCATACACTGCAAAAAGATGCTGAGCTTAGAAAGTACCTAAGTACTAGATAGAAATTTTAATTGCCTTTTCCCTTTTTCCGGTGACCCCCCGAGCAAGGCCCTGCTACCCCCCTAGGGGTCATGACCTACAGATTGAAAAACCCTGATCTAACCCAGCTGTTTTTTTTAAATAGCTTCAATGTACAGACACGGCATGTATAGAATTTTATAATATTATAGATAGATAATGTTGATTGGAAGTGTAGTGGTGTTTTCTATACACAAAAGAAGAAAGTGATGCCTTCAAGAAATGAAATATCTAGGAGCTTTATTAGCGTTATGTTTTTTTTACTGAGGATTATCATTTCTCGTCTTCTTCCATTACAAAAACGAACAAAGTTAGGTATTTAAAAATGATAGTACTATATGAGTCTTGATTTAGTTGTTAGAGGGCGCTTTTGTTGTATTTTATTTTAAAAGGAAATTATTTTTTCGTTTTTTTATCAGAAAGTTATTATGTTTATACGAAAGACTGCTAAATATGGATCGTATGAGATGACGTTATATACAACATGTTTTCGAGTTTAAAATTTATAAATCTTTCAGTGATACAGACCCTTCTTCACCAGTTTTAATATATTTATATAAATTAAAAGGTTTTTAAGACTGTTATATTTTACTGTAATAAATAATATCTTATTATTTACTACGTACGTCATGTATATATTTTGTTTTTGAGTCACAGAGATCAAGCTGACAATTTGAAAAGTCAAACTTTAAAAATAATGTACGCATTTTGACATAAGTTTGACATTTGGAACTGTCAATTTAGTCTCTGCAATCAAAAACGTTTCTTTGTGAAGCCATTTTGAAAACATAAGCGC
This sequence comes from Dendrolimus punctatus, assembly GCA_012273795.1. NCBI lineage: Eukaryota > Metazoa > Arthropoda > Insecta > Lepidoptera > Lasiocampidae > Dendrolimus > Dendrolimus punctatus. The sequence goes on from CM022548.1 coordinate 13,723,905, forward strand.
CCTCTAGTAAACAGAAATAAACGACTGTTCTTTTATCTTGAATGCTATAGTCATAAGCTCAATGTTTTAGATTTAAGTATTATTTTTCGCTTCCCTCATAGCCGGTTCTTATATCTTATACTATTCATACACTTGACTTACCATCGGTTGAATTTTACCATTAATTGTATGGAGTTTATGTCAAATTTGAATAGTAAGACAAATTTATGTTCGGTAAGACATAGGAACCGGCCATGAGTGGTTAAATGGTTTTTAAACTAATCACAAATTGAATATAATCTGTATAGGTCGATTTTGTTAAAAATATATTTAATTTATACGCTTTAATATCTGTCATTCACACTCTTTTATTTCTTTCATAGGAAAAAAATATTTTTCTAAAATGTTCAATTTGTATTCAATTTAAGGCTGATATTTCAATCAACAAAAGTTGTCCATAGACTAAATTATAACCTGGCCGAATAGGGAAGTGAAAAGATTGAAATATTATTTATTCACAGAACTGTCATTTTTAATTTGTTCATGTTATATATACTTGGTATAGTAAATTTTGGAAACGTATTTTTTCCGTTATTTACTATGGTCTGGGTGTCTGGGATCGGCCCCAGAGTAGTCCGTTGTATATTACCCATAACACAAGCTAACTTGCTTAATTTGGAGATATACAATATATGTGTTTGCCTGCATATTATTAAAAAATAATAATTATATTTTAGTCTATGAATCACTTTTGTGTGGTGATTGAAAAATCAAACACTAAATGAAATAGTAGTCAACTAAAATACAGGGACCATTTAGTCTGCGTTTAGAATTGTTTTACGCTTCGAATAATAATTGTTATTATCGATATAGTATGTATTAAAAGGAAATAAGAATCGAATGTTGCCACCCGGGAAAAATGCAATAGTGTTGCCAACGAATAACATGGGGATGCGGACGCATTTTAAAATAAATCATAAGTGTTTTACATGTAAGATGTTGAAATCATGTCTTATCCTCTCACCTTATAAATATTGTGAAATAAATTTTGAACCGTGCAGGAACGGTGAAAGAATTTCCTGCAGCCGGGCGGCCGTGTATAGGCGACAAAACAACCCACAGCCAGGTGGTAGGGTATTTGACCGTCTGGATGGCTACCACCCCTGGTCGAGAGTATGTCTCCATAACAACCTTGAGTTGTGTTGTGCAGCGCATTTGTAGCACCTTTGGTATTGCAAATGCGAAAAGAGATTTTGAAAAGAAAAGAAACACTCTGGGCCTTACTTATAATCGTTCCTTGACTTAAAGAAACTGCCCAGCAACTGATTAGTTAAAACTTACCCATAAACTCCTCTTTAGTCGAATATTTTGAATACAACCTACGTTAATCATTCAAATTTTGTCTGTGCTCCTCTTAGGTAAACAACAGGTAATACACGTTTATAAGTAAAAAAATAAATATTCATCATAAGATTCTGATTCTCTTACTTAAGATATGCCTAATCGTTTCTTAAGGAGATTATAAGTAAGGCCGTCGTCGATATACTCGCCGTTTCCAAATAATGGGAAACTCCTGGAATTGAGTTTCCCATTGAGTGAGATATTTATGAACTATTATTATTTTATGATACAAAAGATCTAATTTCTAATCGCTTGGCCATCAGGAGTTCCCACTTTTGGTACTCTCATTTGGACCTACTTATGTGCAAATGGACCCAACCCACATACTGAGTTTTTATTAACATTTTGCATACAAATACTGTGTCTATATATTGCAAAAAAAAAAATACTTAGAATATTGTATATTACGAGTATACAACATTCTAAATATTTTTGTTGCAAATTTTAGTAAAAACGACTTTTTTCTCAAAACTGTCAGTATATGGGTCGGTTTATAAGTAGGTCCATTGCTAGCCAAGCCTAGTCTAGTGAAGCTAGAATTTTTGAGCGAAATAATTGATGACTGATCTCCTTGTCAGTCGATTTTGACAGTCCGCTCCCCTATTAAGTGGCTAAATAGATTTAGCAACTCGCTCCAGCATATTTAAAAAAAATATATAAATTGACAGAATTTACTCGAGACAAATCTGTATTTTCTCTCCCTATTATGAAGTAGTAAAGGGTATAATAATATTTAACAAAATGTATATTTTGGATGTGTATTATTAATAAATTATAAACTTTTGATAGAATAATGACCTGTTTGTATATAATATAGTTTTGGAAAGGTCATATAGTTCTTATGTGTTGATTTTGTGGTTATTTTGATATAGTCGGTTAAGGCTCACCTTGGTACCGGGTTCAATTAAGTAGGTAAGTCAGTCAAATCATTAAACTACGTTTTAACGGTTTTAAGCGTTATTTGATTTTTGTTATTCCGACGTTTTAGACACTTTTCAGTGGTCGGTGATCACGGAAGACAAAAATGTCAAGTGTCAACGAATATTGTTAAAGTTTTATTTAACCTACCGCCAACTTGTTCATTTTAATTTTGTATATGGTTATTGTATAAAAATCAAGTAAATTACCCCGCTTAAAACCGTTTAATCGTAGGTTTATTATGTATACTAATCGCGAAAACTTAACAAAATGTTAAGACAGTTAAATATCAGAAACTAATAGGCCTTTATTGTGTGTGGTCTTTTGGTTTAACATTGCTTCATAGAAATTGGTACCTAAAAGATAGACTACGATTTGGTATAATAATGCAGGTGTGTTTATTTTTTCAGCAAATCAGCCGATTAGATTCCTGATAATGGTAATTGAATTTTCAAAAATGTAAAGAGACCACTTTGATTATTACCAAAATCGGCTTTAAGGCTCCTTTGAGTGTTTTTCTCTATTTGGCAGGATTAGCTCCTGGAAACCCACTTGAAATACTCACATGCATGTATTTATGTTTGTATGTCTTAATTACTTATGTATATATTTATTAAGTTTTCGAAATAATGTATTGTATGTAGTATTTCATTATTACATATTAACTCTTGTAATTGGGTAATACATAAAGGATTATTTTGCCTCACACCCAGACCAGAGTAAAAAAACGGAGAGTTGGCTTACGAAATTTCCTCGTCAGAAATCGAACTCGGGATTTCTGCGTTACAGTGAACTATACAGGTCAAAGTTTAAACCTAGCCGTAAACTACAGAAATCGACAAGAATCCGTTCTGGGCGTTGCCGAAATTTTTTACTATATTCACGTTTATGTGGGGAAAGTATGTAAATGTGCTATATCAAAATAATCATAATATCCAATTATAATAAATGTTGTTTGTGCGAAATGTATATTAAGTAATTAAGGGTCTATATCGAGGGCTTCATAACATATAGGCTTATCCGCAAAAGTGCCATTTTTTTGTTTACTAAAAAATATACATGTAACAATTTAGAAAGTTACCAGTATACAAGTGTACCTTAAAAGGTGTTTGGTTTAATTATTAGTTCGCTAACTTGTGCGATTTAATATATATTCGTGGATTAGGTTGTCCAAGGAAAATGTCTACACGGATGCGTATATAAGAAAGCTTGGTTTGGTGTTGCCACACATAGATTCCGTTTTCCACCACCTGTCAGTGTTGCCAGGCTCATAAAACCAAATTAGCGCAACCTCTAGTGTTGCCACTAACATATTACTATTATACCAAGCACACCTTGTCGTAGACAGAAGGATATTTCAAATTTCAGCCTTATACGATCAACTAGTTTTGTTTCATTCACAATTTTGTCCCTTGTGTAAAACTGCACTTTCTGTACGCCCATTTCTTATGAAGCCCTCGAATTATTGTCTTATTTGTTTTTGTGTATTTTTTACAAATATATGTAGCTGGCTCTATATGTTGGTGGGTACGAGTTTACTTAGCGCTCCTTCAAAAGTATTGTTATAAAGCATATTCAAAATCAATTTTGACGAAAAATAGTGTCACCAAAAATTTTAGTTACAAAATGCTCTGCCACTGATGCCTACGATATAAAATAACAAGCTTTGAAATAACGCTTTTCATGTAACTTTTAAGACATAATGATTAATTTTTCTTTTTACGTCATAAGTAGATATGCTTTATAAAGAGGAGAAGTATGCTGCACTATCTCGGTGTGTCAAAAAGTGCCATTGTAGCAAGTGGAAAGATTTTAAAGACCGCCAAGATTATTTTTAACTTGAAATAAAATTTATTGACATGAAGAGAACAGGGAACATAAAATAATTCACAATACGATGACAACTATAGAAGAGTCCGAAGTTAGCTATGGTTCAATTTAAATTTCATTTCAAATTTAAGAAAGTCGTAATTAACTAACAGCGTTGGCTCAGTGAACCAAAATGAGAAACTCCGCAACGAAAACACGCCACTTCTATCCTGCACAGTACTTTGTCAGTTTTAAGCTTGAAGTTCGATCAGATCAGCTTCCATGTTATCTTTCGAACGATACCTAGACTGGCCTAAAGATTGGCATGTTTTATTGGCTGAAGCAGGCAAACAGACAGACGGCTCACCTGATGGAAAGTGGTTACCGTCGCCTATGAACGTTTACAACACCAGGGGTATCGCTAACGCGTTGCCGACCACTAAGAAATTTTATAACGCCCTTAAAGAACCCCATGTCACTATTACAGTAGCAGAGCAAATGAAAGAAGAAAAGAATAACTCGTTTTGTTATAGCGTATTTTAGATTTTTTTTATAACAGATATAAATCGATATGGAAAATAATTATATATGATTTCCAAGCGTAGTTGTTTATAAATAGAAAATAATATTAAAAATTAATGAAATTTTAAGGAAAGTCATGAAAAGTATTAAATATTTCAACTCTGCACGTCTGTTTATAACTGCTGCTAAATTCATATCATTTCCATGTGCTACGTTCGAATAATGACTTGCTGGGTATAGGTGGAAACTTTTTCAACTGGTCCCTCATACAAGATGGTTCTTCTTACTTCTACCCTGCATAGACCATCCTTCATACAAGGATACTTGTACAAAATCGGCGAGGCCCCGATATTTTGTAAATTTTTAAAAGGTATCTCGGTTGATTTGACTTTCTGCCTAAGCAATGACTTGTGCAAACTTCAAGGACGCATTTAAGTTTTGCTCGTACTCCAACACCTTTGTATATCATTATTAATATTTTCTTTGATCTCTTTCTTGTTTTGCATTTTCTGTACTTTCCAAAAATATTTTCTTTCTATATACAAATAATAATTAATACCGATTTTTGTCGTTTGTTACATATAAGGTTTTTAATAAGTGTATTGATTGTATTTATAATTGTGGCTGAATCGAATTGTGATTTTTTCTACATGTTTTAAAAATACAAATTATTTTATACTTCGCTAGTTTTAGTCGATTTAAATGTTTAATTATTTATTATAATTTTGTTTTTAATTGTAACTGTTTCAGTTTATCGATGGGAAATAAATTTGAATTGAAAAATGTTTTGTGTATGATAATTTTTGAAATATTAATATTTTGTAGTTATATGTTCATATGTGCCTTTTCCTATATCTTACTATTGATTCGCTTGCATCAGTTTAATTTGGATATTTCTTATATTTAACCGATAGAACAAACGAAGAACTGTTGGAAAAGAAACAGCCTGTCGTGGCGAATACTATTGCACTACGACTACCACCGTTATATTATTAAAAAAGTCAAATCTAAAAAATGTTTTAAATAAAAAGCGTAGTGAAATGTTCAAATTTTCTTAGTTTGATTTTTTAAAGAGGTGGGTCAAAAAATACTTTTTGAAATAGCAAAATTTTCGCTGAATGTGTGGTAGTGTTGAGCTATACCAAAACGCAATACAAGGAAGGTGTGTAGCTCCTTCTAGAAAAGTTTTACAGTTTTTTTCAGCGAGGTTGTCATTTCAGTATTCTCCGCGCTGAAATGATTTAAATATAACGGAAACAGTTTTTGAAATCTGTCGAAAGCGGGTGTCCATTTAAAGCCGTGTACAGACAGGCCCGACGAATGAGTTCCGTTGGCTCTACGTAGACGTTTCATCAAACTTCAATTACCGCCACGCGGTGAAATGCCATTCGCCAGCAAATGCTAACGAAAAACCATTCGTGCGATTTGCGATTCGTGAAGAATTTTAAACCAATTATAAGATAGATAGATAACACTTTATTGTACACCATTACAGAAAAACTTACGAACTAGTATTATAATAGTAGGGTACAAAGGGCGGTCTTATCGCTAAAAAGCGATCTCTTCCAGACAACCCAGACAAGTATTCATATGTCCGAACCAGACAGACATCCTTGTAAATATATTTGTAAATGTGTAACTTTATTTTTGTTCTTTTTTGACAATATATGTTCTGCACGAACTAGCCTCTTTTATTTTAAAAATGTTCTTGCCGCTCAATTTGAATTCCTTTCCTTCTCAACTTATTTTCCTAACTACCCACTTTATCTTTCTAAGCCGCCATCTTCTTTTGTATCCACTGACCACGGGAATCGTACACTTCCCGGATAAAAAGTAGCCCATGGGCTATTCCAGACTATAATTAATTTCGCCTTTCATTCACCGTTCTGGTTCTGCTTTAACAAACATGCATCTAAACTTTCTCATTTATGATGTTAGTATAGTTAAATTCAATTATTGTATTAACTTTGAAAATAAAACAAAATTACATGTGATGAGCTTTATATTAATCTTATTCACAGAAAAATAAAAATAAAAACGTTTTCCGTAACATATCTGAGATGATATTTTGCATATATAACTGATAAAAGTGGATTTAAAATATAAATTGATTTCAATTTTCTGAATTTTAACAATGTACAATTTATCTTATGTATTATGTACAGTAACAGGTACTTATAGTTAGGGTCTGTTCAAGCTAGCGCAGGGTCGAAACATCTAATTCTTCACAGTTAAAGTTGCGAGTGTATTCTCCTAAATTTGCGAAAATTGGCACACTTTTAAGTTTAGTAGTGGTTATCAGTTCCCAGTTGACTGGGTGCTAATAAAAATCGTATATAGTTGACATTGATCTGCTTTGTATTTACTTATATCGTAAATTGAAGAACGCGTTGTTTCGCGCGGTCTCGCTGACAAGCGTATGCTGTACAATGCGAAAATTTTATCTTTGTACCAATATTCAATTCAATTTATTTAATGCGAATATAGTTATACAAAAGGTGTTAAATATGTGCATCACATTGTGAAGTTAAGGGTGAATTTATTTAAATTGATGCGTCGATGCGCTACGGCTCTGCGCTAACTTGAACGGAGCTTTACAGTTGCAATAATTTTAAATTTAATATAAAGTTAAAAAAACTCGCAACTTTGGAAGTTTCTGAAACTTAAGTTATTGTAGTTTGCTTGTAACTTAAAACGATCACAATTTTTATAACTTCAGCTTATTTATAAACTTCAAGCTTTACATAAAGGATCAAACGAGAATTCAAGTTTAATGGGCCATTATCTAAATCTGAGTGCGACATTTATTCTGATAGTCCTCTGGTGCAGCATTGTTATTCAACATTGTTTATGTACTGTATCTTGGATTGAGGTTTTGAAATAGGTACCAAGAATTTATTTCACCACTTTATTGCAATAAAATCTTAGATTAACATTACTTGCGTACCACTACGCATGTTAAAAAATAACTTAAAACTATCCTCTTAAATAAAACATAGTTATACGCTAAATGTATTTATAGTCCCGTTTTCATGGTGGGTTTAAACGTCACATTCAAACAATCACTTCACTCACTACAATTCATGTAAAGTCTCTTCTGAGTCTGCTTCGGCGTCATGTTGGTGCTATAGAATTCCCAAACTTATCCTACGGTCATGAATCGTGTCCATGTGCCTAGTTTTAACTGCTCTTTGTGCGTCGAAAGGTGTACGGAACGCTACTCTCGCATCTCCAGTTGGCTGACCTCTTTCATTAAATCGCCTTATTATGTCATCTTGCGTTATTTCAAATTCTGAGAAGAAACTTAGTATCTCTTCTATAGTCGCCCGGAAGGGAACATTTTCCATGGACACAATACAACCGGGAGCGCCGAAGTCTTCGAGCGCAGGGTCATTTTCTTCTTCAGTGCGGCCATTCTCGAAGCCGCTAACAGCTCCGCGGCCTCTACTGAAACCGCGACCACGGCCTCTTTCGAAACCGCGGCCTCGCTCGTGGAAAGTTCCCCGATCGTAGCCGCCTCGTCCTCTAAAACCGCCTCTAAAGCCGCGTTCGTAACCGCCACCTCTACCGCGATACCCACCTCGCGGCTGGAACCCACCCCTGATCGGTTCGAAAAATTGTTGTTGTATAAGTGGAGGCGCGTTACCCAATAAACCTTCCTGGGGAGGGTGCTCAAGCTGTTTAGGCCCCTCCAACGCCTCTTCAACTACACTCCGTGGAACTAAGTCGACCGTCACTCGACTCCCTTCTAAATCACTGCCATGTTTCGTAGTAGCCATTCTCGCCTCCTGCGTAGACCGGAATTCACAAAAACAATCTCCGGACGGCAACCCGTTGCCATCGAGCATGAGATGTATACGGGCTGGAACGGCGCCAGTGCCGGCCAAAAACGTCACTATAGTCCTGTCAGTAGCATGACGCGGTAAACCTTTCATTAAGACGCAATCAAGCGGTTGATCTTCCATTTCTGTGGATATAACGTGCGTGGAAATGGATTTAGGTAAAAGTTCCACTGGTTTTGGGAAGGTCGGTCTGTTTGCCCAATTCGAGGCTGCCGTTCGCGGATCCAATGTTCCCGGTCCCGGGTAACCACCGAAAGCAGGACCTACGAAATTCGGTGGATAAACTTGCTGAGGAACGAAGGGTGCGCCAAAGAAAGGAGCGGCCGGTGTTGATGAAGCTTGGGCCGGCATTGTAGGAGGAGGGTTCGCTTGTTGCGGTGGTGCCATATCGAATTGCCGCCTTTGGCGAGGATCACGTGGCATCGAAACTTCTTTCGGCTGTTCCTCAATTCCATGACGCTCTTTCTCTGGAACCTTTTCAATTTGCATCTGTTTTTCTTTTTCGAAGTCTTCGCTTGATACAGATTGAACAGTAGGTTGGCGTCTGCCAAAGACGAAACTTTCTTTTTTCTCCAATGCTGACCGTGCTTCTTCAGGTTTTGCGAATTCTACAAACGCAATTTTAGTACGTGTTATACGACAATCCTTTATTATAATCGATAGCAATGAGTAATTACTAAACGCTTTAACCAAGTCGTGTTCTTTTACATAATTAGGTAATTCACCTAATTTTAGAACGCTGAAACTTGGTTTAGGAACTTCTTCTGGATCCGCAATCACGAGACTGACATCATCTTCGTCGTTGTCTTCGCGATAAGGAAGAAATGAATCAACCGCTGATTCGTAAGCTTCGTCCTCCAGCGCCTCAACTGTTACCATTGCGCCTTTCAACTCAATATTCTTCCTTTGCAAAGCTAACTGACGAGAGCGGGAATCGCAAAATCTTACGTAAATATTTCCAGTACGCCGTCCCATGTTGTCATTAATCATTTTAATGCCATGTTTGTCGATAAGGAACGGGAAGAAACGACGCACATCGCCATAGCTGGTGTGTTTAGAGGCGTTTCGTATGGCTACACAGCAATCGCCTGGTTGATCATTATCAAACCGAGAAGGTCTCTCTCTACCTTCTCTTCTAAATGAATTATTGTTTGCCCCAGCGAAACCACCTCGAGCGGGGAGTGTTGATCTTGGAACTCCATTTTGCTGGTCGCCTTGAAACGCGTTTGGATTGCGCTTCTTTCCTAACTCTTGCAATTTATTGTACGCTTCTGCTATTGACGGATCGCTGAAACGATTCATTGCCTCATTACCGCCTTGTGGGCCGTTAGATGCACTGCCTTGCTGTGCCGGTGTAACAGACTGTACACGATTCATAGAATTCTCAAATGGTGGTTGTGTTACGGATGATGTATCACTTTGAGTATCAAAGGCCTTCTCTTGTGATGCACGAGGAGATCTGCGCTCGTTGCGCCAGTCTCGAGATCTTCTCGAAGGTGAACGGTCCCGGGATCTACTACGATCTTTTCTATCTCTTTTGCGGTCTCTTCGGTCGCGACTTCGGCTACGATCTCGACGCCGTCTGTCTCTAGACCTCGATCTATCCCGTCTGTCTCGTTTTCTATCCTTACGATCTCTATCGCGAGATCTCGACCTGGATCTTGTGCGGCGTCTCTCTCGTTCTCTACTGCGTTTTTGTTCAATCTTTTCCTCCTCCTTCTCATCTTCAGGATTAGAGTTGTTTGCGTCAGTGGGGCTGACCATTGGTGCAGGTGGTTCAATGACTGCTGGTTGGGGTATTTCTTGGGGATTACCCAGACCTGGTATACCGAAGCTAGCTAGAGGATTAGTTCCTAATGCAGCAGAGAATGGGGTTACCGGGGCTGGTATGTGTGCGGGTTGAGGTGCAGGGGTTATTATTGGGGCAGGTGCAGGTGCGGGTGGGGCTGTTACAACAGGGGCGGCGGGGGCAGAGAGACTCATAAGTGGCACACTTTGCCGGGCAGCCTCAATAACTTTGTGCATTTCAGAGCGTGAACTCAGCAGTAACTTCACTTGAATCTCCTTGATTTTTCCCCCGTCGAGCATCATTGCTTGCCGCGCGTCTTCGTCCGTGCTGTAACAATGGAGAGAAAATTCTTTAGAATTTTTTGATATAAGTTAACTTTACTTTGTAATTAAAAAATAACACTTAAGAGAATTGTTGGTATCACACCTCATTACTAAGGTTATGTAAATTTGATTGGGTATTTTCTGAGATATAAAGTACCTGGTCTTCATGTAGGTAATAAATAATACAAAATTTCATTAACTTAGATTCATTTGTGACATAGTAAGATCAAAAACAGATTTTTGCATATTATTTACTCATTATTATTTTCGTAGTCGATCTCGCTTATTTATATAAAATCATGGAAAACATTGTATGAATTTTTATTAAATCTTGCATGCAAACCCTACACAGATGATATGACCAAACGTGGACTGACACATGATCAAAAGTTGACGTTTAAACGACGATATGGTCAGTTTTAGCTAGCCGTGTCATGAAATACATCATGAGGTGATCAATTGTAATACCTGGCTACGATATATATATTCATTTAACTAAGATCAAAGTCTAAATACCTCTGTGAATTGCAAGAACTATACTGGCATGCGGTGCGTCAATGTATAAAATCTCGAGAGCGTTTGTCGTTGGTCTACGCGCTGGAGGGCGATACATCCAAATATACCGAGACGCAGTCTCCACTCTAGCACTCGTCAGCTGCGTCTGTTATCTGGCCTACGCCAGACGTATTAGGGCCAATGCCACTTCAGCTTGTTAATTTTTATGAATGTCAATTATCTTGGTTCTCTTACAGTTGTGCTTATTTCGAATTTTATTGATAAGATACACTGAGCATAGTTTGTAGTTTAACATGTGCGTGCACCGCAGAGTGTTTAAAAACGATATTCTTTTTTTTGTGTTATTGTTTTATGATGTATATTTAGGAAAAATTAAACATTTACTATTAATTTTAAAATATATAATCATGGAGGTACAGGTATACAGTAACCACAGAGTACATAGAGTACCATCTTATATGGAGGGAAAGTTGAAAGTGTCCAGCAGTATGCTAAATAGAGGTTCAAATACCTACCACAATAGCTCTGGCTTACGACAAACTACAAGTGCCTTAACTGAATGAACTACCAGTAAAGAAAACCTGAGCTATTAACGGAGTCTAAAATAATTTAATAAATGCAGTCAGACGGAAAGGTCCAGCAAAAAGACGAAAAGTGGGAAGACCGGTAAAACGGTGGGCTGATGATATATCGGAAACAGCAGGAAAGGATTCGATGATCCTAAGCCAAAATAAGAAAATCTGGAAGAAGATGGAGGAGGCCTTCACCCGAAGAGGGGTCCAAAATCAAGACCAACCAAAAATTACTAACATAATTCTAACTTAATTAACTACAAACATATACTACAACCACCTACAACTAACATCTAACAAACCACTATATGTATGCACATGAAACTGTTATTGTAAAATAAAGGTTTTGGAACTAAAAGCTTTATTATTATTATAATTTAGTCAGAAAACGTGTAAAATGATTTAATAAATGTAATTTTTAGTAATAAAAACAAAGCGGAAGTCTTTCGGTTGGTCTTTATTTTTTTATCAAACTGTAATTACTTCTAGCGCTTCCTTAAAAATTATTTGAATTTTCAAGGACACTTTCAACACAGAGATGGTACTCCTTGCCACTTTATCTTATCTTACCTTCCATGAATTTGTCATAGACCTCCGACAAATAAAAATATAGATGGAGCCTTCGTAAACAAAAGCGTTAAAGCATTTCTTTAAAATTCGTGTGCAAATAACTTATGCTAATATATAAAACTGAAGATTTTGTTTAAACAAACAACAAGGTTATAAAATGTGTATAGGTACGCAGGTGTGAATTTGCCTTTTGTCGGCATTCAGGCCGTAACAATACAAAGGTGAAGAGTTTGTTTGTTTGCTTAGACGCGCTGATCTCAGGAACTACTGGTTAGATTTAAAAATTCTTTCAATGTTAGATAGCCCATTTATCGATGAAGGCTATAGGCTATAGTATATACTATCATCACGCGGACCAACAGGAGCGGTGCACCAATGAAGAATGTTTCAAAAAGAACACATATTGTGTGTTATATGTTATACCCAAACTAAGCAAGTTACTCCTAATTATCCCTTTTCAAAATTTACCATGTTAGGAATCAAACCCGTTGCCTCCGCATTGCAGTGAGGTAGGCCAGCAAAGGCTTACCTCGCCCACCACGGAGACGGTCTAGTATTTTACATAAATTACAAAAAAATCTAAAATAATATTCATGCAAAAGAGCGGACGTTAAAATACCTCGCATATTTCTTACTTTAAACAGTTAATTATAAAAATACACTGTAAACTCTATATTACGACAGCGACTTGTCGTTAAATGGAGTGATCGTTGAGTGATATATGTTGTTTTTGTTTGACGTCTCTTGCTACACCAGTAATTTTGTTGCATTTTTTACTTATTTTATTCATATCTTGCGATATTAAGGCATCTTGGTCATAAAGGAAGTATTTACAAATTTTGGTACGCATGATACTGACAGTAGAGTTTATTACTGTTTAGGATATCGCGATAGAACGTACACAGCTGCGCTGTTTTTACTTATTTTGGAAACTTAAAAGGTACTTTTCATTACTTCATTGTTGTAATTATTGAGAGTGGGTGTAATGCTATATAGAGTGTATCGTTGTATGGAAGACAAGCTAAACCAACCAACGTCACATGATTTCGACGCTTAAGAGGCTATGTACGCCTAATTCAAATCGGCATTTCATGAAATCAACCCCGCACGGCTAACATTTACTTCGATGGAACAGCGCCAAATAAAACTTCGAGCGTGGCGAAATATTGCAATTGATCATACCGACGCGCACCGCTTGATTGACTTGATTCAATTTATTTCATTTTAAGGCTCACGAGAGCGAGACAAACTGTCCTAAAGTGAGATAGACTGTTTGTATGCGTAATGGGTATTGATATTTTGTCACTCCTTCCTAAGCGTCTTTAGCCCAACGGCTTACCATGCTCAATAGTAACTAGGAAGTGCAGGGTTCGAATCCTCATCAAGCTGTACGTATTTTTATTTTTCCAGCAACTTTTTAGATAGGTAAATTTTATTAAATAATTTCATTATTAAAATTTTTTCATATTATTCCTTCCCTATTATCCCTATTAATATTTAAAATGCGAAAGTAACTGTCTCTCTGTTTGTTCCGTTTTCATGGAAAAACTACTATACCGATTTGGCTGAAATTCATTATATATATACATATATATATTTTACAGACATAAATAGAGCATTTGTAGCTCAAAAAAAATGCATCCGAGCTATTGTAGGTATCCGATTTTATGATTCTTGTAAGCCTCATTTTAAAAATCTACAAATTTTACCACTGCCATGTTTGTATATTTATGAAATATGTTTATTTGTCAGAAACAATTTAACAATTTTTACGACGGCTAAAGACCTCTATCCAAACAATACTAGAAATAGTGAACGACTGGTTTTAAATGTGGCACCAAAAACAACCCTCTTTACCAGAAACTGCTATAACATGTGCATTAAAGTCTATAATAAAATTCCAATGCACATAAAAGAGTTCAGGATTAATAAATTTAAAAATCAACTAAAGGAATGGCTTTTAAATAGAATGTTTTACTCGGTGGACGAATTCCTCAATTGTACATAAATAATTCCCTTGACTTATGAATGTTATTATTATTATTACTACTATTATTATTATTAGTATTATTGTTTGACATTTATCAGTATTTTATTTCATAATTATGATCCATTTAATATTATATAATTTAATTAAATTTATTAGAAACATTTGTATGCTCCTATGGGAGCAAAACATGTGTACATTGTGACATATATACCAACTGTTTGACCATGTTTTAAACAAATAAATTTGATTTGATTTGATTCGGTGCCGAAACTGAACATAGGATGCTTTTTATCCTGAAAAATGGAATAGTTTCCGGGATAAAAATATATTTGTCTTTTTATTGGTTATGCATTTATGGAAAAACTACCGGATGGGGATTATGCCCATATTCCCAGAGCCCTAGTACCACTAACAGTTCACCCCAATAGCCCGGTACTTTCTCTTCTCATTTCCCACAATAGTCCTACACTGGCCGGGGCTTGTCCATGGGTGCATTATTGTATGGTGTAGAGAGGGATAATCGCCGGTCAGTGTCACGCCACATTTAGATTAAATTTGTCAAGAGGCCTTTACGTGTCGGCCTCCCCGTGGCCCCACGCAAGCCCTCCAAAAGTCCGGGCCATTTTTATGGCCCGTGGTCTTGAAAGATATACAGATAATAATAATAATAATTTTTTTAATAAAAAAAAAACTTTATAATAATAATAATAAACTATATATTTTTGATGCCGAGGATGAATATATATTATGATGATTTTTATCTCGAAAAATGGGATAGTTTCCCGGATAAAAATGTATTTGTCTCTCTATTTGTTATGCTTTTACAGAAAAACTAATACACTGATTTGGCTAAAATTCGGTATATATGTAATTTTAATAATGACAGTGGACAAGGGATACTTTTCAACCCGGATAGTGGGATAGATTTATATAAAGGTTATCTCAGAAAGGAGAACAGGTTTTTATGATTTACCATTTCAGTCAATTCAGCCATTTCAGCCATTTCGGTCATTTCGGCGATTTGAGCTATTACAGCCATTTCATTCATTCCAGCCATTTCAGCCATTTGGGCCATTTCAGCCATTTCGGTCATTTGGGCCATTGCAGTCATTTCAGCCATTTGGGCCATTTCAGTAATTTAGGCCATTTCGGCCATTTCAGCCATTTCAGCCATTTCAGTCGTTTCAACCATTTGGGCCATTTCAGCCATTTCAGCCATTTCGGCCATTTGGGCCATTTCGGCCATTTCGGCCATATTCGTCATTTCGACCATTTGGGCCATTTCAGCCATTTCGGTCATTTCAGCCATTTCAGTCATTTTGGCCATTTCGGTCATTGGGGCCATTTGAACCATTTCGGCCATTTTAGCCATTTCAGTCAATTCAGCTATATTGGCGATTTGGGCAATTTCAGCTATTTCGGTCATTAGGGCCATTTCAGACATTTCAGCCGTTTCAGCCATTTCGGTCATTTGAGCGATTTGGGCCATTTCTGTCATTTTGGCCATTTAGACCGTTACGGTTATTTCGGCCATTTCGGTCAATTCAGCAATTTGGGCCATTTCGGCCATTTTGGCTATTTCAGCCATTTCGGTCATTTCAGCCATTTCAGTCATTTAGGCCATTTCGGTCATTTCGGGCATTTCAGCCATTTCGGTCATTTCAGCCATTTGAGCCATTTCGGTCAGTTCAGCCATTTGGGTCATTTTGGGAATTTAGGCCATTTCGGTCATTTCGGCCATTTGGGCCTTTTAGGCCATTTTGGCCATTTCGGCCATTTCGGCTATTTCGGCCATTTTGGTCATTTCGGCCATTTTGGCTATTTCAGCCACTTCGGTCATTTCAGCCATTTGGGCCATTTCAGTAATTTTGGCCATCTAGGCCATTTCGGTCATTACGGCCATTTCAGTCATTTCAACCATTTCAGCCATTTGGGCCATTTCGGCCATTTCAGCCATTTGGGCCATTTCGGTCATTTGGGTCATTTTGGTAATTTCGGTCATTTGGGCCATTTCAGCCATTTGGGTCATTTCAGTCAGTTTGGCTATTTCGGCCATTTGGGCCATTTCGGTCATTTGGGTCATTTCGGTCATTTGGGCCATTTCAGTCATTTCAACCATTTGGGCCATTTCAGCCATTTCAGTCATTTCGCCAATTTGGGCCATTTCAGCCATTTCGGTCATTTGGGCCATTTTGGTCATTTGGGTCATTTTGGTCATTTCGGTCATTTGGGCCATTTCAGCCATTTGGGTCATTTCAGTCAGTTTGGCTTTTTCGGCCATTTCGGCAGTTTCAGTAATTTCAAACATTAGGGCCATTTCAGCCACTTCAGTCAATTCAGCCATTTCGGCCATTTGGGCCATTTCAGCTATTTCGGTCATTTAGGCCATTTTGGTCATTTCGGTCATTTGGGCCATTTCACACATTACGGCCATTTCGGTAATTTGGGCCATTTCAGCCATTGCGGTTATTTGGGCCATTCCAGACATTTCGGTCATTTGGGCCATTTCAGCCATTTCACACATTTCGGCCTTTTCAGTCAATTCAGCTGTTTCGGCCATTTGAGTCATTTTAGTCATTTCGGCCATTTCGGTCATTTGGGTCATTTCGGTCATTTGGGCCATTTCAGTCATTTCAACCATTTGGGCCATTTCAGCCATTTCAGTCATTTCGCCAATTTGGGCCATTTCAGCCATTTCGGTCATTTAGGCCATTTTGGTCATTTCGGCCATTTGGGCCATTTCGGCCATTTAGGTAATTTCGGACATTTCGCCCATTTCTGCCATTTCGGTCATTTGGGCCATTTCAGGCATTTCACACATTTCGGCCTTTACAGTCAATTCAGCTATTTCGGCCATTTGGGCCATTTCAGTCATTTCGCCCATTTCAGCCATTTCGGTAATTTGGGCCATTTCAGCCATTGCGGTTATTTGGGCCATTTCAGACATTGCGGTCATTTGGGCCATTTCAGCCATTTCACACATTTCGGCCTTTTCAGTCAATTCAGCTGTTTCGGCCATTTGAGTCATTTTAGTCATTTCGGCCATTTGGGCCATTTCGGTCATTTGGGCCACTTCATCCATTTCGGCCATTTCAGCTATTTCGGCCATTTTAGCGATTGCGGTCATTTAGGCCATTCCAGCCATTTCAGTAATTTCGGTCAATTCGACCATTTGGGCCATTCAGCCGTTTGATCATTTAGACCCGTTCGGCTAAATATATTTTCATCTCGGAAATCTCATTTTTCGGGATAAAAAATAGTTCTTGGCCACCCTCGGTATTAACATAACATATGTACTCAGTTTCAGCCAAATCGGCTCAATAGTCTTTCCATAAAAGGATAACAAACAGTGAGACAAATATACTTGTGGATTTTTTTTCGTGGAACCCTAAAAACGTAGCCTAAGTTACTTCTTATAACATCAGCTATCTGCCAATGAAAATTACGTCAAAATCGATCCATGTGTCAGAGATTAGCCGGAACATCCAGACACACAGACAGACAGACAAAAATTCTATAAATAGCATTTTCGGAAACTCCTGGTCCGATTTTATTAGATTTTATTTTGAGATTTCAAACGGGCACTTCACTTTTATTTATCTGTATAGATAAGAACTATAAAATAAATAATAATAGATATATATAATAGTTTAAAAAAAAACACGCTTTCATAAAAAATCCAACTAAAAACAGAAAATAAAATTTAATAAATTTGGTTTCTGATGAATGGGGTCTTAAAAAAAGCGTGGGGTGTATTCAATGCGCTTTTTTTTAAACTATTATTTATTTTTCATTTTTAGTTGTTATTTTTTAAATGTTAATGTTTTTTTAAATTAAATTTTTAAATATAAGCTTTTGAGATTCTGCATATCATGTAGCAGCAGAGTGCTAACTAAGACAAGTAAAACAAGCCCAAACACGACGCGTTTATCTTGTTTAGTAAAGGAGTTCCTATAGCCACCTTCCGACTCCATCATCAGATCAGCTCCATGGTACCATATTATTGCATTGTCACGCGATATAAACATACGAGCCCAAACACGACGGGTCTATCTTGTTTAGTACAGGAGTTCCTATGGCCACCTTCCGACTCCATCATCAGATCAGCTCCATGGTACCATATTATTGCATTGTCTCGTGATATAAACATACGAGCCCAAACACGACAGGCCTATCTTGTTTAGTACAGGAGTTCTTATGGCCACCTTCCGACTCCATCATCAGATCAGCTCCATGGTACCATATTATTGCATTGTCATCGACCTTTGACAGGTGTTCAAACTTTGAATTAAATCTGATCATTAAAAGTAGGACAAAATCGAGCTCAAAAGGGAAGGTTACAAACATACATACATACATACAGGTGAAGCTAATAAAAGCGTGTTAAAAACATAATAGGGCTAAATAAAAAAAATTGTTTGAAAAGGAAAATGGAGCGAGCACTCAACTTGAACAACGAAACTTCATATTTCTAACTATCCATGTGTCTACGTCATTTCTATTGATAAACATAGATGGCGCTTTAGAATTTTAATGTTACCGATAAGGTAAAAATTTTATTGTCAATAGCATAAAAGTCCAAATGAAATGAAATACAAAAATTTTGAAAAGTATTTTTATGGCATTTTATAAAATTATTTAGGAAGAGAAAAAGAGCATTTTATCAACTTTCTTATAAAAAAAGTCTTCTGGATCAAGTGAAACTAGTAGGGTTCGAACCCACACAGCTAGTGATTTAGACCAGACCTCTACCGTATAAGCCAAATAAGTATAGCGCGACCGTTTCAAAATTCTTGTTATTATTGCTCCTTCGTTTATTTAAAATTATTTTTTAATGGCGGTCGTGGAGAAGAGCAGCGCGTGCATATTAGCCGACGCTCTAAAGCGATCTAACAAATTCCATACATTGGGACCGGCAGGCGGGATTTTTGCAGTCATTTTTAATAAAATAATTAATTACTTCCAAATTAAGTTAAGTAACCGAATAAAACTCTATAATTGTATTTGTTATAATATGATATGTTACTGTTATTTATTTTATCGATGTAAGATTAACAGTAATAACAAAAACGAAGATTGAATAACTCGTTTAGAGGTTACTTTGCAATTATTTTCTATCGAGAAAATTTATCGCAAATGCGTTCCGAGTACAAAGTTTACGTCAGAAATATGATCAAGATTGACATATATTTTTTTCACCGCAATAAAGTGTGTATAAATACTGTAAAAATGATTGAGAAATCGATCTAAAAACGCATTCTGTCTCTTATAACGCTGTTAAGGGAGTTTTTCGTTAAATCGAGTGACGTTACATGGAGTTTACACTGTATTTTTAATTATATAATAAAGAGTATTGTTGTTCTTGTTATAATTTAAACAGTACCATCAAGCTAAGTGACTCGTTCAAATTGCGACGTCAAAAGCCAGTATTCTCGTACAAATTTACGAAGGTTTTGTGCGATAATAAAAAGCGTCTCAATGGATTTGACTATTATTTAATTATTATTAACACTACATTTGATATTCTCCTGTAGATTGTTCCCGTCCCATAAATGTAATTTTTCTACTAACATTCGTACGTGGTCATTTTGTTGATGTCGTTTGTAAAATTTTAACGCTTAATCTTACACTAATATATATATCATATAGCTGCAGTTTGTTTGTTTGCTTGAACACGCTAACTTCAGGAAATACCGATCTGATTTCGAAAAATTCTTTCAGTGTTAGATAGCCCATTTATCGAGGAAGGTTATAGGCTATATATCATTACGGTAAGAGCAATTGGAACGGAGCACCAATGAAGAATGTTTCAAAATCGGGGTTTTTTTTAACTATTACTCGCGGACGAAGTCGCCGGCAGACGCTAGTAAAATATATATATATATATATATATTATACTACGTTTGCTTCATGACGTACTCTGCCCAAATACAAAAACGAATCAAGGTAGCTTCTTTGGTTTAGCCACAGGACCTCATTTTTCATTTCAGAATATTACAACATGTATCAGTTATTGTGTCTAAATCGGTAGGTTAGGGACCAATCTATCCAGCATGTTGCCAGCTCGTCTCTTCATCATTAAACGCGGATGTTGTTCATTCTTATGCTCTCGCTCGCGAATCAATATTTACAAGATGTTCTGTTTTTATTCCCTTTTTATCGCAGTTATTTAAAATTTTGACTTTACGGTCGGAAACAGCAAATAACATAAAAAAATTAGAGATATATTTTTGGCGTATAAACTATTATCCCCGCAAATTGCTAATGCGTTGGAACCTTGTCAAATTAACATTCACGTGACGACATCAGGAACTCAATATGTACGCGTACTCGCCGGCCAGTGACGCTAACAGCAGTGTGTTCGGCTACGCTTACGTCACCAAAATGGCGGCCAGGTGCAATACCAATGTGCAGGGATAATACGCAGAAAGCTTTTCTTCAAATAAACGACTATTGATTTTTCTACATAAAATTGTCTATAAAAAGGCTCCTAGAATAACGTGATCCGGTTTTGTTAATGACCTTAAATAATGCTGTAAATTGTCTTATTTAATCATGTGGCCACAGTCAATAATATTATCGCAGGTGAAGCCCGATGGTTGCAATTGTAAAGCATAGAATCTCAAAGTGAGCTGTACCGCCACCCAGTGGGCGCCGAGGCTATCTGAAACGGCGATTAAAGCTTCAAGTAATATTTATTGCAGGTCATTTAATAAAAATCAGTAAGCGATGGAAAGTATATCGGAATGGATAATGTAACATAATTTTTAAATATATTCTGCCCTTATTATGTCTACTTTCTGCTCCACGCGATGTTTTGAATGTCTCGCAATTCAGTACATTTTTAATTTTTTGAATAAACAATAATAACCTAACCTAAAGCGGCTTCCAGACTACGCTATAATATAATAGCATATAGCTCATAGCACAACAATATCGCGCACCATACATTGTTAAGGACACGTTCACACTGTGCTGTACTATATTTTATTGGCTTCCGAGTTCATGCTGTGCTATACCACGCACCGCCCTCTTCTCTTCTTCCTTCCTCACCCCCGGTCGTCCCGCAAGCGATTCTACCATGTCC
Organism: Dendrolimus punctatus; assembly: GCA_012273795.1. Taxonomy (NCBI): domain Eukaryota; kingdom Metazoa; phylum Arthropoda; class Insecta; order Lepidoptera; family Lasiocampidae; genus Dendrolimus; species Dendrolimus punctatus. The sequence goes on from CM022548.1 coordinate 13,745,223, forward strand.
ATGATAGCGATACTACATGCCAATGTCACATAAATATTATCTTTTTGTTGTGAAAAACACTACTTATTGTATATGAATAAATAGACTTGTTTGTTATTATCATACAATTAATTTATGCAAGTAATATTTATAAAAAATGTGCCTTTGAAAAAACTTTAAAATTTCAGAAAAAGGCTCTTCCGACTTATAAGGTTGCCTACCCCTGGCCTAGCAGAACAGCAGACGGAGCATTTTGAGCGTTGTGAGTTACTAAAGGAACGCACTCTATGAAGGCGTGATTGATTTTCACACCACGATGAGTAAGCACCACACGGTAAAGACGCCCCTGACTAGCACAATTTTGGGACGACTTTCCAGCAGTAGGTGGCGAATGATGAGTAATGAAGTTTACCGATAGGTATATATAGCCTATTAACTGCTGTATTATGTACTGTCAGTGATCGGCCGTAACTTTTTCTACTATTGTCATTCATAATATGGACACAAAAGTTAGCGACGTCTGCCTTCATGCATCTGCCCGCTTACAGGCCGCGCACCCGGCAATGACGCCTGATATTCGAAACTACCTAGTGTGGAAAGGTTTGTGGTGATATTTTTCGTTTTTAAGAATAAATTTTGCTTCTGCGTCTTACAGCATTTTTTTAAAATTTTTGGGTTCACGTCTCGCTATAAATATTTTTAACATAGTGTCATATCAAGATCTGGAAGTACTCTTTCAGAGTGGAGGCGGGCGCGGGTGTTTCTAATGGCTCAGTCCGCCCGTATCGTTCAGTGATATAGCGTCTGTTAGGCTACTATGCTTCTGGTTCTAAACATTTTGACTCACCCGCCGAAGAGCGTTGTCAATCGTCAGGGATATTAATAGGGAAGAATTTATATCTGCAGTACATCACACTGCTATTTAGCTAAGCAAACATCAGCAACATTTATATTGCAATTTCCATTTCAAGTATGAATTTTCCATTAATAAAAGCAAATCTTCATCCATGTGTTCTAAATACGAAGTTTCAGAAAGACCAAACACATGTGTAATGACACTCGTAGGTCGTTCGGCACTGTGAACACGCAAACGCCAAGACCCGAGCACCCGCGCTCGCCCCCGCACCCGCTAGTGCAGTCTGATTGACCACAAAGGTTTCAAGTACGGTTTTATAAAAAAAGACATCAAAATGAAAACAAATTGTTGTCTGATATGACCGGTGCAGCATTAAGCTGAGTGCAAATCTTGTGTGCTGAAAATGCGGCGTACAACTTCTCTTGCTATAATGTTAGACCACTAATAGAAAGATTGTGGATCTAGAGAAAGCATTCGTCAGGGTTGTGCGGAAGTACTTCTGGGACATATTTCCCGGATATGGGATTAATGGCCAGTTGTTGCGTGCTGTGCAGTCCACTTACGAGGACTGTATGGCATGCGTGTGGGTGGACGGCGGCCTGTCGCCCTGGTTTGACGTCAATATTGGCGTCCGGCAGGGCTGCGTGCTGTCGGCTTTGCTGTTCATCCTATATCTGGACAATTGTCTCCAGAGATTAAGATTGATGGATGTTGGGGTGCGGATGGGTGATCTCGTTGTTAGCACTTTGCTTTATGCGGATGATGCCTTGCTTTTAGCCGAATCGTCATCAGAACTGCAAACACTAGTCACAATGATGAAAGATGACTGTCAGGAGAGAGACTTACATTTGAATGCGAAGAAAACAAAGATTATGCTGTTTGAAAGAGAAGAAACCAGAACGAATGCAAGGATAATGGTCGATGATGTTGGAACAAGTGAATAAGTTTGTATATCTTGGATGTGCTTTTAGCAGGGATGGAAGGTACACCGCTGACATAGAAAGAAGAGTAAATTTGGGGACTAGTGTGAATGGAGCGTTAGGTAAGCTTCTAGGCGCTAAGAACCTCAGCCAGAAGGCCCAGATTGCAATACACAATGCGGTGCTGGTACCTACGCTCACGTATGGAAGCGAGAGTTGGGTATGGAATAGAGAGCATGAAAATAGAGTAAACGCGGTCGAAATGCGAGGAGTGACACTCGCGGACCGCGTTCGTAATACCGAAGTAAGAAAGAGAGTTGGTCTAAAAGGGAGTGTCGGGGTGAAGGTAAGGAAAGGAATGCTTCGGTGGTTCGGGCATGTGGAAAGAATGTATGATGAAAGAATGACAAACAAATATACAATGCAAAAGTGGATGGATACAGAAGTCGCGGAAGGCCACGACACACCTTCCATGATCAAATTGATCTTGTATTAGCAGAAAGTGATGTCAGGAGCCTTAAGGACAGACGAGCGTGCATGACAAGAGATATGAATGTTAAAGAAGCAAGTGAGGTGTGTAAGAATAAGCCTGTATGGCGCTCTGTTGTTCGTGCCTACCCCGCAAGGGACCTGGCGTGAAGTTATGTATGTATGTACTAATAGAAAGGAGTCTGGGACTCTCAAAGTGAAACCGGTTAAAGGATACCGATCTCAGCATTGTGCCTTACGAGTACTCATAGAATTAATCGAATTAAGACGGATAAAGGTTGAATGGACACCACTGAATACAATATTATTAATCACACAGACGCAAACCACGTGTATACTACCTAAGTTTACGTACAGAACTTTAAAAATAGATGCTTCACTAATTTGACGCTATCTTCACGTGGGCATTTTTACTTTTCAACCGACTACAAAAAAGGAAGAGGTGCTCAATTCGTCGTCTAAATATTTTTTCATTTCGCTTGAGGTTATAATTTTTAAATAACATTGTAAATGTACTTACATCGGTATCTCTTCAAAAAAAACTTTTTCTTTAAGATTCTCAGAAAATGTCATACGAAACAAATAACGTTATATAGGGAACGGAAAACTTTACGAGATAATAAAAAAAATCGCACTGGCCGATTCTAGATTTGGTTAAAAGTGGCGAGTACCTACTCGCAATTTGAAAGAACGGGATTCGTAGGTACCTACCTATATAATCGCTGAGTCCGTCCGTCCGTCCACGTATGTAATAGCTATTCCTGAAAACTACTGGTTTATGTTTATTGAGATTTGAATCTGCTGAAAGGAGACTGATACGCTTATATACATTCTTGGGCCCAGATTTTAAAAAAGATGGAGTGATTTATTTTTTATATTTTTCTTTTGAATGAATCGTATGCGGTGTAAGTGTCATATTCATATTATCAATTTTTGAAATTCAATAATTTTATTTGTTACCTTATTTTAAGATTTAAGATTTCTCGTCTTCGAGATAGAATTTAGGGCTGATATTTTTCATTTTCAAACTGACTCAAAAAGTTCTCGTGTCCGGAGGACAGTAGAGTATTTGTTCCATATTTGCACCCAGGATATGTGGTACCTAATAGGCATCGCAAAGTCGAAGAAACTTATGCCCGACAGGGAAAAATGGTAGGCTGATGACGAGAAGATGATGAGCGTTTTGGTACACATGTCCAATCAAGATGAGTCATACATTGGTGGATAGCTTTTTTCAAGTGAACAAAGAAATATTATGACGACAAACCCGTATTGAAATATACCTTTCAGAAAATACTGGATTATTAACTTAAAATAGGAATTAAAAAATAATATCTCCGATTTAGTTTGACCGATTTCTGAATGCAGAATTTAAAGCTGAAAAATCTTTTTATCGGTAAAAATCACACCAAAATCAGTTCAGTAGATTTGATCTATCTAATATACAAAGATATAGATATTTTGACATCAATTGATATCGATACATCATATTCAAGCAACCTTGAGTGTAAGTAGCCGACTTGTAATGCAGGAACCGGTTAATTTTCTCCCCCGCTCCTTGAAGCAGCTCGGGGGATGCGCAAGCGTAGAAGTTTTGTTTATTAATAATAATGGTATTATCATTTATCAATAATAAGAGGGGGGGCTTTGTAGGGAACCCTTAGGTGAGTAGCGACACCTCGTACCCGACTCCGGGGGGCAAGGCAAGGACCTCGCCTCCGTGCTTGTAATAACCAGCTGGCACGAAGTGGAGATCGCTAGAGCTGAGACTCGAGCTCCAGGGGTAGAAGTAATAAATGGCATCACGTCAGAAGTAGCTTCGGTGAACCTGCAGCCCACTTCTCTACGCCTCTTAGTCACTCACACCCACGTGGACCCTGTCTTTTATGTCATTTTTTGGGGCCCATGCAGGGAGTGGCGAGTAACCGTCTGCCCATTTTTCTATGTTCCCCGATCATTGCAACGGTCAGACGCCATAGTCCCCATATTCCCAGACCCCTAGCACCACTAACTAGCAGTTCACCACAATAGCCCGGTACTTTTTGTCCTAATTTCCCACAAATTTTCCTACACTGGCTTGTCCTTGCGTGCATTAGTATAAAGTGTAGACAGGGATAATCGCCGGTCAGTGTCACGCCACATTTAATTTGTCAACGGAGCTCTACTATGTGTTGTTCTTCCCATGGCCTCACGCAAGTCCTCCAAACGTCCGGGCCATTTTTAGGGTCCGTGGTCTTGAAAGACATATAAAGATTAATAATACTGTTCTAAAACAGAGAAAAGTCACAGACTGAAATATTTCAATAGAAAGTAAAAGTCGTATAAGTTATCAATAATAAATAACTTTCAAGGTAGGATTACTCCGATTGGACCATGAACCGGGACGAGTGCCACGGTTTTCCTTATTCTACACAAAAATAACTTTCCAATGATATATCATGCATTTCGCTTGGTGCCGGTACCAGGTCCCACATATTGGTGCCCATCGTGGCGTGGTAAATGTAAATCAAGTTTCAGTTATTTACTTTGAGTTGGTGTCGTGGATCGGCTCCAAGGGTCCGTGGTTTAATATTTTGTTTCTTTGTATACTTCATATACATCGTGTGTAGCGTGTTTGTTTATTTATTAATCCATAATATTAGTGTTAAAGATTAATTTACTGCAAACATACTTGCATATTAATCAATTGGTTAGGCGTTTAAATAATTTTATTGAGTGTGTACCTACATTTGATGTTGGCGTGTGACGTCATTCGCCGATGTCAGTAGCGTTGACAGAAAAAAAGTATAAACGGCCCACTGCGTGTCATACATTGATGGGTTCCGTAGAAGTACGAACTTATTTATATTCGCCTATTAATCGAATAATAATATTTGAAAATATACCAACCCCAAAATTATTCCAGACTTTATCGAAACTAACTTTCATTCAAATTATGTTTTTGAAGTGATAACTTCTTATGGGAGGGTAAACCGCTTCGTTACGTAACGCATTACGGCGCCAGTCTGTCTGGCTTCTTTTTCTCTCATGCAAGTTATCACTTCTGTCACGTGTCCCGAGACGCGTTTGATTTTTTATGTCTACCGCCAGAATTTTCCACTTCGTGAAGTAAGAGCTGTGGTTATAAAATTAAAAGGAGAGCATAATTTTTGCCTCTCTAACGATACCTCACTTGTATATGTACTTACTACACTAAATAATCAACCCTCAGTTATATGTATGGCAGCAATCCCGAATTAAGTACCCTTTTCTCCACGATTGTACCCGAATATTATTAGGTAATGACATAAGAATTAAATCATCCTGTTCAGTTTCATCAATATACATAGACCCAGTCCTCATACAAATATCTTTCGAGTAGCATTGAACCATTTATAATGAAAATATGATGAATAAATAATGAAATAATATGATAAATAATGAAGTTATCTTTTGATCATTATTTTGTCATAATTAATAATCTCATAACATATTTTGCACTTATTTTTCTAATGTACCAACTTCAGTACACAGTGCTATTGCTAACGGTACTCATTGCACAAGCATAGGCTACGTTTGATTGAAGTGATGCTCATCGGCAAATTATTTGCTCGCGGATAATACATCATAATATGACATCAATAATGTCCGATCCGTAACGACTTCTTTTAGGATACTTGCTTCATTTTCATTGGGTATTAGAATCTGCATGCGGAGTGCATAAAATTTTGTTTATTAATGCTGTACTATTTCCGTTGGAGAATAGGGCCACATGCATCCTAGAAATCCCACAGTGTAATTTAGCAGCTGTTGTACTCATTAAAAAATAGCTATAAACCATATGCGGGTCTCCAGACCCCATATGCTTCAATATCGACGCATGGGCGTAACTGTAACATATAACTTATCTTGCCCACGGAAAATTCTTCAATGCTTATACAATGAAACGTAGATATCGAGCAATGAAAATGAACTTCTAACACAAAAAGAAAGGTTAAAAATGGTTGGTCACATATCAGCTAGCAATAAATTTATCGCATAAACAAAAAAACACAAAAGTATATGGCAAAAATTTGTGTGTTTACTCAGCAGTAAGAGAGGCCGGAGCACTGAAATTTTACCAGGTGATAAAGAAATGGAAGTTTTATAAACTCTTTTCACTAATTCATTTCCTGAATGCGCCATGATATTGTGACTTATTTTGAAGCTCCTTTCAACTATAGCTATAACAGGTACGGTCACTTTTATAAATTACGAGATCCGCTGTCGAAAGAAAAAATGGTAAACAAAAATAAAGAAACTTTACCCCCTGCGATGCGAGAATATAATCAATATTTGGAACGGTGTCTATAGCGCGAGGTTTTGGTAAGGGTGCTGGCATAAAGGAGCAGACTTACCTTAGACGAGATTCATATTGTTGAAGCATTCATCCATTCGATGCAGGGCCGTGTAGAGTAGTGGTAAAATAGATATACATATTAACAGACCGCATGTGTTCCTGTATTAAACAAGCTCTTAAAGAAATAAATATACCTACTATTTCAATTAGCTATAACATTTAAATACAAAATGGCACTGAACTGCCTTTAAAGGCGTTGTCTTTAGAAATAAAAAATTGTGCTACCAGTAAGGTTGCAAATTTAAATTCCGAAACAAAATTTTCGAATATAAACTTCAATTATTAAGCCAATTCGGCTTAAGAGTCTCATCGAAACCAACCCCCGTGACAACCGATAGCCCCCCTCTTTCTCCCATTAAGAACAACAGTACTTGGTTTCCAACTCCCCTATCTCTAGAATGTGTAGAATTCTCAACAGTAGTAGTGATGTTACTGACATTCACTTTGACTCCAAAAATCATTTTTAAAAAGAATCGTTTGGTCTAACAAAATACTAATTAGACATAGTCTGGCGGACAGACTAATTTCTTTACCTTACACAATTTTGTTATACTTATTATTAGAGTTTAAGTAAATAACAGTGAAGAAATTATACTATAAGCAGTGTTCACCTATAATTAGTTTTTGCATCGCATTGTAAACGTTAGTCATAAGTCTGGTAACTGATCTAATGTATAAAACTGTTGGTGATCCTAATTAAAATAAACAAGTAGGAGTAGCTACTATTGCAAAATTGCTTCAACTCTGTTCATTTGCTAAACAGAATTCATGGCATTCGAATCTCATATTTCTAATCGCAAAATATCAACGCAATCTAGCATAATAATCTTCAGGGACATGCTAAGGTAGTAACGCTGTTGTATTTTGCATCAATGTACCAAGTTTGATCAGTTGCTCCTTCACGCTAGCACTTTACACCAGTCTCTAAAATCTAGACGAAAGATTCAAACGATTGTGGTAGTTGTCAATAGATGTTACGTTTCAGAATTTCTTGTAATTATTATTACCGTGAAAGAACAATACCTATTAGAAAAAAATATTTTAAAAGCGTTGCCTTTACGTTTAGGATACCAATTGAAATTTTGCTTCGGTAACATCGACTGAAACTTTGAATGTTTTAAATAATTAAGTGTTGGCTGCAAGTTTTGATGACGTATTTCTGTATCAAAAATAGAGAAAAGAGCGATTTGCAGCGTCTTCTTCTTTATAGAGATATGTTAAGTTTTTTTTACTGATGGCTGCAATGCCGTTTATGCATATATGTTAAGTTCCGAGTGGTTTTCAGTGAATTTTTTGTTGAGCTATTATCATTCCAGTAGATGTTCTTATACCATGTTACTTACTACATGTCGCTACAAAGTTTTTAAAGTCCGTATCCTATATCTTACCGACAGATCTTTTGCTATCGGTTAAAATGTGGCATAAGCTTCATATTTTTGTTATATGTCAAAATGTCTATAATAATGTCTACCGATGGTGGAGCAAGTACATGTATAGTAAGATATAGGAACTGGCCACGAATAGAATAATACAGCAGAAAGAGGTTCTTTATTATCTACATATTCGATCTCGATGGCTTAACTTTCATTAATTGCACAAAACAAAAAGAGGAAGGAAACTTACTACTTAACCAAAAAATTCTTTTCAAGCATTCAAGTACAGCACAAACTTATTCCCGAGCAGAAATCAACATACATAAAGATAAATTTATGAACTTCATCGTACTTTGTTATTTTTGTCAACGAGTATTACTATCGATAATGCCTAGACATACCACTGAGCAGCTATAGTTTTAAAAACAAGTCTTGCGCCTCTCTATATCTCTATCAATAAAATGTTTTAAATTTTACTTAAATTTCTTGCATTTCGATATAATAATAATAATAATAATCGGCAGACAAACACATACATTGTATATCCCCAAATTAAGCAAGTTACGCTTGTGTTATGGGTAATATACAACGGACCACTCTGGGGACGATCCCAGACACCCAGACCATAGTAAATAGCGGAGAAAATACGTTTCCGAAATTTACTATACCGGGAATCGAACCCGGAGCCTCTGGGTTGCAGTGAGGTAGGCCGGCAAAGGCTTAGCCCGCTCAACCACAGAGGCCGTCATCTTTGATAGATCAATAAAAAATATGAATTTCAAATCGATTAACTCGAAAATTTATTCGTTCATAAGTTGTCGTCAGTCACACAATTGATTTCCACTGCTGGACGTTTAGCTCGTTGAGTTTCCGCTACATATACCTGTCCTTCACTTTCCTCATTAGCTTATGCGGCTAAATTTGCATAAAAAGGCGTACCTTTACGGAGGGCGTTATATGCCATATTTCCGGAGCCAGGAGTTTTATAATAAGAACAGTTTGCTCCATCGATCCTTTTTCAGACGTGGCCGGACGACTGCCACTTCAACTTGTTAAATTTTATAGGCTACCCTGGCTCTCTTATGGATATCCTCATTACTGACTCTATGCATAAGAAACACCTAACATAGCTGATAGCTCACTTTATAATCTTTTGAACGAATTTTATGTCAATTGTTCACGTATCAGCCCCGTATGCGACCATAGCATACAAAAAGCAGTCGATGAAACGGCTTGACGAAACTTACCGAATGCGTACAAGTATTAATAAATTTCTTACATAACCCATTTTTAGAGAAAGATAACACACATTGAGCAGTATCTTTGAAATTATCTGCTTAGTTGTGTCTGGATTTTGATTCTTTGGAATGGTAACATTGATTAAATATGCTTTATCTACAATAACATAAACCTATACAGTTCATAAAGCATGAAGGGCGTAGCATTTGCAGAACGCAGCTGATTACAGTTGTTGTCTATGATAGTTCATATCGTAGGCAATGAAGTATTCCTATACCTCACTAGATACGTTTTATATTTGGCTATGAGGAAAGTAATTTTATTAAAGTAAAATAAACATTTACATAAATAGACATCGGAATTTCAAATCCAGCCGTTCAAAAGAAATCACTTTAAGAAATAGGACACTCAATCGTTAAGAATTATTTATTAATGCATACTACACGCCTTTATATATTTTTCAAGGTTTTCATCCTTATATATTATATTAAGTTAGCAACAAGTTCTTGCCGTTATGTGAACTGTATTTTCAGCATGTCAGATGTTTCTAGTACATTGTTTTTAAATCGAATACACATTGATATTCAAAAGGGAATGTTTACTGTTGCGCGCCTGTATTCAATGTTTTATGTTCGAATTAATTTATGTTAATTTTACATGAGGCCATGAGCCTCTATGAATATTTTTCAAAACGACTTGTTGACGGGTGATCACAGTCTGGCCCTCTGATCACCCGAAAAGACACCTGTGATATACACTAACTGCGATGACCTAGGCTATTCTACTTATAGTCTTAAGGTATTATAGGTAGAATATAATAGGTATAGTTGAGTTAAAATTATTAGAATGTTATGTCAAGGTGAAATCAAAATTAGAAATTCCGATATCTTTTAGGTAAGATTCTTGTCACTGCTAGACATAGGACAGTGCTAGCGTTACTGTATATAATTTATATATATATATATATATATATATATATAAATTATTTTCTTTATTCTCTTAAACTATATTATATAGTCTTAACCCAACACTAGAATACCAAACTAAAAAAAGTTAATAAATCAAAATGAAACAGAGGGAAAACCGCATCAGGAAGTTGAGATTGTGGCTGCACGCGGAATAAATATTCTAGAGAACCATTGTGTTGTTGAGTGTAGGTGGACCTTAAGAAAATGGGGGTGAAAATACCATCGATGAAGGGCGATGCGCTTGTAAAATAAATAAATAATTAATGCTCCACGTCATATTAAATTATTATACATTATTTTAATTCAATTCCCTTAAAAGAGATATTTAGAACGTGTATACCTACATACCAGAATTCGATGGCGGGTAGGTACAGTAGGTGTGAAATTTAAATGCGCCTAGAAAAACGATAGGTCCGCGAAGTCTCAGATTCAGTCAATTGTTAATGTTTGTTACACTTGAAATTTTTTAGTGCGAAAAGGATACCGTACGACATTATGTGGCCCAGAGGGTAACAATTTTCAACTATGCCGAATCACCTCATCCACAAGACGTAAGGACACATTTAAGTTTTGCTTGTACTATAATCCGCGCCAAACTTCATTATCTCCACATTGATATTATATAGCTTCTGTTGCTGATCAACTGTGACCATTAAGCCCAAAAGGCGCCGTCGTCTAAATGTTTGTTTGTGAGTATCCAGCAGTTTATAAACGCGTGGATTACAAATGATTGATCGACGAAGATAAATCAGCACCATAGTTCTCCGGATAACCTTATTGTTTATTAGAGGTCGTTTATGAACTAAGTCACATTAAATATTGCCTTTTTGGTCAACTTCTTCACGCCACATCAAACTTCACGTGGTGGCACGTTTCACACGTCACAACAATTATAATTGCCCCAGTTTCTGTTTGTAGTCCTGGGAAGTTGATATTGAACGGATAATATTTGTCTTTCCATTTGGATGTATCAAACGAATTGATCCAGAAACATAAATCAGTTTATGTAGTCAAAAGTCGTTGTCTTTTCAGTTCCGTACCTTTTAATCAAATTTATTCGATTTGGTAGATCCGTCTAATATCAACATTAAATTAGCGCAATTTTCCTAAGACCACCCCTATTCCCCCTTGTAACACAAAGCGATATGCCTCTTCTCTATATGCGAACAAACACTAAGAACAGCCCATTACTCACATGGATGACGGGATCATGTTCTAATATTCTGTATGTGAAAAGATTTTACAATTGAAACAATTATAATGCTAAGTTTTTAATAGTGAGTATGACAACAGGATAACCAACGTATACAGTTGGTGCAGATTATGAAGAGCCGATTCAGCTGACAATAGAATAACTTTTGGTCTACAAATAACAATTTTACTCTAATTTCCCATAAAATCCTTTCCATTTTTTCAATCTTTGTAAATCAGTAATAACGAATAAAAAGTGCATGCTCTCTTTACCACGAACGCTTTAACTGATGCAATTTCTCAATCTTAAAATTTGTCCTGTACAAGTACTAAATTCAGTGAGTTGGAACTAGAAGAAACTTACTTTGAAAAACTCATTTAAAAATTTAAACAGGAATGTTACTTCATTTTAAGTAGATGCAATCTCACAATCAGGCAAACTGTTTTGTAAACATTATGCAACATTTCTTAAAGTTGCATAATGTATGTCGCAGTTTTTCATGGAAATCAGATTTAATATGATTAATCTATTCTGTTAATGTCGGTCGTCTGTATGGACAAATATTGAATTTATACCCACATGAAGAATCACCGGAACCATTACATTTATCCTTTGTTGAAAACACTTTTCTCCAGCTTGAAAAAACCTTCACATACTAAGTACATACCATTACATAATAGGATACTTCTCATTCCAGAATATGGGATAGTTGCGTGCGTGACAAACTACTTTGAACAGATTATTATGAAATTTATTTACTGTGTGTAATTTCAATGAAGACTAGCAATGGCTACATTTATATTAAAAAATGGGATAGACTCTACTAGTTCGAAAGAAGTTATGGCCATCAACTGTCTAATATAGACTGTATATTACAGTAGTTGATCTTCGATATGCCAATATGCTTGAATTCAAAGATGTGATCCGTAGAATTTCAGATTTACTTCAGTTTTTAATACGAGTAATCCGCGGTCAGCCTCATTTCAGAGCAGATAGATTCACTACATACAAAAAAGGCCTCATTATCATCATCACAGAGACATGGAAATTTACAAATAGACTTCTACGTGACCTTTACATAAAGTAGATTATTAAGATTAAGTAAGATTGATTAGTAGACCAAGAACTTCATGATATACATAGTTCCTGACACGGATCTTGAGCGGTCGGTGGAATAGTAATTTCTTTGCGCATTGAGCGTAGCTGAGATGATGCGATTTGGTGACATTTCGAAAATATGTTTTGCTCCCTTAACTCGAAATGAAAAATACCGCATACTTCGAAAAAAAGGGGCGAAATTTCACACTACACTAAGTTTCACCGTTTAAGAACCGTGTCAGGTTTTGATTACGTACTTAAAATTTAATCGACAATTAATAAGAATTTGACTTTATTGAGTAGATAACAAAATAAGGGTTTTAAATAGATTTTAATTAAAAACACTAATATTTAATGGTTGTAACTATACCATCAACAACATTATGAATATCATCAGGCTTATAGATGTGTTACCCTACAACATAAAGATCACAATAAGCAGAATTAGCATCTTTGTGATTATAATTGAAAGAAACACAAATATGTTCATGTTTAAAGGTATGTAAACCTGAAGCCAAACTTTAATGGACAGTCGTGGCATCAGCTCAGTTACTCTGTCATAACTATTATGGCTTACTTACGATTATAGCAATATTAGGTTGTCCGCTGCGAACCCCATATACCTACACTATGTACTTTTAATAATATATAATCTCTAGACAGTGACAGTGATGGTGTGCACTCATTCATTCCGAATTATGTTTAGGCTACAATCAGCTGTTTCAATAGTAATAGGTAAGTACAATACATATATACATACAATACAAGTACATACAAAAGGCGAAGTCGTGTCCTAAGGCGAAGATGAGAAAGGAAGCTTAAATTTAGTATTAATAACTATTTGAAGTCAATGTGTAGAGAGAGAGAGAGAGAGAGAGAGAGAGAGAGAGGGAGAGGGAGGTATAGAGATATTAGCTTCCAAGGTCGTAAAAAGGGTGTGTCCTGTCTGTAACTTCCAAACGCCGAAGTGAAAATTCTACAAAAAAGGTTAAGGTTGCAGAGCTTCACAAAAAAATTCAAGTAAAATTGGTTTGATCGATATCTGAATAGTTGTCAAAAAGTTATTATACGGATTTTTGGATTACATTTTTATATCGTTCCGTAGCCAAATGATGAAAAGTGGACTTTTACTCTATGGAACCCTTTATAGATCGTGGACGGTTTTGCGCTCCTTGCAAAAGAACTTTTAAAACCAAATTTGGTTTCGCTAGCCACCTGCGCTCGCACAGCCGGGTTTGACAAGGTTCGCCGTTGACGTATACGTCAAGGAGGACTATATAGATCGTGGCCAGCCACGCACTTTCTAGATTTTTATCCTATGAATTTGATCAATACTGTAGGTATTGTCCGAGTTGAGAAATAGTACGCAAATATAACGCATAGACCTCGGAAAAAACCCTCTCAAGGTAAACTGAGAGTGAGAGAGAGTCAAGTGCATATTTGATTTATGATTTTTAATCTGCAATAGTAAGGTAGATTAAAAATAGATGTTTAATTTTTATCTGAAAGTTTTTTGTGCCCGAGTGGAAGAGATGAGTAGTGGTGGTCGCTAGACGGTACCAGAAAAACATTTTAAATTTCAGGTAACTATATTCTTTATGTACTTACACCATAGCCTATTGACTCGTAGAATTTAAGAAGCTAGTATAATTTTAACAATTTAAGTAACAATGAGCAAACAGTCCGTTTAGAAAGTCCTAATCAAACTGCAGCACAAATACTAACACATCATACACAGATAACACCGACATTGTACTTGGTCATTATAGCTGGATACATTTAAGATGAAATTAATCTAAATTGACTTGGCCTTAATACTATTATACTTTATACCTTGGACTGACAACCACATCGTTATTTAAATAGCGATATAGAGCAACCAAACTTTTCAGCCTTAGGGCCATACTGGTTACCCTAGAAAGCTCCAAGAGTCAAAATAGTATTTTTTACATAAATCTCATTAGTAATTTTACAAGTTTTACAGTGTTCCTGGGATTCATTTCAATTATTTGCAAGTTATTATGATTAAGTTGAATTTTCTGCGTATTATATTGTATTTTTTTTTTATGTTTGCTAGAAGGCAATCAACGGAATGGACCACCTGGTGATAGGTGGCTACCGTCACCCATGGACATCTGCAACACTAAGGGAGCTGATGCGTTGCCTACGTCGTTGAGACTTTAGGTATCTATTCACGCCCTTTTTGAAGAGCCCCATATTGTAGCGCTCTGGAAAAACCGCGGGAGGGAGCTCCTTCCATAACTTCGACACATATGGCAGAAGGAGTGTCCGCCATGTACCGTGGAGGACTTCCGTGTGTCTAGAAAGTGTGGATGATGTGTGAATCGCGAGTGGTGCGATGATAGAATGGCGACGTAGGCACCAAATCAAATAGCTCAACACAGACGGTAGAACACACATAGAGCGCCAACCGTCTCTTCTATGGCGGAGAGACTAAGCCGTCTGTAATTTTGGGATCGTCGACAATCCGAACCGCTCGGCGTTGCAAGGAGTATTATATAACTACGAGGTAAAGACTTTTTACTTTTGTCTCAACCTAAACAAACAAAACCCCGATGGGGTAAAAATGCTCTACTTTCACCTTAATGTAATCTATGCTGTCACCGTATTTTATACAAATAGAAATTCTTGAATTTACCTAGCAAGTAAATAAAACAGACTTATTCTATAATGATACTGAAATTATTCTTATTTTTATACGATTTATCACTCCAACAATAGCGGTAAAAAGCCATTATCTGTTGCGGACTGGATTGATGACTCTGTTGGGCCGGACTTGGCCCGCGGGCCGTAGTTTGGAGACCTCAGATATAGAGTATTTTAACATTGAGTGATGAGGTTATAAGGTTTGTAGTCATCCACTCTTCACAGGTAGCGCTGCGCCTAAGGTCCCAAACGCTGACTCCATGAAAATGTCAACATGACTGCATAATATGGGCTCTTACCCATGATATACAAGAATATTGCTTAACGGCAATTTTCTGCGTTACGGGAATAAGGCATATTTATATTAGAGGACATATAGCTTGAAGAATTGCATCAAAGCATCTTCTTTTTAAATATCGTAACCACCCCACGTCCTCTCTTTCAAATGCATCAATTTGTTTTTTAAGCATTTTAAACTTACACACTGGATCATTAGTATAAATCAATTACCCCACTAAAAACATCAAATACCGCTGTCAGTAATTGAATCCGCTGATTTTGGAAAAAAAAACTGTATTATTACACTAATCTATAATGTAGCTAGTGAAGAAATGTTAATCGAAAAATTGGTGTAATGTATGGTGACATTAATGAAACCTTAAATTGCGGCGGTCGTTTGACCGCAATCAATGTACCTTTTGACTGATAGGGTTAAAAATAACTAGCGTTTCTAATCTTATTTTATAGATGCCTATTAAAAATAGAATAACTTTCATAAATTCCATTTTGCATAACATGAGGTTTAATTAATGTACGGAAAATATATTTTGTTCAATAACAACCCTTTCCCTTGGTTAGCCGTTTAACATTCCTTCACAAATCTTGACAAGCTACACTATGATTTCGTATGTTTTTTTTTTTAAATCAGCGATTTGATTCCTGACAAGAGTAATTATTATTTTTTTAATCTAATGATAACCTCTTTTAGTTTTCGTCAAAATTGGTCTCTAGACTCCTTTAAGTATTTTTCGCTATTTCGTATAGTTTAGATTTGGCTTTGAAGTCCCACTTAAAAAATTCAACCTGTGTTAATATAATGAAGTATTTTATAGAATTATTTAGGTGTTCAACTATAAAGTCGTCGGCTAAACAGTAGGCTAAAAGTTGCCCTCAGTAAACTTTTTTTATTACCTGAAGCAGACAAACAGGCGGACGGCTCACCTGATGGAAAGTGGTTACCGACGCCTATAGGCGTTTGTAACACCAGGGGTGTAGCCCACGCGTTGCCGACCTCTAAGAATTTGTAACGTCCATCTTAAAGAACCCCATGTCATAGCGCAAAGGGGAAACCGCGGCGGGAGTTCCCTCCAGATCATTGTTGTATGCGGAATAAGTGTTCTAGAGGACCGTTGCGTAGTTCAGCGTGGGGGCTCAAGGAAATGGGGGTGAATATCCCGTCGCTGGCAAACGGTGCGGTTGTAAAAGTGAGGCCTTAGCACCAGATCAAACAGCTCCTAGGAACATTCCCGTTATATATATTGGCGGTAAAATACGCAGCGGGACGCAGTCTCTTCAAACTAAATATAAGAAGATAAAAGTTCCGGATATGAATCCTGGCAGATAATTTTTCACTTAACATTACTTTTCTGGTCCAGGTGACTAAGATTGGTTAGTTATCCATTTTATATGAATAATACAACGGGTGATAGTCGTATGAGCAAGCAGGCATGCTTGTGGCTCGACGATCTTTTTCATCAGTGTTTCACGAAGTACGCGAAGTTTCACAGGTCAGAAGTCGTGTCACCTTAAGTACGTCAAATTTCAGAAGCGAAAAAGGTCGTCAAGCAATATGTACCCAAACTTGCTGGCATGTCTATAAACAAAATCGTACATAGCTTTGCCGGGGAAGAGTACAATGACAATGTGTGTATTCGTTGCCTATTTAGAAAAAAATATTGTTTATGATATATAGTAACGATAATTTAGCATACGAATAAAAGGATATGAGTTTATCAAGTTCATTAAGCTGATATTGGACGGATCAACCAAATACATCCAATTTGGATGACAGGTACTCAGGTACAGCACTAAAAGAATACGACGGTATTCAATGACATGGATCTTGGTTGATTCCTTCAACATTTAAAGAATTAAATTAATCGTCTTAATATCTGCATTAGTTCTTATAAAACTATTATCCGCTCTGTCAGGGCGAGCGAAGCGAGCCCCTATTTTATTATCCCATATTCTATGCAATTTTTACACTTTACTGAGAAACTATCACATTTTCTGATTTGGGCTTTGACATAGTAATTTCTATTTATTTCTAGATGTGTCTATCTATCTATCATAAAAATATTACTTTATACACATTAACAAAAATTTAGGATATAACAATTTTTATTCATTAGAATTTTATTGTATTCCTAATGCAATCTGTCGAAAATTATAAAACCAATAGGGCATGTGTAATAAATAGCAATTGGACTGTTATTTTTTCCAGGTAGAAAAACTTCGCTAGCCCTCCTAAGGCACCGCTTGTTGCTAATTTTACGACAAACGATAAACAAAATGAATTAAGTTTTTTAAGAGAACATCATTAATTGCAGCATAACATTTTTAGATTACAAGTCTTATATTATAAATAGACATTTTATAAGCCTGTATAATATTTTTTATGTGTGAAGAAAATGCTTTTAGTAAGTTGTATATAAAAGGCCTATGCTGAAGTGTATCTTTTTTAAACTAAATAAACGTAAAAGATTTTCACTTACCATCTCATCAGAACAGGTATAGTAGCTTACTTAATATTTAAAAAATTACTTACAGCTAAGTACTAACCACATAGTGATATCCACCAGGTCCTAGGCAGTATGATTTCAGAATAATTCAATAGAAGACCACCGTATTTTAAAACTTATATTTTACATCTAATTAATGTTTTTAAGTGTATTATTTATAAGTTAGCATATTTTTTATAAATCAGTCTTAATTAATAAATATTTACCAAAGCATAATATTTTTTTGAATAATTAGTCATGCTGCAGCATATTTAAAGGTCGAAGCAATCGCTGTCTAATCTGCTATAGATACTTATGGATACAGGACGTTTGTATATACTTCATTAGAAAACTTCAGATTTATCAACATCATCATTAAATAATTATGTCCATAAGCAGTGATAGAGTCTACTATTCTCTAATAGTTGAGTGGACCAAGCAGTACCAACTTTCATCGAACTCACAATGTAGAACATTGACAGATCATCATAGAGCCCTTGTGGTAATACCCACAATACCATAAGGAAATAATGTCGTTGAATAACATAAAAATGTGGTCATGTTCTTTATTTGTTCTAGCATATTCAATGCGTAGAGGTACATGAATTATATTATTTCAGCAACCAGAATATCATATTCATTTTATTTTAAATGTATTAAAATAACACTTACACAACTAATATAAACAAATAATTGAGATCGAATACAATACTATTCTTTAAATATATTCTCAATGCAATATGTTAAGTCTTTTTAATATATTTACTTTGTAGAATATTTATAGCTACCTGAAAGCAATGAAAGCATCTCCGAGTTCTCCGCCTACGATGTGAACACCCCCTTCGGGAATGGAGAGCCCCCGAAAGAAATTCCTAATGTCCAAGGCGTTTGCCGACCACGGCAGATTTTGTAGTCTAATGATGACACTCATTGTTGCAACCGTTTACCTATAAAAGAAAATAAAACATCCTGTCCATTTGACGATTTGAATTTTATATATATTTACATATATACTCTAGGAATATTTAATCATTATAGTACATAGGAATGAAAACGAATGCACGAGGAAAGCGACAGTTCGAGAGGATTGGCGACGAATTGTGAAGCTTGCCACCACCCCTGTCATGAGGACCACGACCACTCTGCCAAGAGTGTGACGACGGAGAAGCAGTACATAAGATGTCTGCTCGCACGTGAATTGCCCACAGCCTTCATTATTAGAGATGTTTCTCTGATTCTTTCACTTTATACAATCATGAGTACCAACCCAATATGGGAGATCGAAACAAGTGGCGGGCGGGTCTCCACAGCGATAGTTCCAAGTGTAGTTCGCGCGACACTAGAGATGCCACGAATATTGGGCTCTTATTCGGTATTCAACCTATTCGGACACTTTATTAAGTATTTGTTAATCGGTTGAGCAATATGGCAACAGTGCAATATTTCCATCAAAAGGTGATTGTTAAAACTTCGTTTTAACAGTGTTAAATGTGGTTTTAAGTAATTTTTATTTCAATATTAAGTTTTCACCAGCTTTTAATATCTCAGAATTAAATAAAAAAAAATCATGCTTAACACCGTTGAAACATAGTTTTAGTCATGTGTACGTATGTATCATACGCGAAACACAAGAACATACTTCACAAATCATTGCTTCAATACTAACCTGCTACGCGTGAATTGCACATATTTTAATGCCGAACATTCGGTATCCGAATATATTTGGTGCTTCGACAATAGAGCATAGCCGAATATTCGCTGTACCGCCAAAACCACTATTTGTGGCATCGCTAGTGGACATCGCCAGAGGTAGGTACCGGCGATACAGTGAGCTTACAATTTGCAAGACACATGAAATAGTTTGAGTGATCGGAAGCTCTTATTATTAAGCTTGCAAACCACTGTTACATTGGAATCTTAAATTAAACATATAGGTAGGTAACGGTATTATACCAAATATAGTGTCTTGCAGGCAAAACACAACTTGCTTAATATAACTAAAAATCAGGGTAAAATGCAACCTTTATGGTATAATAATTCATGTGAATTATTATACCACAAAGGTCATAAATATCTTATGTGATCTAAGTATATTATACATAACTGTTCATGTGATATTATTAATGACATATAACGTACATATATGTAATATACACTGCTGTAGCTATTCGTTAACGGAGTCTATTTTAAAGTTATAAACAAACTTATTTAGTATCAGTCAATGACTACAACATTATCCCAGATGGAGTCCGAGCATCAGAAAGAAAATAATAAATAGAATATGCCAGTTGTGTTTTATTTCCAATCAAATGTTGTCAAAAATTGTATAAACAAATTTTCGGTTTTTATCCTCAACTAGAATATACCCGCAACTTCGTCTACGCTCGAATTGAAATTCCCGTGCGATTCCCAGGACACGAAATACCATAGCATTAGAAAATAATGTAAGCTATCGTTTTAGTTCACTAACACACAACTGTGCCCACACAGTTATCACTACTACGGACTAAGCTTTTATTTACTCAAACAACTTCAAACCGCTCCCGGGAAAAATATCACATTTCATTAAAGAAAAATTGCTACCGATCAGTGGACAAATCGCGTTGGAATTAAATTTATTTTTCAATTTGGCCATTTTAGATAATTTCCAGAAAAAATCCCGCAGGATTCCTGGGCTAATAATAATCATTTTATTTCGAATTAATTTATATCAATTTATATATTGGTTAGTAAAATTACATAAACAGAAATATGCTAAGCAGTAGCGCAGATTTTATGTCCATGAAATTGCTATCTATCAGCGAAAAATGCATAGAAATCGGCCCAGTAGTTTTTACGTGAATCCCAAACAAACAGACAAGAAACCTAAAAAAAATTGCATCGCGTTTCCATCGTTTATGTAGTCTATCCCAGTTGTTTGTTATTTAATAACTTCAATGTACAGACACGGCATGTCTAGAATTTTGTATTATAGATGAATCATTTCAAGATTATTTCATAGTTCCGTTTCAATTGACAAAACGAATAACGCAGATATTCTCTCTCGACTCAACGTGTTTCTCAAGTAGGTGACAGTAGGTCTAGTAATATTACTTTTACTCTGGATAAATACTACTCACGCGTACAGAAATATATACTGTTACAACCTAGGCGCCGACAAAGACAAATTCCACGTACAGATCTGTAGAAGTACATGCTATTACCCGTCGGCATTTAAACTAATAATTCTTTTACGATCGTCTTCTTTTGTTACTTATTGATTGGCATACGTTTCTAGAGAACAGCCCATTGTTTTAATGTACTCGTTTATGACCGCTTGCGACCGAATCGTTAGCCAGGTGTTGCGGAGCATGTCGACCACGATACGGGTACATTTGTATGTGTGAGGTATAAAACGACGGCCTGATGGAGAGACACGGTAATTCAGCGACAACTACAATCAAGGCGTGACGTGTATATAATCGGGAAACGGTGACGGACTTTGCGCGTTTTATAGAATTACAACCTTCTGCATTACGTTTGGATTTTTGTGTTCAGTTATATTTGTACCTGTGTTATACGTGTTTGTATAGTTCTATTAAAGTCTATAATAATTCTAACGGGATTTTAATTCGAGTCCGCTAAACTCGTAAACAATACGAATACCTAAACTTTTAGAAACACTGTTACTTTTTCGAAGCCCCCTGGGACTGTACGTATTAGATTTTTTTTTTTCAACTACTACAATACACAGCAAGCCGATGGTCAAGGGTTACAGAAAGTGTTTATATCGTCTATGCACATTTGCAACATCAGACATGTTAACAATGTATTCCTCCACTATATAATGCAACTAGGTAGTATGCAAGGCGGGCCGCAGGTGAGTAAAGTAAGTCTAGCATAAACCATCCATAAATGTTGTACTACTGATTGATAACCATTGTTGTCTTGATTTTGAGGGTTAAATAGCCATCAAATAACAACAGAATCCTTAGTAAATTGCCATAACCATCAGCATCTTTCTACAGAAGTATGGATCTATGTATGAAATATAGCAGAAAGGTGTATTCTGTATGCCACACAATGATGTATTGAAATTTCTAAACTATAAAAAATAATAGTTTTACGTCACACATATATTTGTTTCCCAAAAAATATGCTTGTAGAGTTCGACAGGTTTTGGGTGACCACCTGGTTGAAACTGCAGCACATCTCTCCACACCCCGTTGTTTATAAGATGTGTGGAATTTTTTATGATTAAGTGTTCTTTTAGGGTTTCATAGCCGAAGGACAAAAATAGTGCACACCCTTGCCTGTATAGGATCCTTCGCTTTGTGATGTATACTGGTACTTTAATTAATGTAAGCGTGATTTTATTTGAATTCGTATCATAATAAATACTATATTTTCTGTTTTCACGATTATCGTACATAATAAAACTACGTTTTAACGGTTTTAGGCGTGGTAATTTATTTGACTTTATTATTCCGAAATTTCCCCGGGCGTCGAAGTGATCGTTTCGAACTCAACCGGGATTTAATGCTCGGATGATATTATTCCGAAATTTGCTCTACTGCTATTCAGCTATCCAGTACACAAATTTTAAGTAGTGGGTAGGGGGGAAGGTATACTTATCCTTTCTGCAACTCTTAGAGTTCTTGATATATTTATTTTTGGTAAACATAATGTCATCTATTTTTTTACTAACATTATTGTGATGGGTGGTGAAAGGTCGCGATCAGCGACTAGAACAGTGATTTAGGATAGGTTAAGTTAGCGTCAGTACAAAGCGCACAAGCCGAGCCAGCGAAGCCAGCGTGCCGCGGTAGCGCCCAGCGAGTGCCAGAACCGACTGAAACATTTTACTATTTATTTTATACACACATTTATAGTTTCGTCCATATTGGCCGCTATTTTGAACATTTTCATGGTTACTCTTGTAGTGTATGTGAATGTGCTCTGTTGTTTTTTCTTCATTTTTGACGATTTATATTGCTTTTTGGTTCCTTTTCTGTGGATTACTGGCTTTCTTTTTACTTCAAAAGGATTGTTCAACCTTGTAAGTGCAATATTAGTGAAAAAATAAGTGTGATTATTTATATTAAAAAAACTAATGATCTCCAGACCATAGGGGTTGTAGTAAGGGTAAGAATGCCTCCTCCCTTCCCCATTCCACCACCCTACTATTTAAAATTCGTGTACAGGATAGCTAGATTTACCCGGCCACTTTTCAGTAACCATTATCATGGAAGAGCCTCAAAACATAGAGCTCTTTCAGTGTGGACCAGAACACAAACCAACTTGATTCGACTATTTCTGTTTGTTTTACCTCCCACCTAAATATTATACAAAATTATTAGAGTTAGGCACAAGAAACTTCAGAACTTTACTGAATTTTCTTGCGCCACTTCTTCTGTTCATACTATAACATGTTGCAAAGCAGTGATAAATTAGATTAGGCTCCCATAGAGTAAATAGGAACCATGAACCAAATTAAAACCAAATAATTAAAATGAATAAGTTGGTGGTAGGCTAAATAAAACTAATACTCATTCACTCATGACATCTTCGGCTCCGGTGAGCACGGCTACTGAAAAGTGGTAGAAATGTCAAAATAATACAAATCAAATAAAATCACATTTAAAACCGTTACAACACAGCTTTACTCTAACAAATAATAATTTAAATCACTGACTAAATTTATTTCCAATAGTAGGTAATTATAAGAGACGATTTGATTTGACATGTCATTTTAAAACTTAAATCATTAATAGATTTTATCTAAGTTTTAAAATTGCAAGTCAGTAAAATGACTGCACAGTTATGTTCCTCAGATAGTTCATAATATAATCATTGGTGGACATCATTGTTTCTATTATTCATACTCCCCTTATTAGTAGTTGACAGGCTTCCACAGCAACTAAGATTTGGATTGGGTCTTACCTATGTTGTGTCACCCCACTAGGAAAGTACTGATTATTGATGCACCATTCAATATGACAAATTCCTACATTTAGGCCCGATTAAGTTTAGTTTTAGCAAGGTCTCTTCAGAATCACAGGAAGAACATATATAACAGATCTCATAACTAGAATGAAGAATTCAACTATGCCTTTCAGTTATAAGTAGTTAAAAATAGCTAAGTGGACTATGGGTATAGGTGACGAGACTAGAAAGAAAATTCCCCCATTTTGCAATATGTACATGTTCAATAATTTTATTACAGCTTGTTTTTTCTTGCTGGCTACCTAGTAGTTTCAAAATTTAAAAATATTAGAGTAATAAGATGTAAGAAGGCCATTGTCTACAAGTAGGTCACATCAGTCTTACACCAGGTTTCTAATCTTCTATTTATTCATTTACCTTATCCAGTACAACATTGATGTCATTTGTATGGTGTTTATGATTTTTACCCCCACTAGTAAAACAAATGAATGTATCCATCACTGTCATCTGTACTCATATCCAAACACTTATGTTATACAAGTAATAAAATCAGTGTTTTAATAAATAACAGCAAGATATAAGAATAGTTAGTAAAATTCAGTCTCAGCATTAATGGTGTCACTGGAGTATCATCAGTTGTTGAATGCTGATTAAAAATTGATATTGTTTCAACAGCTGTCTGTTGGTAGCTTCTATTCATGACCAAGAGTTTCTATAAATTTTGTAGCTAAATACCTCCATACTAATAAATTAAATATGAAAGTAAGTCTATAAAGTCTAAGGTTTTAGGAAAAAACCATGTTACTAATTTTGCTGAAATTTGTATGTCTCAATACTGAGAATGGACATAGGATAGTTTTTATCCTAGAAACTATCCCAAGTAGTTAGTAGACAAGTTGCTTAGTTTCTCCCAATAAAAAATAGAATTTTCAATACAATGAAGCTGTAGGGAAACCTATAGAAGTCAGTAAACTTGAGTGTGTTTATATTTTGTGATGTTTTCAATTGACTTGTTGTCACGAACTGTCATAATAATGTGTTAAGACTATAGAACTCTGAGTTTAAGCTCTTTAATTTTTAGTAATAGTTAAAATAATAAAATATTTATAAGTTGATTTTAGTGTGTTGAGATGTAAGTGGCTCAAAAGTTAATATATATGGTGTCAAGTTAGTTTTGCAATACACAGTTTGGCTGTAGACATTGGATGCCTAATTTAATGGAGATTTGAGTTTAGGGATATAAAATAATAATAACAGGTACTTAATGTGGAACCCTACTGGGCTCAGGCCTCCCATTATAGGGGAACAGACAGTATATTTCCACACTTGTCCAAGGCGGCTCGGCAGGTTTGACACATTGGTTAAGGATATACTTAAGGCTTATATATGACAACTAAAACTATTTTTGGGTTAAGGAATCAAGTTTTAATTAATTTTGTAGAAGATTAGATTCTACTCAGGCTTATGCAGTTTGTTTGTAGAGGCCATTAAGTTTGGTAAGAACTTAACATTCACAACTTTGTTTTACTTGTGACTGACATGAACATACAACTTTTAAAGTAAGAAATCCATTTTTTTATTTTGAGATGAGTTTATTATCTGTATTTAAGTGTGCTGGGTTTTATCTTAGTAACTATAAAAGCTCCATATCAGCTGTAAAAAGACTAATATGTGGTGGTTAAACTAAATACAGGTATAAACTATGCATGAACAGGGTCTCTCACTTAAGCCTTTCAAAGAATCAATTCTAAAACATCAGTCTTTGTTTTATTTAACCTTATGCTAAATCAAACTGAAATAAATAAAGTAATTTACGAGTTTTACGTAATTGTTCTAGAATGTAGGTATGAGCAAAACAATGTTACAAGGGTTCGCATTGTGTAAAATCATACATATAAATTGTCTAGCTTGAGTAACTTGGCTCATAAAAATAACAATAAAAAATAGTACTAAGTTTGATAATCCATTAATCTAGAAAAAAAGAAATCATTACATATGCAGTATGTAAGCAATTTTAACCTAACTTTCGAGCGTTGCGTGCGAGCAGAGGTTTGGTTTTGTTAATCGTAAATTTACAATTTACCTTATATCCATCCATTGTAAATAATGACATTCATATTTTATTGTGCTCATTATTTAAGAAACTCATCAGAGATGTTGCAATCAAAACGAAACAAAGATAGTTTTATGGCGGAAATATAATGACACGCCATCACACCAAATCGATAATTCTACTTACCTATAAAACGCAAAATACAGATTCCAAACGCGACTTTACAACATAACAACAATTTTACACATATTTCACGGGCAATTTATACTACGCATAGTTTAAAAGTAGCAGTTAATCCAATAATATCCAGATATAGCCAGAGGCCGAGAGTGAAAAGCGATTTTTTTCTCTTGGAACGGAATTTATGAATGTCAAATCATAAAGCAAGACAAAATGGCGGTAACGGGCAGCGTGCTCTATGCACCAAAAAAGTTGATGTCTATGGATACTTGGATACACTACCTTAGAGCGTTCAGTTGTTTGGCGGGAACTTGTAGTGTGTCGTCCTACGCAATGTTATTCTCAACATTTGGAGTGAACTAAAATTTCAGTATACTGATATTTGGTGTTTGCGTTGGCTCTTCCTGAAAATTATTGCGAAACTTGAATTAAAATTGAAAATGTAAATAAAAATGATTGATTTCCGATTCTTTTGTTAATAGCGCCTTTGCGGCGAACGTTTCTTGGTCTTTGTTCGCCTAATGTGTAGGCGGAATGCTTAAATAATTTAAGCATTCCGCATCATAGTGTTTATTAGGATGATTTAAATCAAATTGAAAATATATGACTGATAATGTACCCTAATAACTAACCAACTAAGAATCTATGAATGTATGTTTGTTACTCCTTCACGCAAAAACTTATGAATGGATTTTGATGAAACTTTTCAGTAATATAGCTTACACATCAGAATAACACATAGCTACAATTTATAAAGATATAGTGTGAATTATCGAAAAGAAAACGATTTTTCATCAACACGCGAGTGAAATTGCAGGGTGCAGCTAGTGAAGATTAAAGTAAACATTTTTTTTAAATAATGACCATTGTTATCAAAAACAGTGACTAATTATTTAGGGCGGGAACATTCTTAGAATGTAGAGACGTATACTATGATATTACAGAATTAATAAAAAGGGCATTATATTTCGGGATATGGACGAAAATAAATATTGAAGTATGTTTTATGACATTATATAAAAGTACTAGTAAAATAATTATATTATTATCAACCAAATAAATTAATTGTTCTTGGCTTTCATTTTTGATTTCATACAAAGTTAACTGACTATACTACGTGTAATTGGTGTCAAATCGGATTTTTTAGTTTGTGTTATATTAGGTTTCTTTGTCTACGGTTATATTAGATAAATAAAGACGTAGATAAATAGAGTCGTGATCAATAGATACGAATTAACTAAAGACACATTTGAATTTTTACCAGATATTAGCCCCTTTAATTCTTAATGCTGGGCCCAGGCATTATCAGTCCAGAAGACCGGACTGCTACCTTCCATACTTGTATTGCATTAGAGGTTTCACATACCTATCAGTAATCATGTTGTGTTTATGTATTTTATAGTATAGTATTGTATAGTAGTATCTTTTCTATCCCAATCTAACCAACCCATCCCATCGTTTTCCAAATCTTGTCTAAAATGCTCGTTATATTATATTGTAATTTAGTTTTTTTTGTGTTTATATAGAGCCAGTGATAGTTACCTAAGTGTTTATATCGGGCAACCATATTGTTGTGTGTGTGTGTGTGTGAATGTGAAATGTGTGCACATTTTATTGCCATTTTTATTACGGCCTTCGAACATTTACTTTATCAGTACGATACGTAATTTCTGGTGAAGATTCGAATTAATCTCAACCAAACAAAAGGCGGATACTTTAAATATCGCTAAAACACGCTTTTCTTCATCAGTGTAATTCATATAGTGACAATGTTAAAAATATGTATATCTTGGAAGACCACGGGGCATAAAAATGGCACGAACTTTTGGAGAGCTTGCGTGGGGCCATGTAAAGATCAACACATAGAGACCCCTTAATAAATTTAATGTAAATGTGGCATGTCACTGGCCGGCATTTATCCCTCTCTTCAACATAATAATGCACCCAAGGATAAGTCCTGGCTAGTGTAGAATTATGTTGGCAAAGGAGAACAAAAAATACCAGGCTATTGGGGTGAAGTGCTAGTGGTACTAGGGGTCTGGGAACATGGGGAGTATGGCGTCTCACCGTCGCAATGATCGGGGAACATGGAAAAATGGGCAGATGGTGACTCGCTATTCCCTGCACGGGCCTCAAAAAATGGCAAAGAAGACTGGGGGCAACATGGGCGTGAGTGGCTAATGGGTGTGTAGAGGTGAGCTGTAGGTTCACCGAGGCTAATTCCGACGTTATTCCATTTATCACTTCCACCCCTGGAGCTCGAATTTTAGCTCTAGCGATCTCTACTCCGTACTGGATGGCTAAGGCAAGCACGGAGGCAGGGGCCTTGCTACATGTATATTATTGTTATGAGTAATCAATTACAATATTAATATTGTTATGAATTGATTCTATTTTAAACTGATTTAAATCAATTATTGAAATAAACTAATCAGTCACTAGTAGTAGTAGATTTTACCACGAAGGCAGGCAAGGGAATCTTAGTACATACAGCCCTTTCTGATGTATCGTAGGTATAGGACGGTATAGGTAGCGCAGTTGAATTGTAAGCTACAACTGACGCCATTTAACAAAGTGCTTGTGAAAACTCGAAAGCAGCGATGCGCAAACTAAATCACCAATGAGATCAGTGATTTATAAATCTTTTTCCTTGACAGAATTAAATCACTCTTTTAAATCTTTAACTCTTTTAAATCTTTGGTTTCGTATGAGATAATTCATTCAGTTGACCGGTTTTAAATTAACGCTAGAGAGTCTAATTTACTGTGTATCATCAGTGTATTTCTTAGAGTGCGCATGTTGTCTCATTTCAATTCACAATATCGTGTATCTACTGTCTCAAACTACATCCAAGTATCTGATTTGTTAGTTTTCATCATTCCATGTGACTAAAATCAATCTTAACGTAGTGAGTTAAAGATGTATTTTTAAAATCAAAGATTTAAAGAGTGATTTCGAATTTTGAAAGATTACACATCTTTTAAATCAATCACTCCTGAGTTACACATCTGTACTCGAAAGACTACATTTCACTATACCTACCCTTCACATTTCTTACAAAAGCACATAATTACTAGTCAAAAACTATCAGTATCCTACAACTACTCGTTACTATTCGTTTTAGAGTAATTTATCACATTTTTAGAATGTAAAACTATATGCACTACGTCTCCTTCAGCCCCCGCCAAAAACTCTCACTCAGGACTAGTTAGGACATCTCTAGTTATAGTATCGTTTTCGTTTTTCATTTTGTTAATGTCAAAATTTCGTTGACGAGTTGAGGTTTTTGTGAAAATTCATGTAAATTACTCCGAATTTTATTCAAATTGTAGAAAAATCTGCATTATATTAAGTTATCACATACACGTAAGTATATCATAAGAATTGAAAAATGTGAAACCTTTAATTTTTGTGAATTGGTAATTAATCGGGTCCGTGGTTATCCTCTTCTTGACAATATTTTAATAAATTTACTAAAGCTTTTATAGAAATAATGTAAATTTTAATTAAAACAGTCAACCTTGATACCATATTTGTCTTCATTAAGTACAATCTACTTATTTTTGCCTCTTTGTATTTCAAAACAAGTAGCTGTTTTTTATATGCAGGGATTGTCTAGTTTGTTTTAATATTATTAAATTTCCACACGTATTATCCGACATGTATAGACACATAAAACCTTAATTTTGTGGTTATTGAAAAATACATCTATTAATCTAAATGTAGAAATGTTACAATAATCTACATGAATTGTTTTGTAATGAACTGTGTTATGAGGAGTTAATAGTGTCAGTGACATAGTTTTCCGGTCATTGACCTTATAAATGCATCAGGTCAATATTTTAAGGTAACCATGACCTCCTAGACTAACAATTATCTCCATATTATTTTTAGGTTAAGTTATGAAACCAATGGACATGTACTTTTCAATATTCTTACTTATCAACAGAAATTAATTAGACAATTACATATTTTGTCACTTATAGCTCATTATTGTATAAGTTATAAAATTATTCCATATTTTACAAACAACAAAGATTTATTTGAGCATGATAACCTTCGCACTATATCACACACTTTTCTTTCAGTACCTATTTTTTGTAATAAGAATCACATGAATATTTGAGGTATGACAGAGGAAGTTAGGATAGAGGATGGAGAATAGTATGATAAGGAGTTGTGAAGTGAATTAGCATAATAATACTGACTGCATATTTTAGGAAAATGGTATAACGAAAGAAAGATATAAAAATGAGACACTCAATATTGTAGTTTCAAAATACATATCAACAGTGATAGGACAGTGTGAAGTGGCATACATAGAATAATAGTAGATTTATGGCTAGTTCCTATATCTTATTGACCATTCATTTGACTTACTAACGGTTAAATTTGACATAATCCATACATCTAATTTCAAAATTGAACTGACGCTACTGCAAGTGAATGAATAGTAAGATATAGGAACTGACCACTAGACTTAACTTCATGTAGGGCCTTCAAAAACTGTCCTGCAGTAGAACTTATTTTTAATAAAACTTGAATATGGAATACTAACTGTGCCCTGTAGTCTCACCCGCATGGTGATGGAAAATCATTTTATTTTGGATAATTCACACTATATCTTTATAAATTATAGCCTAAGTGTTATTCTGATGTATAAGCTATATTATTGTAGTTTCATCAAAATCCATTCAGTAGTTTCTGCATGAAAGGGTTATAAAGATACATACAGTCTTACAAAATTACATGTTTATAACATTAGTAGGATGGCAAATGCCAGCTGGCTTAATTTTCTTAGTTTTGTTTTGAGCAATAAATATTTTAATGTTTGAAATCTCCTATTTAGATTGAAAATTTTTTGTATTTCAGGTTTTCCAGTATAAATATCCTTATCATAATACATAAAAATAAAATAATTAAGTAAAATAATAGTAATTATGAAGTTGTTATAAGTGATTTGCTCAATATTAATAATTAGTAATAGCATTCTTTGTGGAGTGAAGTGTTTTAATTCGGTAATAAATGTGTGATCGGTACCCTGGCTACCTGTTCGGTGGGACTCCTGTCAGCAGCTGGGACAGGAGTTACAATACATTAGAAAATGTGAGTATCATTATCCGTACTAATATATAGGAGGCAGACTATTTATCTATGCAGGAACAGAGAAAGAATACAATTTCCTGCAGCCAGGCAGTCTGTTGTAAGAGGCAACAAAACCACAACTAGGAGGTAGGGCATGTGCCCGCTTGGATGGCTACCGCACTTAGGGCACATTCCCACTTTGGTGTGAAGACAGATATTTGTATTTTTAAGTGTCATGGCTTATATGTTTAAATGGAAGTGTTCACATATAGAACGACATGATTTACTGTTGTCTATGTCATTTTTTGCAGAGATGACAACTGTCATGACAGTGGGAATGGCTAGCATGACAGTCATATAATGATAAAAAATCATTACAACTAAATTGTGATGACAAATCTTATCATAGCTATGATAAAAATATTGTTTACACATATTACCTCCCCCCTAGCTAATGATGTGTAAACTACAAAGCGAATAGCTAGGTACAATAGTGAATAGCTAGATATAATAGTTAATAGCTAGATACAATAGTCACTAAACAATAAAAAAAATTATGACAAATAATCGGTATAAATGGAACAGCTAGAAATGACAGTCGTCCAACGATAAATTAATTGTCACAACATAGTGGGAACACGCCCTTAGTCTAAAGAATGCCACCATAACAACCTTGAGTTGTGTTCCAGCATTACTGACTAGGTTCCAGTCTCCCTTAAGAGAGCAGAAGTGCTTTTGTAGCACCTTTGGTGTTGCAAATGTCCATAAACGATGGCAACAGGGTTCCATGGAGTGGGCGGTGGTCTGCCAGTCTGCTGAACTATTGTGTAACTTGATTTCTTGTATTTTTATTATAATTTTGTCTTTATTTATTTCTGCGATTTTTGAACCCATCTGGACAAATGGCCTGCAACTGTGGGGTAGTGCCCATTTTTTTATTGAATGAGTATAGCAGACAGGCAGGGGATAAATAGGTTGTATACCATAAAAAAACAGTGTTATGCATCACATTTATATTAAGAATCAACTGCATAGATTTCTGAATCTAGTTGGTTTAATTTTGTTAGTTTTTGTAATTTGTTTCTGTGTGTAATTTTTTAGTTATCCCCTTTATTTAAATAGTTTAATTCTAATTTTGTCCTAATAAGTAATTTTATTTGAACAAGTTTCTTTTGCTATTATTTGTAAAAGTTGATACACTCCAAGACTTTATTTTAGGCTTAACAAGTAAGTTATTAATATTTTATTTTAATCTAGCATTAAAGTAACAGTTTTTCTGCCCTATCATTGCCATACCCCATTCCTAACTTTTCCTATATACTTTTTCATACCCTTTTCCATTTTCCCTTAAATAGTTTTGGAGATATGGTGTATTGTTGAGATAAAGTTCTAAATACTTAGGATTTTTCAATGTTTCAAAGTTTTTCAACTACCTATTTAAGTGTTTTTTTTATATTTTGTTGGAATAACTTTCACTTGCCTTAAAAACATCATAAGAGGCTACTATGGTTCTCACACAACTTGTTTACTACTGGACTGAGTGCCAATTCTTAGGTGATATAAGGGGTTACTAGTTCTTGGCCGGGCTGACAGCTGGCAGGCTTGTGGCGATAGCAAAACTATTTTACCATGGCTGAGGTCGGTTGTAGTCTGACAGAGTTAGGCCATAGAATGAGGTAGCGGAGTGGTTCCGCACTTCTTATTCTGTTGCCGTGAGGAGCTTTGCGCCTTGAGGCCACAGTGGATAGCCACTTCCTGCGGACCTGGCTATAGGTGAATGGGAAGAACACGGGGACTTCACAGGCTCTCACCGTGTTCCCCACATAGTGAGATGTCTGTAAGTGGATTTGTTCTCATCAGTAAAAAAAGGTGGTATCTCGCAGAGTCACAAGTGCCTCACTACCTCACTGCTATGCCTGCACACTGGAGTACAGTGCGAAGGCATAATTAATTATATACTCTTCTATCTTCTACCATCTTTGAGGCTGACAGCAAATGGATGCAAATGCCCATACAATGGTAACCACTTCCCATCATGTGAGCCATCACCCTGTTTGCTGTGCTCCAGCTATAGAAATACACACTACATGTCTAGTGATAAAGCATAAAGAAAGATTACATGCAAATTCAATTCATTCAGTACAAATAACACAACTATATACCATAACAAGCAGTTATCTGATCTTGGATCAATGCCAAATAAATTGGAACTGATACATTACTTGGCAAAACTAGCATGTAATATTTTATCTTGGATAAGTAAAATCATTTTATGCCAGTTTTCCTAATAAATTTTACTACTACCCAAGTACCCACCACTATTAGCTATTATGAAAAGAACAGGAGACCTACCATCAACTTTTAGCTAGCGATTCAATTCCGATGCAATTCAGTTTAGGCGCCTAAACTGGATCGCTTTTTTATCGTACCATCACCTAATTTTAACACGGTCGCGTTTGGATCGCTAATCCTCAAAAAAATGAACGAAATGTGTCTCTGGTCCGTATTTGCCTCGCAATGTTAGTAAGGGACACCGCTATACGGCGAAGCTATGTGTTTCTTACTCTGGGAGTTGCGTTCCGTAATGAAATCTAGAAGATATAAAAACAATTCACTTTATGTGATAAAAAAGTTCCAAAAGCTAACTTTTATTGAATCGCATATTTTGACAGTTAAGCGATCTATTTTAGGTGAGAATTGGACGTCATGGTACGAATTGAATGAACGAAATCATTGATTGCGATCTTTTTGCGATTCAATTTAGGTTTTGTTTTGGCAGCGACCTAAAAAGAATCGCGTTTACTATGTCATGGTACGAAATAGAGAAACAATTCAGTTTAGGTCTTCATTTGAATCGCGATAAGAGTTGATGGTAGGACTGCAGGACGGTCTAAAGCGGCCTCTCGCAGATTAGTACTACGAATATAATAAATGTGCCCAAATAAGGTAGAACTTTATGCCATGTTTTACACCTACCAGCAGGCCTTTTTTTATCCCTTCTTTTTTTGGGGGCACGCTAATTCTCGAAAGATGTAAGTCTTTGATTTTTTTGTTTGTAGCTCCACACCAAAAACCTATTTAAAAATACATTATTTTTGTAAAGGTTAACAAAATTGTTTATTTTTATTTTTTCAGTATTTATGGCAATTTTTCGATTTTTTCGAAAAAGGGCACTCCCTGCCCCCACAAAAAAACCCCAGCCTACCAGTATATCACTGGTCTATTTCGCTAAGCGATTCTCCAACAGCGACTGCTTTATGTCCTTGGGCCCACCGTCAGCGGCTGCAAGTCCAAAGGGCGGCAAACCGAGTGATCAGTCACATAATATTCAGAGTTGCTGTTCAAATGCTTCTCTAACTGGCAAAGCTAACATTTATAAAAGTATTTCTTTTCTGATTTAACATCCATGTAACTTAACATCAAAGCTGGTTGTAAGAATATAAGAACCGGTTGTAAGAATATAGGAACCGGTTATAGATAAATAGAGCCAGTCCGGAAAAGAATATCTATCTGCCAAGTGGTATATACTTTTCTGCCAAAATTTAAAACCGTTTTAGAATGAGTGCCTTGCAAAAGTTAAGCCAAAGTCTGGATGTGATTAGCACTCTATATCACAATACCAGGCGATAATTATTCGTTCTTCCGCGCCTACGCACATAATAATGCATGTGTCGCGTGTAAATAGGTGTGCGACCGGCCAAACTCCTTTTATTTATGTTCCTATTCACACTATGATGCCGTTCACGGTTCAATCCAATCCAGTCCACTGCTCTGGTCAAATATTCCTAAACAAGAGAATTCTCATTTTTGTATCTCTCCAGTTCCCATCAGATATCACCCCGGTATCGGTCGGAGATCGGAACTGTCATAAAATGCATTTTCAGTGTCAATTATTATTTATGCGCTTTTGTTTCAACTCCAGACTAGTATTGTAGACACATTGAGATTGAGTTGTACGGTATCGCAGTGAGAATGGAACCTTAATGGATTCGTCGATCGAGGTCGTCATTAAAACTTATTTTGACAACAAACAATATCATATTTCCGCTGTTTGTTTTGGTGCAAAAAGCTGTGCTAACGAGCCACTCGACGGTCCATTATTAATGAGCCGCGTAAGTAAAGCGGCGGGGCTAAGA
This sequence comes from Dendrolimus punctatus, assembly GCA_012273795.1. NCBI lineage: Eukaryota > Metazoa > Arthropoda > Insecta > Lepidoptera > Lasiocampidae > Dendrolimus > Dendrolimus punctatus. The sequence continues at coordinate 13,780,541 of CM022548.1, forward strand.
GGCAAGTTCCATTTTACATTGGAGTCTTGCCAATACCTCTTGTCACTACCAAACGCCGATGTTAAGACCTCACCAAGTTTGGATAAAAATCTTACTATATTTGCTGCGGTTTGTTCTTAGTCTCTTATACACAGTGAGATTTCATTTTAATGTTTTTTTTTCAAAAAAATCTTTATATAAAACTCAATATCACTGAAGATAAAGTCACGCAGAATGAAGCGTTTCGTGTAGGTAACCCGAGTCGATTTATACATAGATAAAACACTCTTTATTGATCACCACATATATATGAAAGCAATTTACAGTAATACATGAAATAAAATTAGTATTAAGTAATTTGGGTAACTACCACGCCTGGTCTAAAGTATGTCGCCATATCAACTTTGAGTTGTGTTCCAGCATTAGTGACCAGGTTCCTGTCTCCCTTAAGAGAGCAGCAGCGCATTTGTAGCACCTTTGGTGTTGCAAAAGTCCATAGGCGATGGTAACCGCTTTCCGTCAAGTGGGCCGTCTGCCTGTCTGATAAATTACTACAATAAAAAAAACCACATTAAACACAAAGGCAGGAACAACGAGCGGTCTTATCGCTATAGAGCGATCTCTTCCAGACACCGGGGTAAGGCATTTATGAACGGAATCGTAAGCGTATGACGGTGATTTACAAATGAAATACACGTAAATAGGATTTATGATTATTATTACATAATAATAATAATAAATTATGGCCCGTGGTCTTGAATGACATACAAATAATAATATTTAATTTCGTCACTTTGCTACAAAACCCCAAAAAAATAATTGAATAAAAAATATCACAACTCAAAAACTACTGATTAAACCTTTGGATTTGATGCATCGGTTAGGTTAGGTTGAATATAGTTTTCCGGTTGGGACGCCGTCTCCTCCTTTTGCAAGAGCGTAATGCTTGCAAGGAGGAGACAGAACGCGAGCGTGAGCGTGCGAGCCTACTCTGCTCCCACCAAAGGAGGACACGCCGGCGCTGGGGGGATCAGGTTTCCCCTCGTTAAATAAAAGTTTAATTTAGTTTCATAAAATACAAAACATATTAATCCAAATAATAATAAATGTCCCGAACGGGTGGGTGGTATACCTGTCACGATTTTCCAAAGTAGGTTGGCGAATTTTAATCACGCACATATTTGTCCTCCTGTGTTGTGCGAGCTATCTATCAGAAGTCGAACCTACGCAACTGTATTCAGACGGAAGCTACTTAATGACCGAACCCGCGCGAGTTGTAATAATCCAAATAAAACAAAGTATTGCAAAATATTTTGCAGCCTTATTATGTTTTCCAAGTCATTCAAAACGTCGACAAAAAGTAGGTATTATGTCATAAAGCGAAACCGGTTCAAAACGTGCCTACTGTGGACAACGAATGGCAATGCCAATTTAAAACAAACGTGCCCCGGCAAAGTTTACAATGAAACCAGTGGAAAATGAAACGACCTGAAAGGTTCGACCGTGACCCAATAACCTGACGTACATTCTGATATATTCGAATATTATTTACGTACGTAACATATTACTAGAGAATTGGTTTCAACCGGTTTTGAAACGTTACAGCCGGTTTCCTTTAATTATTTATTTCGCAGGGGAACATTAACAGAGTGATACTTAACTAATCTCTATTGACAGGTTTATTTATCAGTAATATAATAATTGGTTTATTTATAGGACAACGGTTTTCAATATACATATATGTTTGTATAAAACTATAATAGTGTTTCTGTATCATCGGGTTTCGTAATAGTGGCGGGCGGTAGCAATAATTCGAAATTGGTTTATTTAACAAAATATATTTACCGAACTATTGTTGCTAGTCATTTGAAGTTAAATGTAGAATAAATTCGAAAATAAAAGCTATCTCGTTTTTAGGCTTTAACCTGTTCAATGTTTTTGGGTTTTCAAGAGAAAGGACGTAATTACATTTCTCTTCCTACATATAACTTTTGAAGTGAAACTTCTATATAGATGAGGGTCTTACGATTTTTTTTAACCAAGAGATACAAAAAGTTATATTATGTACGAAGAGAAATTGTATGTTGTACTCTCCTGATCTTTTGCTTGACAGTTCAGATCAACCCTTAAGAGGCTATGTACGCCTAATTCAAATCGGCATTTCATAAAATCAACCCCGCACGTCCGATATTTACTTCGATGGAACAGCGCCAAATAAAACTTCGACCGTGGCGAAATATTGCAATTGACCATACCGACGCGCACCGCGCGCCTTGCCGACTTGATTCAATTTATTTGATTCTAAAGCCCACGAGAGCGAGACAAACTGTCCTAAAGTGAGATAGACCGTTTGTATGTGTAATTCCTATTGAAATTTTGACACAAATTCCTAAGCGTCTTTAGCCCAACGGCTTACCATGCTCAACGGTAACTAGGAGGTACAGGGTTCAAATCCTCCTCTCAGACTTTACGTTTTTTTTCCCAAGAACTTTTTAGATAGGTAAATTTTATTAAAATTATTTCATTGTACTATGGAACACCAATGAGTTCATATTATTCCTTGCCTAGAGCCGAACTTTGCATCTGTGCAAATGTCCATGGGCGGTAGCCATCTCTTAAGAAATTAAGAGGAACTTACTATCAAATTTTTGACTGGGTAAACGGTGTCACACGATCTGGATCCTTATTAAACTACATTTATTACTAAGTTTTGGTAGAGATAGATATAGCGTAATAACAGGTCACTTTAAATATCGTTAGTCCTGTTACTGTTATACAAAAATAACAGCATTGATTATCTGCAATTACATTTACATAACATAATATTGTTATTTAGTTTTTATTCGAATGAAGTTCCTTTGCGCGGCTTGCGGTGCAAATTAGCGCTTTCAGTGTTAATTTTTTTTTCTTTACGTAAATTATTTTTCAGCGCTTAACACCTTATTTAGCGCTTTTTTAATTCTGTAACTCTTCACTGAATTATCGTCGTGTATTGCAATATTATACTTACAATATAATAATACTTCAATCTTCCAAACCAGTCATAACTAATAGGTTATTATTCAAAATTATCGTAGCACTGTCTTAGGTGAACACCCTAATTCAAATCGGTGTTTCACATCCTAAAGTGAGAGGAGTTCACATGGATAATACTTATTGAAAATTCGACATGTAACACTAAGAATGTTTAGCCTAATAGTATTCTAATACTCTGGTGGTGAGGAGGTATAAGATTCGATCCCCATAAAATTAGTTCTTTTTTTCACTTTTTCTAACTAAATTTGATACAGTAAAAATATTTTAATGATATTAGTTTTTAGATAGGTAAATTTTATTAAAATTATTTCATTGTATTATGGAATAACAATGAATTCATATTAGCCCTTCCCTATTATCCCTATTAATATTATAAATACGAAAGAAACTGTCTGTCTGTTTATTCCGTTTTCAGGGAACAACTACTGGAACGATTTGCTGAAATTTGGGCTATTTCAGTCATTTTAGCCATTTCAGCCATTTGGACCATTAAAGCCATTTCAGCCATTTGGGCCATTTCGGCCATTAGGGCCATTTGGGCTATATCAGTCATTTCAGAAATTTCGACCATTTCAGTCATTTCAACCATTTTAGTGTTTTTGACCATGTCGGCCATTTCGGTCATTTGGGCCATTTCAATCATTTCAGCCATTTGGGCCATTTCAATCATTTCAGCCATTTATACCATTACAGCCATTTATGCCATTATAGCCATTTCGGCCATTTGGGCCATTTCAGCCATTTGGGCTATTTCAGCCATTTTAATCATTTCAGCCATTTCGGCCATTTGGGACATTTGGACCATTTCAGCCATTCCAGTCATTTCAGCCATTTCAGTTATTTCAACCATTTTAGTGTTTTTGGCCATGTCGGCCATTTCGGTCATTTCGGCCATTTGGGCCATTTCAATCATTTCAGCCATTTGGGCCATTTCAGCCATTTCGGCCATTTCAGCCATTTCAGTCATTGCAGCCATTTCGGTCATTTGGGCCATTGCAGCCATTTCAGCCATTTTAGCCATTTCGGTCATTTCAGCCATTTAAGCCTTTTCGTTCATTTAGGGCATTTGGGCAATTTTAGCCATTTGAGCCATTTTAGCCATTTGGGCCATTTCAGCCATTTGGGCCATTTCAGCCATTTTAATCATTTCATCCATTTCGGCCATTTGGGACATTTGGGCCATTTGAGTCATTTCAGCTATTTCCGCCATTTGGGCCATTTCAGCTATTCCGGCCATTTCAGTCATTTCAGTCAATTCAGCTATATCGGCGATTTGGGCAATTTCAGCTATTTCGGTCATTAGGGCCATTTCAGCCATTTCAGTCATTTCAGCCGTTTCAGCCATTTCGGTCATTTGAGCGATTTGGGCCATTTCAGTCATTTTGGCCATTTAGGCCGTTACGGTTATTTCGGCCATTTCGGTCAGTTCAGCAATTTGGGCCATTTCGGCCATTTTGGCTATTTCAGCCATTTGAGCCATTTCAGTCATTTAGGCCATTTTGGTCATTTCGGGCATTTCAGCCATTTCGGTCATTTCAGCCATTTGAGCCATTTCGGCCAGTTCAGCCATTTGGGTCATTTTGGCAATTTAGGCCATTTTGGTCATTTCGGCCATTTGGGCTTTTTAGGCCATTTTGGCCATTTCAGTCATTTCAACCATTTCAGCCCTTTGGGCCATTTCGGCCATTTCAGCCATTTGGGCCATTTCAGCCATCTTGGCCATTTAGGCAACTTCGGACATTTCAGTCATTTCAACCATTTGGGCCATTTTGGTCATTTCGGACATTTCGGCAGTTTCAGTAATTTCAAACATTAGGGCCATTTCAGCCATTTCAGCCACTTCAGTGAATTCAGCCATTTCGGCCATTTGGGCCATTTCAGCCATTTCGGTCATTTAGGCCATTTTGGTCATTTCGGTCATTTGGGCCATTTCAGTCAATTCAGTTATTTCGGCCATTTGGGCCATTTCGGTCATTTGGGTCATTTTGGTCATTTCGGTCATTTGGGCCATTTCAGTCAATTCAGTTATTTCGGCCATTTGGGCCATTTCGGTCATTTGGGTCATTTTGGTCATTTCGGTCATTTGGGCCATTTCAGCCATTGCGGTTATTTGGGCCATTCCAGACATTTCGGTCATTTGGGCCATTTCAGCCATTTCACACATTTCGGCCTTTTCAGTCACTTCAGTTATTTCGGCCATTTGGGCCATTTCAGTCATTTCGCCCATTTCAGCCATTTCGGTAATTTGGGCCATTTCAGCCATTGCGGTTATTTGGGCCATTCCAGACATTTCGGTCATTTGGGCCATTTCAGCCATTTCACACATTTCGGCCTTTTCAGTCAATTCAGCTGTTTCGGCCATTTGAGTCATTTTAGTCATTTCGGCCATTTGGGCCATTTCGGTCATTTGGGCCACTTCATCCATTTCGGCCATTTTAGCGATTGCGGTCATTTGGGCCATTCCAGCCATTTCAGTAATTTCGGTCAATTCGACCATTTGGGCCATTCAGCCGTTTGATCATTTAGACCCGTTCGGCTAAATATATTTTCATCTCGGAAATCTCATTTTTCGGGATAAAAAGTAGTTCTTGGCCACCCTCGGTATTAACATAACATATGTACTCAGTTTCAGCCAAATCGGCTCAATAGTCTTTCCATAAAAGGATAACAAACAGTGAGACAAATATACTTGTGGATTTTTTTACGTGAAACCCTAAAAACGTAGCCTAAGTTACTTCTTATAACATCAGCTATCTGCCAATGAAAATTACGTCAAAATCGATCCAGCTGTGTCAGAGATTAGCCGGAACATCCAGACACACAGACAGACAGACAAAAATTCTATAAATAGCATTTTCGGAAACTCCTGGTCCGATTATATTAGACTTTATTTTGAGATTTCAAACAGGCACTTCACTTTTATTTATCTGTATAGATAAGAACTATAAAATAAATAATAATAGATATATGTAATAGTTTAAAAAAAAACCACGCTTTCATAAAAATCCAACTAAAAAACAGAAAATAAAATTTAATAAATTTGGTTTCTGATGAATGGGGTCTTAAAAAAAGCGTGGGGTGTATTCAATGCGCTTTTTCTTCTTCTTTAAAATCTTAAAGAGCGCCTTTTTTTAAACTATTATTTATTTTTCATTTTTAGTTGTTAATTTTTAAATGTTAATGTTTTTTTAAATTAAATTTTAAATATAAGCTTTTGAGATTCTGCATATCATGTAGCAGCAGAGTGCTAACTAAGACAAGTAAAACAAGCCCAAACACGACGCGTTTATCTTGTTTAGTAAAGGAGTTCCTATAGCCACCTTCCGACTCCATCATCAGATCAGCTCCATGATACCATATTATTGCATTGTCACGCGATATAAACATACGAGCCCAAACACGACGGGTCTATCTTGTTTAGTACAGGAGTTCCTATGGCCACCTTCCGACTCCATCATCAGATCAGCTCCATGGTACCATATTATTGCATTGTCACGCGATATAAACATACGAGCCCAAACACGACGGGTCTATCTTGTTTAGTACAGGAGTTCCTATGGCCACCTTCCGACTCCATCATCAGATCAGCTCCATGGTACCATATTATTGCATTGGCACGCGATATAAACATACGAGCCTAAACACGACGCGTTTATCTTGTTTAGTACAGGAGTTCTTATGGCCACCTTCCGACTCCATCATCAGATCAGCTCCATGGTACCATATTATTGCATTGTCATCGACCTTTGACAGATGTTCAAACTTTGAATTAAATCTGATCGTTAAAAGTAGGACAAAATCGAGCTCAAAGGGGAAGGTTACAAACATACATACATACATACAGGTGAAGCTAATAAAAGCGTGTTAAAAACATAATAGGGCTAAATAAAAAAAATTGTTAGAAAAGGAAAATGGAGCGAGCACTCAACTTGAACAACGAAACTTCATATTTCTAATTATCCATGTGTCTACGTCATTTCTATTGAGAAACATAGATGGCGCTTTAGAATTTTAATGTTACCGGTAAGGTAAAAATTTTATTGTCAATAGCATAAAAGTCCAAATGAAATGAAATATAAAAATTTTGAAAAGTATTTTTATGGCATTTTATAAAATTATTTACGAAGAGAAAAAGAGCATTTTATCAACTTTCTTATAAAAAAAAATCTTCTGGATCAAGTGAAACTAGTAGGGTTCGAACCCACACAACTAGTGATTTAGACCAGACCTCTACCGTATAAGCCAAATAAGTATAGCGCGACCGTTTCAAAATTCTTGTTATTATTGCTCCTTCGTTTATTTAAAATTATTTTTTAATGGCGGTCGTGGAGAAGAGCAGCGCGTGCATATTAGCCGACGCTCTAAAGCGATCTAACAAATTCCATACATTGGGACCGGCAGGCGGGATTTTTGCAGTCATTTTTAATAAAATAATTAATTACTTCCAAATTAAGTTAAGTAACCGAATAAAACTCTATAATTGTATTTGTTATAATATGATATGTTACTGTTATTTATTTTATCGATGTACGATTAACAGTAATAACAATAACGAAGATTAAATAACTCGTTTAGAGGTTACTTTGCAATTATTTTCTATCGAGAAAATTTATCGCAAATGCGTTCCGAGTACAAAGTTTACGTCAGAAATATGATCAAGATTGACATATATTTTTTTCACCGCAATAAAGTGTGTATAACTACTGTAAAAATAATTGAGAAATCGATCTAAAAACGCATTCTGTCTCTTATAACGCTGTTAACTGCGATGTTAATTTGTAACAAACACGCGCATGCTATTTTTAAGAAGTATAACATTTTTGGAGTTACGTAATCTGTTTGTCAAAAACGAAATCCATGTAAAATCGCCGCGTTACCAGAAAACTAATTTTATCCCTATGATGGATATCATAGGGATAAAATTTGGTAGAAAAAATTGTTTTATACGCCGCTATAGAATTGTTATTTTTTTGTTGCTGTAGTACATCAGCCAGGCTGACGGCCCATCTGATAGAAAGCCATAACAATCTTGAGTTGTGTTCCGGATTAATGGCCAGTTTTCAGTCCTCCCTTACAGACTGGTAGCGCTATGGTGACGGCTCTGGTGTTGCAAATGTCCGTAGGCGACGATAACCGCTTTCCATTAAGTGGGCTGTCTGCCTGTCTGCTGTAAACCAGCTATGAAAATGAAAAAAAAAATATTTGTTTCCAGCAAATCCAACAGCAGTACAGAGGTCGCGGGGGCGCTGGTGCTCGGTACTGGGGCAGCATGTCGGAGGGAGGCGGTATATCTGCAGCGGGCGGCGACACGTGCAAAACGAACCTCATAGTCAACTATCTCCCTCAGACCATGACCGAAAAGGACCTGTACGCAATGTTCATGGCCATAGGGCCCATTGAGAGCTGCAGGGTCATGAAGGATTTTAAGGTGAGTCGCTAATAAAATTTAACCCGGGAGGAGCTTATGGTGTCCTCTGGATAACGTCGACCATAATTCATTTATTAAATAAAAGACAGTGTAAACTCTATGTAACGACACTGAAGGGATATAGGGAGGGATGCTTTTGTGTGACGTCTTTTGCTGCATTAGTACTTTTGTTGTTGTTTTTTTTACTTATTTTATATCTATATTGCGATATAGGATATTATAAAGGAAGTACTTAGAAATTTTGCTTTTTCGGAATTTCTTACAAATTTCTAGACTACGATGATAAAGTGATAAACGAACGTATACAGCTGCGTAGCTTTTACTAATTCTGGCAATTTAAAAGGTAGTTTTTGTTACTTTATTGTTGTCGGAAAGATTACAAGTAGTTTAAATGCCGACAGGTAATAAAATGTGCATTTACAGATTTGTATGTGGAATTTGCCTTTTTCGGGGCCTAGGTTGTAACAATATGTTGGATTGTTTTCAGACTGGTTATAGCTACGGGTTCGGTTTCGTGAATTTCACCCGGGAGGAGGATGCGGCGCGCGCCATAGACACATTCAACGGATACCAGCTTCGAAATAAACGGTTAAAGGTATATTGCACTTTAATCACTACTGTATTAAGTAGAGAGAAACGAATATTCGATTGCTTCAGTATTCGGCTAATTTGAATACTTTTTTTAATATTCGGTATTGGGCCGAATCGTGAAAAAAAATGATCACTTCTCACGTGGGGCGAATTACTGACCACCCCACTCAAAAGAGAGTATGAAAGTGCCGGAGACTTGATCGCCCCGGCATTATTTGGCCCTTCGTATACAAGGCTACGCAAATCTTCGATACTCAACGATTTTAGTCTCCAAGCGACTACCGCCACACAAATCCATTGAGGTTCGTACACGAGTCGCGCGCCATCTGCCGGACGAGATCGCCGCTACATAAGTCTCGGCGATTTCCAAGATGGAGCAATTTTTGGTGTACATGTGGAACATGTAAGTCCACTAAATACCTATAACTCTCTTTGGACATTCTGTACTGATTCTGTATTGATAAGAATTTCGTATCTGTTTGTTGTAACTCTTTTACTGCTACAAACAGTCAGCACTTTATATTTATCTCTATATACGGATGAACCCAGTATCTTCTGTTACGACGATTTCTTTGTTTTCGATTAGGATAATACAAAATTTTGTGAGACATTTTTGAAAAAGTATGATCTGTTTAGCCGTTTATAGTGACTGAATAGGCAACTCGCGTCTTGCGATTCAATGTCGTGTGTACAGACCGTGCGCTACTCGATACTCGCGACTAAATACTAATGTCGTATACAACATTAGTATTGAAGATTTGCGTAGCCTTGTGTACGAAGGGCCTAAGAGGTCGTTAGGTCGTCGCCTGCCAGGGCCTAAGGAACGACAAGGCCAAATAAAGGCAAAGAACGGAACACCGAGAGGTTTATTAGGTGTCCCAGACTTGAGGGGCAATACCACTTGCTGGAGGTGTTAAGTCTATCCCACGTGGCGAAACCCACACTCCTCACCTTCTGTCACATGTGGTGCCCAGCTCCAAAAGATTTTAGATGTTATCCGTGCATGAACGGAGAAATAATACAATTTCCTGTCAGGTCTGTCTTAAGAGGCGGCAAAACAACCCACAGCCAGGGTAGGACATTTGCCCGACTGGATGGCTACCACCCCTGGTCTAGATTACGTGGCCATAACAACCTTGAGTTGTGTTCCGGCATTGGTGACCAGACAGGCTCCCTTAAGAGAGCAGCAGCGCATTTGTAGCACCTTTGGTGTTGCAAATGTCCATAGGCGATGGTAACCGCGTTCCATCAAGTGGGCCGTCTGCCTGTCTGCTGAACTCCTGCAATAATAAAAAAAGTGTGTGTGTACTTATGTACACGCGTTAGAAGTTATACTTCTTTAAATTGGTTAAATGGTTAAAGCCCCCTCGATCGACGATCGACCGTGGTAGGGCCTTTATTTATTTAACCGACCGTATTGAAAAATGCAATCAAAAACTGAGGTTAACTCTAAATAACTTAGAAAAATAAATACCACAATCACACCCAAGTATTGGAAAAAGCGATATAATATGACGATATAATATATACTTACTTTTTTATAGAAATTCACTGGAATTAGAATTAAAATAAGTCATTTGATTTTGCTGATCAATTTAATATATATATATTATATATACTAAATAAACGATTTATAAATCATCAAACTCGTATATTAATTAAAACACAATAAAGTAAAGAAATATTACAATGCTCGTCTCACAAATTCACAATCCATCTATCAACAACTCGTTGCTTCGCAACCACCATACTACACTCGGCCATCCTGAAAAACTGTTGACTATAGCTAACTTCATGGTGTAGCTTTTTCGTGTGACGGTTTGCGCGCGCACCGTAAAAATTTACTCTCATCTCGCCTAAAGGAGTATTACTTCAAAAAGGCAGGGTGTGGTTTACATATAATTATGTACCCGGAATCATAAGTAATGAGCGGGGGAGGGGGGAGGGAGGGGAGGAAAACTCACCCCTTCTGCAACTCCTATGTGCGAGAAATGTATAGTTCGTGAGTTATTAATGTTTTTGTCAATCTAACCTCACTTCTGTTTTTCACTAATATATAATATAAATAGTGAATGGTTACCAGTCGGTTCTGGCAGCTTTGGTCTACACAAGACCTAACTTAACCGACTGTTTAAAACTCCACATATTTAAACTTTCAGATACATACAGTCTCCTATTTCGATAAATCCCGTCAAAAAACGTGAAAAACGTCTCGGCGACAAAATTACCATATCATTGTCGTGAATTTCAAACTTCGATGATTAATTGAATATGTATTTTTTCCACTCAAAACCAGTATTTCAGTTGTTATAAATAAGTCTTAAATATATTCCTAAACACATTAACATGAAATCATCCGGGGACATATATGTAAACCCAAACCAAAAGGCATTACATTAAAAATTGCGTTGTAAAGTGAAAAATTCACGTTTCCAGGTGTCATACGCCCGTCCTTCAGGCGACGACATCAAAGACACGAACTTGTATGTGACGAATCTCCCCCGCGCGATCACAGAGGACCAACTCGAGACCATATTCGGCAAATACGGGAGGATAGTCCAGAAACACATACTGAGGGACAAAAACAACGGCACGCCGAGAGGTGTCGCTTTTGTTAGGTGAGTCTCTATTATTATCTAACGGATGATCGCGACTTCTTCCGCGTTTTTTTTTGACAAAATTGAATGTGCACATATCCGCCATTTTATCGTAAGCGACATTTGGACCTAAGTATATCATTTGTTGTAATATGTATTTTTCAACACATTTGCTCATAAAGTGGCTCTATGGTCACCGCAATTAGGCACAGAATGACACCCATAATCAAACTGTGAGCAAAAGAAATTATAACTCACTAGTGAGTTATAGATTTTTTTTTAAATTTTATTGGTTGCGTTGCTTCCTCTTAAAAAAGTTTTTATTAAAAAAAAAGATCGTGTTCTATAGAACAAATAAATTAATGTTCCTATTGCTTGCTCATTTCATGCAACTTCTTATTTAAATAGATAATTTTAACTCGTACGTGTTGAATAAATAAAACTTTTACTCATATATAACTTTTTTACTAACTGCACATTTACTAATTGTTTCTCTAAATAAACTTTTTGTCTACTAAATAAAATGAGTTTTTGTTGTTATTTCATTCACAAGTGTGTTGAAAAACGTCGTATGATACACGTGTGTATTGATGATTACCGTCCTCGGCTCTCTTAAGACCCTCGCCTACGGCTCGAGTCTCAATGGCGCCTCGGCGGTAATCACCAATGTTACACACTAGTATCATAATGTACTATTAAACTGTTGATTGGTTTTAAGGTGAGGTGTGTAAGAATAAGCCTGAATGGCGCTCTGTTGTTCGTGCCTACCCCGCAAGGGACCTGGCGTGAAGTTATGTATGTATGTATGTATTGGTTTTAAGTGTTTCAGTTTTAGTTAAATTAGACCTTACTGAATATTTTTTTTTTTGTCTTAGATGTATAATAGTTTAAAGTACGTTTTACAACAAGAAATATGCTTAGGTCCACATGTCTGGCTACCACCTCTGGTGTAAAGTATGCCGCCATAACAACTTTTATTTTATATTATTTTATACCAAATTAGCTGTCCCGGCAGACGTTGTCTTCTCCTGAAAAAATAAAAATCAAGGCACAGACTCTAGTGCCACCTACCGGTTCCAATTGTGAATCTAAATCACCCGGGGACCCACTTAAACACATAAAAATAAAATCATCAAAATTGGCTCTGGAGATTAGGAGGATCCTTAAACCCGATCCCATCGCCACCTACCGGTTTCAGTTGTAAGTCTTAACCATCCGGGGACCCATCCAAACATACGCAAAAAGTTTCATCAAAATCGGTAAAGTCGTTCTCAAGTTATGTGCGCACATAAATTTCTATTTATGTACGATTCATTTTTATATATCAAAAGATTTAAAGCTACATATATAAAAATATCATCTAAAATATCTTTCAGATTTGACAAACGGGAAGAGGCACAAGAAGCGATAGCAGCTTTGAACAACGTCATACCAGAGGGCGGCACTGAACCTCTATGTGTAAAAGTAAGTGTTGATATTAGTAATTATTTTTTACCGAATCAAAAAAGGTGAAGGTCATAAATAAAAAAATATTTTCTAGCAAAACAGAAACCGGTTTCTAGAGTAACTATGAATCAAAAAATAAATATTTTTTAAATTAAATAGCAAAACTTGAGCATTACTATATTTTTCAAAATTTTGTTATTTTAGCAATGTACGGTCGGCCAGATTTCTCCTTGATCAGTTCTTTGACATTTTGTTTTGAACGGCTCAATGTTTCGACATCCACGCACTCGCACTCAAATTTTATATACACCAATAAGGAGGTTTTTTCCAAAATTTATTGATGCACAAAACAAATTATAATCATAACAAAACCTTAAGATTGAAATATAAACAGAAATCTGGATCGCAATCCACATACAATATATAAAAATTGTAGAAAGAGACTGAAAATGACTCACTTATATCTACATATTATGATTATTTTAGTCAAGTTTATCTTTAATTAGATTTATTTTTCTTTATTTGTATATAATTACTATTATCTATTTTATAAATGTACTAAGAATCGAGGATATTTTTTTTTAAATTTTACAATATTTATTGGGATTTGGTTCAAATATCAATGTGTTTGTTGTTACCCGCCACCTCATTCTGACAATGGGATTGAAGTAAGGTATATTGTTTTTATGGGCTTCTAAAGAGAAAATATTGATACTGTGTGATCTTCGGGCCGTAAATCTTCTGAAATGTTTAAATTAAAGGAAACAGTTACCCTTGTTTTGTTGCACTTTACACTACACTACACTACACGTTACACTTTGCCGATTGAGGACGCCATTTTATTTTTGTATTCTGCTCCCACTTTGTTCAAGGACTTCGATTTTATTGCTTCCTTGTAAAGCCCTAAACGGGCAACAAAAAAAATCCCGCGGTTTAAAACTTATGTTTTACTTGTGCGCGTGTGTTAGCGAAAGTTTTTGCAAGGCGATTTTTGTCTTATGGGTGGTTCACCGCCGCTTTGGTCGATTCTATTATATATATATATATATATATATATTTATATTATATTTTCATATTTTACTTGCATTGACTTTAATACGTAAAAATATTTATTTTTTATCTTCTTAATTAGTCTTGAAATCGGTTTGATTTTTTGCTATAAAATCTTTTGACTACTAAAAATTGTTTATCTCGCTGTTAAGTAATAATATATGCTTTTAGACACCTAATAATAAGGAGATGTTTGTACTAGCGAACATAAAGCTAAAAAAATGCACATGACATATATATAACTGGATAGCATCATACGTCCATTCTACTATTTGCTTTTTGACGTTTTGTGGTTTAAAATATGTTTTTTGTAGATCAATTCTACAAAATTGAAAATTTCCAAATGCGACAAAATAATGGTGTTTGGCGCCATTTAATAATGTAGAAATAAGTTTATGGATTTAAACAAATAAAATTATATTTAAATTGGCTGGGTGGGTTTTAAAATGTTTGAATGACGTATTTCGTTGTCGGTCTGTTGGTGCAGCCATTCGGGAGGGAGGCGTCCCGCGGGACAGCCGCAAGGGGATTGGACCATTGCCGTCACAAGCATCACCACGTCACGGTGCGGCATGTGAACATAATATCTTTTATTAGACTCTATTCGTTCGATTCGGTTTGCCTATTTAAGAATTAAAAATTACTGTATACTGGCGATAGGCATTAGTTTTAGTTTTTGATACTAGTTTGCGGAGGGATTAATATGTGGCCTGCAACTAAGTTTATAGATAGGTAAATTAAGTGAAATTAGAATTGGATTGCAGTTCTAAAATGTTTGAATGACGCATTTCGGAGATGGTCTTTTGCTGCAGCCATTCTGGAGGGACCTATCCCTCGCGATGGCTGCAACGGATTTGGACCATTGCCGTTACAAGCATCACCACGTCACGGTGCGGCATGTGAATATAATAATAATATATTTTATTAGACTCTATTAGTTCGATTCGGTTTGCCCATTTAAAAAATAAAAATTACTGTATACTGGCGATAGGCATTAGTTTTAGTTTAAATACGAGTTTGCGGAGGGATTAATATGTGGCCTGCAACTAAATTTATAGATAGGTAAATTAAGTGAAATTAGAATTGGATTGCAGTTCTAAAATGTTTGAATGACGCATTTCGGTGATGGTCTGTTGCTGCAGCCATTCTGGAGGGACCTATCCCTCGCGATGGCTGCAACGGATTTGGACCATTGCCGTCACAAGCATCACCAAGTCACGGCGCGGCATGTGCACATAATCAATTTTATTAGTTGTAAGTCGGTTTGCCCATTTAGGGGCTTAAATTGCTTTTCACTGCTGATGGGCATTAGTTTTCGTTTTTGACACGGACTTGAAGAGGTCTGTATATGGCCTACATATGAATTTATAGATAGGTAAATCAATTGAAATTAGAATTGGCTGAGTCGGAGTTCTAAAACGATTGATTGACGCATTCCGTTATGGGTCTGTTGCTGCAGCCATTAGGGAGGGAGGCGTTCTACGGGGCGTCCTGTGGGGGTGGGTGACCAGAGTTGTCGTATATGTGTGTTCTCTGATCACGTCCACAATTGCGTGCAGTGTTGCAAAGCCTTTTCTTACGCAGGTACAGATACGCAGGTTCGTTGCAGATGTTATTTATTACAATTACTATACAGTATTATGGAGTACTTTTTATGTTATTTGAGGTAGACAAATTGATACTTTTAAGAATGGCTCTATGAAATATAATAGGGCTTCAACGGGCAGAGTGACACCGTTGAAGCGTCGCGAGTACGTAGCAGCGTGAAGCCTTGATGCTGAACTTGTAGTGTGTCTCCTGCATGCCGAGGACGCCCTTATATACTGCGTTGCCTGTTGTTGACGACGCAGGTGGCCCATGCCGTTGAGTCATCGCAGTGCAGGACCGAACTTAACGCAGGGCCGCTTTTGGGTTGTTGCTATGGAGAATGGATTTACATGATTATGATTAATTTGGATAAAAAATGGTGGATGCTTAGTGCACCACCATAGTCCTTCTACCACCAACCCCTATTTTTTAAGCGATATTAGTACTGTGATAACTAAACTAACTAAAAAATAATTTAATAGGTAAAACAACGTTTGTCGGGTCAGCTATAGTATAATTATTTTCTCCGTGCAGTTTGGGTCATAAATCAAACTCGGCCTCAGCCCGGCTAGGGCGGTGACCATGTTGCGCGGGCGCAACGCCAATAACAATAACTCATTCTTATCAAAGAAAGATTATCATTCTTATAAAAATCATTATTATCTTTTTTGCTGTTAATTTTAAAGTTAGATATAAGTATTTATATTTATTTTTAATATAACTTGTTACATTCTAAACTTTTGTACTTATAGTTTTTTAATACATAGATATCTAATTAATAATTTATTTTAAATCATTATTATTCTCATTTTAATAAATACGTTGTTTTATCTGTTTTTTCTTTCATTTATATCACTAACCCACAAAATGACAAAACTAAATACACTATCGATAACGCTTATCCACAACAATAATGCGTATCTCTATGCCTACCCATAAGGCCCGTGAGTGGAAGAGAGAGCGAAATACTCGCTTCACTGCTCCGATTATTTATGAACCAAACTGCACGGAGAAAATAATTCTACTATAGTTAGGTTATAAATGTTCGCAGTTTGTTTAATTCAATAATAATAATTTAATTAAATACACCAATAGCCGCCTCACGGATTGAGCGGTGACAGAAAGTCTTAACGTTTGTTTATAGCAATGTAGACGGAATTAACATTTTTAAATAATAAAATAAAATAACAATAACAATACTTGTTTAAAAAAAATACTCTACACCAAAGCTGTGTTTGTTTGTAATAGGTTACAAAGTTATGGCGTAGTAACTGTAAACGAACCAAATAAATAAATAAAAAAAATATGTTAAAATTTCAGGTCGCCGAGGAGCATGGGAAACAAAAGGCTGCATATTACGCTGGTTGGGCGGCGGGTTTTCAACAAAATAGAGGTAAATACCTGTATTATATCTTATTATTCTGTAATATAAACTTTTAATAAATAAAAATACGTATATAGTTTATGACAGTATTCTTGATTTTTTTTTGTCGTTAATAAAAGGTTTTTCAATAAGATTTATCTTGGATCATAGACGTCTGCCAATTACTTATCACTACACATATAGCTAACATTGGTGAACATGTACAGCGCAACCATAGACAGTGTATTTATTGTGTATATTTAATTCCAATCATTAATTTGTAGCTTATAAAATATCTACTATATAAGCAAAATCATATTTTAACGAGGTTAGGCGCATATTTTTTTATGTCTGATATTTCGAAAGCTTTTAAGATTAAATGTTGAAAACTAATACTTAGTGTCTTTTTTTTCTTTGATAAAATAAACGGTACAATATAATAAACTCAAAAAGCGATAGTGATCAGTTTTTGAAATATCAGAGTTAAATTGAAAAATTAGGAAAGCTTGTTTTAATGTTGCGTAACATGTAAGAATGTTATCGAAATAAAACATATTACCTACGTTCTGTAATTTATTCATATTCAAGTTGAGTAAACTTAATTAATTCAGTTAGACCTTTCTTTTAATTCTTTGTCACTGTAGTACTTCCAGCCGGATTTGAGTTATGAATATATAATATTATGGTTGCACTGTACATTACAAATACTTATCACCAGTCGTCATTGTTCGTCTTTATTTATTATTTTTTTATAATCAGGGTAAATTCTACTATTGTTGGCACCTCACCTGATGACTGGCACCCAGTCAGATTATTCAATATATAAAAAACATCTTTAATATTTTTTATTAGGAAGCCATAAAATATTGTTTTGTATGTCTTTGAAGACCACGGGCTATAACAATGCCCAGGACATTTGGAGGGCCTGCGTGGAGGGCCACGGGAAGGCCAACATATAGAGGCCTTGACTTTAATGTAAATATGTAATGTATGTAATGACTGTCCATAGATTATTATTATCATTGTGAGGAGGCAAAAATTAATGTATTAAGATTTCTTAATGTGTTGAATAAAATTATAGGCTCTGTTTCGAATAAAATCATTGTACTGGGGTTCAGCCAATAATGGTATAGTTTCTCTAATAAAGGTAGAAAATTTTATGAAGTGTCAGAATATGAATGCTTGATTTTTTCCATTTTTTTAGGTTTATATTTTTGTAATATTTCGTGAAAGTAGTAAACAGTGCCTGTGACGTATTGTAAGATAATAAAAAGTTCAGGCATCTGACCAAACCCTTGTTGGAGACACCAGAGTTGATTTAAAAAAAATCCGTTTGTGTTAACTGTCACCTTACAGGGTAGAGGATAGCCCATTCGAAGATATATTGAAGGTCATAAAGAATGGATATTCATAAAGAAAATAGCGATTTATGTTTAAGCTTGAGTGTTTCATATAT
Source organism: Dendrolimus punctatus (assembly GCA_012273795.1). Lineage (NCBI taxonomy): Eukaryota > Metazoa > Arthropoda > Insecta > Lepidoptera > Lasiocampidae > Dendrolimus > Dendrolimus punctatus. The sequence goes on from CM022548.1 coordinate 13,799,074, forward strand.
AGTATGCAAGGTGGTAGAAACGTGCTGCTTCTTTCTCTTATGAAATATTATATCTTAATTAATAAACCGCCGCAACATTTAAAACGAAATCCAGAACTCAAAAAAGTCATAAAATCTAGTAAAAAGTACAGGTTGGCCAAAAAGAGTGAAAAATAAGAGGGGCGCCACTTTCGCGCATTTATCTGAACTCTAGTAATCCCGATACTATAAGAGTAATTTTGACACTTGATAGTAATTTTTAGTATTACGTCGAACATAGTGCAAGTATCAAGTTAGTTTATTTACGATATGCACATTTTATTAATATAACCTATGATGTTTACTTTAATAATAATGGCATTTATTTTATAATCCAGAGCTTTATAACACCTTGTAACTGATTAACAGGACAATTATTTGATTAAAAAAAGCTAAACTCCATTATAAGTCTGTCATGTTGGCCATTCCTTGGTAAATATCGTCGTATCATAACGAAAATATTCTTGCTTCAAGTTGACTTCTCATGTGAATTAGTATTGTTATGTTGGTATTTTGTTATTTTTATCAGATTCTCTTGACTTGGATCAACGTTAAAATTATAATAACATGGATAAATTGAACTTTGATTATAATTCACTGAGATAAGATGAATATTGCCAGGAGGCAAATATAATTGGTTTATGTTCTAGACGTTTTGTCTAGGTTATATTAAATTATATAAAAAGTGTTCGTCTTTGGACGCCCGAGAGAAGTGATAACTTGCATGAGAGAAAGGGAAGCCAGACATACTGGCATCGTAACGCGTTACGTAACGAACCGGCTTACCCTTCCTTAAGAATTTATCACTTCAAAAATTGGAGTGTACTTACCTTATCTTACTCGTGGAGACCATACAATTAAAGTGAAAACTTCATTAGTGCGAATAACGCTCGCCGATGCGAGCGTGTCTTCTATATATATCTCTCGCTCTCTTAGTCGACTTGAGCCGATTTCACCCGAACGAGCGTTACATGGCCGAGTGTGATGCGTGACGGCACAGTATCGCCTAAGGAAGTTTTCACTTCAATAAACTAAGTAAAAAAATACACTTGTGCACGCGGCTATGGATAGCTCCGGTGTTGCCGCAACGGCATCACAGTCTCGACCAACTGGACATGCTCCATCGGCAAGATTACCCGACCAACTACGGAATGTACGGCGGCACGTCGAACAGGTTCTTCCGGCGGGACTTTTACAATCAGTCGTCTTACATGAGCCACCATCGCCCGTTTTGAAAAGGGCTTTACTGCAAAAAGTTCCGCCTCTCCGATACTAGGATCTAAGGCGGCAATGTGGACTTTTGATTTTCATGTAGTGTTATTTTGTGTTTATTTTGTATATATTATTTATAGTGGATGTGTCGCCGGTTTTACTTCGAAAATAATGTGGCAATACAAGCCCTCAAAAAAATTGTTCAGAACTTGTTCAAATATTTTTTTAGATTACTTCAACATAGTGGCCGAGCCCAGAATTCTTATTAGAATAACTTCTGTCTAAAATTCTTTTCTACTCAAGTAAAATACCTGAATGGAGTTTGCTACGTTACTCGCGCATTACCACATATTTTTGGAGATTTTGGAAACTACGTTTTCATGGATTTAAGAGCGGTAATTTATTTGATTTTCGTTATTCCGACGTTCCAGTGGCATAAATTACCGCGCTTAAAACCGTTAAAACGTGGTTTTATTATGTATACAAGTCGCGAAAACTTAAGAAAATGTTATGAGCGAATTAACTTTTTTATTTTACTGCATTTTTATTTATTGTATTTTATTGCATGAGTTCAGCAGATGGGCAGACGGCTCACCTGATGAAAAGTGGTTACCATCGCCTATGGACAAAAAAAAAAATTTTGATTCAGACTAGGTTTCATACATATTCTTTTCACAAAAAATATTTTATATAATATCTAGAAATGTAAAATATTAACACAAAATCAAATTTCTGTGAAACATTTGTCATTTTAGTAATAATATTCGTAGAATACGAATCTGTCAAGTAAATTCTCTCAATTTATAACTTCAAAGATGTTATGCGCGAGCGAGACGGCGAACTGCATTTAGGTAGCCACTTAGTTAAAAAGAATAATTAAGAAAAAAATTACAACAACAATATAAATATTATATATAATTATTTGATGTGGGCCTGACAGACAAATAATAATTTTGAAATGATTCCTGCGACACTAAGAAAGGTTTTTAATGATTTGCGTTTGTTCCCCACTCCACTGTTACGATCCTAAATGCTTTTTAAGATTTAAATAATAAGGTTATCGGATTAAAGAATAGACAAGACTCGAGTGGTTATGATAAAGGTCGAATTGAACGGTGTTGCCGGTTTTGTGAACATTTTTGTTGCCAGCTTTAATAATAATGTTACGGTGATAACTTTTTTTGAAAGTTCAGGAATAAGGAAATATATTGGTACAGTTTTATACAACTAATAATTCCTCTCTGTTGGCGTGGAAGTATAATTTACCCGGTTTGAATGAGGTCATGTACCACTGAGTACAGAATAATATGATTGTTTTACTCTAGATGTAATTATTGCTTAATTAATTTAACATTAAGCTTAAGAGTATATACACAGAAATCTTAAATGCCACGTGATAATGTTCGTAACTTTTGTATATTCTGAACATGTTCGTAGATCTCCGAAGGTGTTTTGTAATCTGTATTGACATAATTTGGCACGTACATAGACTGATGATAAACTGAGTAGTTTTAACCTTGCTAATTATGCAGCAATATGATGGAAATGGTGGAAACACCACCAGTCAGAACCAAGCGATTCGCTTCTACTTTTCTGGTGCGCACTGCCGAAGAGTGGAATAATTTGCCGGAGTCTGTTTTCTCGACAAATACAATCTTGAAGTCTTCAAGTCACGAGTGAACAGGTAACTTCTAGGTAAGCATGCTCCATCCTAGACTGCGTCATCACTCAACATCAGGTGAGACCGTGGTCAAACGCAAACCTATACTTCCATTTTAAAAAAAACCACGTACGTGATGTAACTCTCTCGATGTACATCAATGCTCAATAGACCAATTGCAGTTTAACCTGGACATAGCTAAGAATGCATAGCAGGCAACACTCTGCTATTTCCGCATGTGAATAAAGTTCAATATAGATTGTTTACACGTCGGAATCCGGTCTGTACTCTTCTGCATAAGCGAAAGCTGCCGATCGGAATTATGAGCTGTGTAAAACTGTAGTGTGATGTGATTTTGGATTGGTTAGTTTAAAAAAAATGTTCACAAAAAGTTTTTTAAATTAGGCCTGCTTAAGGACTGAGGCAAACGTTAAGGTAGGGGCAAAATTTTTAAATTATTTCTTTATGAGTAATGATGATAAATTTATTTGTGTTGAGTTGAATAATATTATGTATTATTCAGCCCTCATTATTTAGTCCTGTCGTCAGCCATGTGCATTTTATGTAATTGATATAGGCTTGAGTGTGTTTGTCTATAATTCTGGTGAGGTCTACTCGAATGACTCTATATATTTGAATTACTCGAACTACTCCAAATACTCGATAAGCACTGCAGTCTTATTTGTGCTCTTTACCACTTTCTTATGTTAATATTATGAAAATAGCATATATGTCAAAATGTATAATTTTTAACATTTTGTTATTAAAGCAAATGTTGAAACAATTTTCCAAACAATAAGTTGTGCTAATGTCAATTGGATTATTTTCATTGTTTATTCATTTGTATCTTTTTCCATACAGAAGTGTTAATATTTTCTTGACTGAAATTTCGGCCTTCTTACAAATATGAAATATGTGTGTTAAGTTAGAAGGTTCCATTATTCATTTTGTGAAAAACTACCGTATTGTGTTTATGTGTGTATGTGTGTGTAACAGACACCATAATCAAAATGAAAGATTACTTTCAATGACGGGTTCGTTTCTATAATTTTACATTCCTAAAAATTCTCTTTGATTTAAGACAAATACATCTCCGCTTACTTTAATATTGCTGTGAATCCGTTCAGCCTTTTCTGAAATTATTTATTCAATACAAATTAGACCGTCATACAAACACAAAGATTTATGCTGGTTTAAGTCAAATTATCGATAAAAACCGGACTATAATCAATATCTCATAATTAGGGTTGTAACGGAGGTCTTTTTAGCGGAGGCGGTGGCGGATGCGGAGGCGACGGGTTTCATCTCCGCGGATGCGGAGGTTAACGGAGGCGGAGGCGGAAGTGAAATTTGATGTAGAAAAAATAGTAGTTTATGGTTTATACATTACATCGCGTCGGTAAAACTTCGTACGTACGTCTAACGCGTGTAAGCAATTCGACAGGTTGATTCCTGTAGTGTATCATTCATTTGACAAATGACATTTGCACGCCCCCCGCCCCAGCCCAACCGCGTTTCCGCCGCGCACGCGTTGATTTTTGTTCATTTGTGCCGCGCGGCCGGACAGCTGAGTCGTCACGAGCGTCGCTGCTTGCGTATGATTACAGTAAATAAACCTCCGTTATGACTCCGCAAAAATTACACGGATGCGGAGGCGGAGGTACGATTTCTTGCGGAACTTCCGCAGTAACGGAGGCGGAAGCGAAGTTCCGTTACAACCCTACTCATAATATACCAAGAATATATACCCATTTCATACAAATCGTATAAACAGAGTGTGACAACAACACAAAAACAATAACTGCGCAAGCGCAATCTGCGAATATATATACGATATAGATACGCTAGAAGAGCTTGGGCGTGTTTATAAAAATGGTAATTTGGGACTATGCATTTTATGAATAGCAGTTCTCAATTAAGCCTCAGGCACACATCAATTTTATTAGTATAAGATAGGATTGTTAATATTTCTATATATGTAAAAAGATACAAAGGAAATTGGCTTATGAAACATAATATGAAGTGCTCAATAGATTAAACAATACTTGTTTGTATGAACATTGTAGTTATTTATAGAAACATGCATTATGTATTTAGTTATGTATACAATTTACATTGTATACCCGTATATATTACGAAATTTGTGTGTTGCTATTCCATAATGACCAAGTCGCATAAGATACTACTTTCAAGCATATTTTCTCACATATATTTCTTCACTAGAGATGCGCACTTATTGTTAAAGCCATCCAATTAGCGGTAGTTCATAAAGTAACCAAGGACAAGTTCTGCCCTACTAATTGCATTTGCAGTAATAGAGATTTTTGGACATTTTACTTGTTTGCAACTAGTCGCTAATATATACATAAAGCTTGACTTTTTCTTGATTTTTAGATACATTAAGAAGTTATATAACATGTTGTTTGGATATCAAAAAAATATTTAAGAACTTAGCGAAAAATATTGTTACGACCTGAGCGCAGACAAAAGACAAATTCACACCTGCATACCTGTAGACGTTTCATTACCCTTGCGGCATTTGGACTTCTTTTGTTTACTTGGTGATTAGAAACAGCTCATTGTGTGTTGTAATCTTTTATGGTAGTCATTAGCCAGGTGTGATTCTAGGAAATTCAGTCCACCCGGTCGAGCAGATATATTGTATTTGTACAGTATATAGCAATGCCCCAATGGAGGAATGAGGGAGTCTAGCAATAGCCACAAGCGAAGCAAAACGTTAGTGACTGATTTTGCGCGGGTGATTGAATCGTGCATTACGTTTGGACTGGTTGTGTACAGTTATATTTGTACCTGTGTTATACGTGTTTTTTATAGTTCTAATAAATTCTATAATAATTCCAACGGCATTTTAATTCGAGTCGTGCAACTCGTAACAATATGTTTCTCGTGTTTTTCTTGAATCGGCCATTTTGCAAGGACTCGTTTGCTATAAGCAGGGCAGAGTTGTCAACCACTTCACCAAGTGACTAATGTTTGTCGAATAAAGCCGATAAGTGACAAGGCTTATGCCACTGTGCAGGCTTCAGTTGCTTACCTGTAAAGACTATAAATGATGGCTCGGTCAGATTAATTCTTTTAAAGATTGCAAAATCTGATATTATTTTCATTTAATAAAACTACGTTTTAACGGTTTTAAGCGCGGTAATTTATTTTGGTTTATCCGACGTTTCGGCCGCTTTTCAGTGGCCGTGGTCACGGAAGACAAAGATGACATTTGTCTAACGTGCATTGTCAAAGTTTTTATTCAGCCTACCGCCAACTTGTTCATTTTTATTATTTAGTTTTAATTTTGTTTATGGGTATTTGTTACTCTAATTAGATTAGGCTCCCATAGAGTAAATAATATCCATAAACAAAATTAATAAATTACCGAGCTTAAAACCGTTAAAACGTAGGTTTATTATGTGCACAAGTCGCGAAAACTTAAGAAAATATTATTATTTTCATTGTTGTATCACTTTGCTAGTTAATTTTGGATAAACAACATCTAAATTATAGATATTATGAATGAGAAATAGACTCACCTTTTTCTTGTTTCAAATTCTAGATGGATTATACATTTTTTTTCTTTTTTCTGTTTGCTATGTAAAAATGATATTCAAATAGTACTCTGTTAATTAAATAGTATTGTAAAATAGTTGGTTTCCGTGTATTACTGTTAGTTTATAAAAAATTTGAATCTCGATTCATAATTGTGACATAATTCTGTACTATAAGCTGATGTATAATCCTCGAGTCTGTGGTACGGCTAAACTTGCTGTGCTACTAACTAGTCTGGCCGCAATAGTAATATACCCCGTTAACCTATGGAGGGTAGAGGTATGGAGAATCATCTCTATGTATGAAGAAGTGTCCATCGAAATACACTGAATTGGGGTGGCGCCACATTAGCTCCAGGGTGAATTTTAAAGAAAGCGCCAAAAGTTATTAGAGTAGTTATAAAGAATTTAAGTGTTGTAAAATTAAATATTGAAAAACACTAAGCGAATTATTCAAAGTTCGCAAAATTAAATCACTCTTCATGTTTTTCACTTAGCTGTCATTCTATGAGGTTATATAATATTTACTTAATTATGTTGTACTACGTAAATAGTTGACATTTTTAATAGCATACTATCACCAACTAGTCTAGTTACTAAACATATTAAATTTGTGTACCTCGGCATACTTCGATCCGTTAACAACTGCTACATTCATACCACACCATTTGCCTACGCTACCGCTATTTCGGAGGGTTTTGAACTATTATTTACTGTTTATAGCTGGACACTTTTTCTACGTTCCACCCATATGAGACGGTTCTCCTTACCTCTCCATACGGTCAGCATAACTTGATATCGCGACTACAGTCACTATACAAAATTAAAACTGATTTTTAACGGCTTAGAGCGCGGCATTTGATTTGATTTTTTTTCAATGTTTCCTACTCTTTAGTACGGAAGACAAAATTGGCAGCAAAAGGTTGAAAAAAAAATCAAATAAAATGCCGAGCTTGAAACCGTTATAACTTAGTTTTAATTATGAAATGTATGTACTATTTCCACCAAATATTTAACGTCGCCAGCAATCGATCTAGATAGGTTTTTTTTTGCGAAGGCGAGCAGTCTGCGTCTAGTGTGCGTGTCTGACGGAACTATCTGGGGCCTAATTCTGCTGTAACTATCTCGTCAAAATCACCGGACACTCGTCTCAGTCGTTGCTTTGCCTAATTTTGGTATTTTGATAATTCCAATGGTGTGCTCGTGTCATCTTTATAAATATTTTATAAACTCATGGTAATTTTTCAATATTAATTTCGCTTAACGCCATTCCTGCTAATGGAATTACAATTTTTTTCTACTATTATTCTGCCTCAACGATATTGAGAAAATATTATTGGATTTAGCAGAGTACCATTCTTTGACACTACCGCAATGGAATCGTCCCTTGAATATCTTGCAATGCAAATATGCTGACATAGCAGAATTGGCCTCTGATACGAAAAATCATCCTCGCTTTTGGTCTCACACACAGATAGAAAATTAATAATGGGGGTTATTAATTTAAAAAAAATAGTTTGGTTAGTTTCAGTTATTTGAATAAATTGGAAATTTTATTGTTAATTAATCCCATTCCATCCATTCTTTACTTACAAAGATATATTAGGGTTTATATTTTTTTAAATTATACTTACTCTAATTAAGTGTTTTTACCTCAATTCAAGCTCGCTCGCCTTTGATTTGCAAAAAGTATTATAAGTGAGGACTATACAAGCTTTTACATACTTCACACCTGTAAAAAATATTTTAGATATGTCACAGTTGCGATTAGAGTATTTATTATACATTGACAATATAAATTCGTGATTAAATATGTTTCGTAGATTTTTCGGAGTCTATGAGTGTTGTTTATGGTCCCGTGACGACTGTCCGTTCCTAATGTAATTAATGAACATAAAACTGTCCTTTTACCCTGTTTGAGGTGAGTGTTATGCGTCTATGGTTTAATGTTTTTTTTTAGTTATAATATTTGTTAGACTCTGGTAGTTTTTATTTCATAGATGTAAGTATAACGGTTGGTTTATAGGCATGGACGAGTAATAACTATGAATTACTATCAGCAAATATTGCAGCTTATAACTTTTTATGCATTTTTAAACAGCGCCACATGTCTTTATTCACTTGCACCAAGATTTTATTATTTAAAACCTACTTTTAGATCATCTCAGTTAAAATTCTAGACTTAATGTTCAGACATAGATAACTTTTTTGGAAATAAACACCATAGACAAATCATTTTTTTTAAATAATAAAATACTGGTTATAGTTATTAAAAGTGTAGATGTATTTTTAGATATCAAAATTCATGACAAGAAAAACTAAAGTAACATTTATGGGTTTTCAAATTTACATTTTTCTGGGCGATTATACTTCCATGCTACAGGCGAGCACACTGGCAAGGTCATAAAATTTTCAACGCTTAACAAGGATGCCTAAAACGATGTTAAGAGCTCTGATGTTTTGAATTTAAAGTTGGAAAGCTAAGATTATATATGATACATTTAGATGTTATTGTTTTTTAAACTTTCTTGAATTAAAAAAAATATTCTTTTTCGCATACACTCACCACAATGTCTCTTTTCCCTAATAGGTTAGTATTTGAACTACATAATTGTATATTTATTAAACTGTTTAAACGTAGTAGTCTATTATCGTTATTGTTCAGTGAGGATTTCTTTACTTATATTGTTAAGAATTGTAATATTTCATTGTATTTGCTGAAGACGACCTGTATTGTATTATGGTCAACTAATTCCATACAATTAACTGAGATTCTTATAAATAGATTAAATTAACATCCGGCTCGAAGGTCCAAACTTTGCAACTGAAAATACAAGACTTGAAAACAAAATTACTTTGTTCTCATCTTATGAAAATACTAACGGCGATGATAAGTAGTTGTTTATATGGAATTTTTAGCATTACGACTTTTTGAATGAATCTGTATTAAAATCCTCACTGAAGTGTTGCGATAAATATAGTTCTAGTAAGCTAGATGACAAAACTAGTTTCCAATATGTGAATCGTGCCTAATAACGAGTAAGTTTAAGTGATGTGCTGTAAAATACACTGTCTCAAAACTTGAAAATATTATCATAATATTATATATATAATATTATCATATTAAATCAAGTCTAGTGTAAAAGATAAACAAAGATTTATTTATCTTTTAAATTTTAAATCCCTATTAATATTATATATGCGAAAGTAACTCTGTCTCTTTGACTGTCTGTCTGTTATGCTTTTACGGAAAAATTACTTGACCGGTTTGGCTGAAACTCAGTTTATATATATTTTCGATGCCGACGATGAACATAGAATACGTTTATCCCCCAAAATCAGATAATTTTCGGGATAAAAGTATATTTCTCTGTTTGGCTGTTTTTTTTACACAAAAACTATTGTACGGATTTGGTTGATATTCGATATATATGTAAGTACAATATCTAAGATGGATATAGGATACTTTTCATCCCGAAAACGGGGGTAGATTTTAGGATAGATTTATGTAAAGGTTATCCCGGAAAGTAGGATAGATTTTGTGATTTTGTCCATTATGTCCATTTTATCAATTTTAACTAATATGTCCATCTTCTCTCTTTTGTCATTTTTGTCGTGTTTGACATTTATGTAGTTTACAGATAGACGGGGGATGGGATAGTTGCGATATAAACCGAAGTGAATCTTCCGGGGTTAAATTGCACTAACATAGAATAATACTATGTAACCTGTATTAACGCCTGTTCTTTAAACAAAATGTACGCACTAGAGGTTGACCCGCGGCGCTGCCTCGGGGTAACCTCTAGTAGTTACATAATTGGGATAACAATATAAATGATGCTGCATTTTCAATACATGTGTGAGAAAAGAGTAAACATATTGCTGGCGTTAAGAGAGGCATATAAGCATTTTGCAATCCCGGTTACGTAAAAGTTTGACTGCAAAAATAAATAAAAACATTTATTATAGACTAGCTTCTGCCCGCGACTTCGTCCGAGTCGATTTTTTTTTCATAAAAAGTATCCTATGTTACTTCTAATACCTCCAAGAATATGTGTACAAAGTTTCATGATGATCGGTTGAGTAGTTTTCGCGTGAAAGCGTAACAAATAAACTTACATTCACATTTATAATATTAATATTAATTAATTAGGATTTAATATGAAAACCTTCAAGGAAATTAATGTTATTAATATGATGAGCATTTTGTAGCCATGAACTTGGATTTGAATGGCGAAGAGGTTGTCCCAAAGTTAATGATTTATCTTGTGACATGACATAAACTTTTTGAACAAATATGACAATGAAATATTGTGGGAATTCCTTTTAAAGTTGATTGATAAAATATGATTACTCCCATTTCAATAAATTAAGTACAAGAAGCTAAAGACTTACGAATTGTTCGTGTTTTAAAAAGACAGAATAAATTTGATGGAAGTTTTATTATATTTGGAAAATGTATATAATTATTTGATCGCTGCATAGTAAAATGGGTACTTTAATTTAGAGTTATGCAACGTGATTTCCATTGAAATATGTTATTATTAAATTAATAGACGATGTATATTGATTTCTGATAATTTTTAAAGGGCTTTGAAATTAGAGGCAGCTCTAGGCGAGCACTAATCGTACATGTTGATGCAAAATGTTGGTCCTTCGCGACGGATTTCATTATTTAACTCAAGCGGATTTTTCGCTTACACAACGGCCAAAAGGATTAGTTTCTACCACCTTCTTATATTTTACTATTCGTTCAGTTGTCTTAATACTTGTGAAATTTTGACACAAACTTCTTACGAGTATTAAAATTTTCTACCGATGGTAAAGTATGACCGATGGTAAGATGGCAAGAATGGATAGTAAGAGATGCGAGTTGGTTGACATTTCAAAGTGGGCTGCCTTTATTTTTGTGCCCTATAGTTTGTGTAATTCATGATAAAAAAAATATTGACCTTATAGGGGAAACTACACAATTGTCGGCACTCCCTCCTCGGTGATTGGTCATCCATACCATTTATTCAAACGCTAAGAAATATTATTTTATTTTGTAGACATATAATGATAATAATACTACTGGATGGCTATAAAATAAAATAAACATAAGATTTGTTATATCTCAAATAAATAACTGGGTGTTGATAACGATATGGTTTACCCTACTTATTTTTGACAAAATTAAAACTATATTTAACTTTAAATGTGTATGAACTTATGATCAGATTCAATTATAATGTAATTTTAAATTTTGTATAGTTACGGTGCATATTTTGTGTATATTTTAAGCGGCTTTTACATTTAACGCTTAAGATTGTATTGCTGACTACCGTTTAATGTTGTGCAGTTTCCTGCATTGATTTCGTCCACCTTCATTTTGTTGGATCTTTTCTTTTAGCCTTTATTTAAATTAATTGTTTCATTTTGAGTGGTTCTGATTTGGTGTGGTGCTTGGCCATTCTACTCACTCGTTAAGCAATTCACTCACCGACTCATTCGCTCACCGACTCATTCGCTCACCGACTCACTCGCTCAGCGACTCACTCGCTCAGCGACTCACTCGCTCACCGACTCACACATTCACCGACTCACTCACTCACCGACTCGCTCACTCACTCACCGACTCGCTCACTCACTGACTCTCTCACTCTCGTATCTCGACTTCGAATTCATTAAGCGACTCATGTCTGCAATTACTTGACTCATGAAAGCAGTTTAGTGAGTTCCCTCAGAGCGAAGAGGTTTCTAAATAAAGTCATTAATAAGTGTGCGCAGATTATGAAACTATGCAATATTAAACGGCGTTGATTTTTGATAATTTAGTAATGTATGTAATTTAAGCGATAAACGGTAATTATCATATTGGAACTGAGTATTGATATTTTACGTTTTTTAATGAAATTACTTGTATTTTAAATGTTTCAGATTTAATTAAAGTTAAATTTAAGATATGAAATTTATGATTGAATTTTTTGAAATAAATTTCAGATCTCAGATTATAAAATTAAATTGTATCATATAAAACGACGAATTTTTCGCGATTCTTTATTACGAATTATTTTTAATTCAAGGTATAATGAATTAAATATAACCTGAAAGTAATGACAGTGAGTGCTAGAAACTAATTGAAAGATTTTTAAAACGCTTGAAATAAATTATTTTAATCAAATGGCACGAATTTTCTTGTGATTTCTTTAAACCATCTTCACGATAATGTTGTTACGGTATTTTGTGATTGTATTAAAACGAAAAATGTACGTAAATGAAACTACGATAGGTCAAACGAATGATGATAAGGTATTCTTCCAATTTCTGGCCAAACAGCGATATGAATAGTGATGTAAAAAAATAAATATTATTCATGATTTTTGTATGAATTTTTATTCAAACAGATCTATTTTAAAATCATGGAAGAAAACTAGGAATCGTAATCGCCCAGTAAAGCTTTGAAATCACCAGCGGCTGGTTCCTATATCTTTTGATTAATTAATTTGATTGAATAGCATAGAAATGAAACGACATTGAATGATTCAAGTAAATGTTTATAATGATGACTTTGGTCGAATCAATCAAATTGAAAGACGAAAATTAACCGTTTGTTATCGGCTTTACTAATTTACGTTAGCACTGGTAGGGAATTGGTTGATATTAGTTGTATTGAGTTTATATCAAATTTTAATTGTTGCTATCGTAAATGGTTTATAGGAAGATATAGTAACGGCCTAGATGTCATGGATGATTCTTCTGACGCTTCTTGTTGTTTCATTAATATGAAAAAAACATATTATTTTGGAAGAAATCAATTGAAAATTGAATTAAGATATCATTTGGAATTCATATTTGTGGGATTTCATAAAAAAATATAAGAAGAAGGGTAGCTAGCATTGTTGGCATCCTCCGGTGATTGGCACCTTGTCAATTTATCCAAGATATTAAGTAATGTTAATATGTATTTGATAGCCATACAATAATATTATTATCATATATATATCATATTCAGAACCTATTTATATATTTTTTTACTTTTACACATGTATGTATGATAATAAAATAAATATTAAGATTTCTTAATATTTTGAATACATTGACAGCACGTCAATATAACTCGAGATGCCAATAATGGTATATTTTAAATGTTTTTAATAATAAAATATCAAAAAGCAAGAAACGATTAACTGTGATACATCGTGTGGAGATTTTCAATTATATTTTTTTTTACTAGGCGCTTGTGATTCCTAATATTTTTCTGTGAATTTTTGTGCTTTAGCCCTTTTTACATTAAGAAGATAATAGATTTTAGTTTCTCTATTAAAAAAAACCTCTGGTTAAGTGCCAGGCGATTCCTATATCTTACCATTCATTCATTTGCCATATAACTGGTTTAAATTTGACATAAGCGCTATAAAAGTAATGTCGTTTTTCTACCATCTAATGACCGGTTCCTACATCTTAGTACTCCTTCATTTACGTTGCCATAGGTAGAAATTCGATATTTACCAAGTTTAGACGGATGGTAAACCAAGCAAAAAACTATATTTTGACGGTTTTAAGCGTGGGATTTTTTAAATTTTATTTCGACGTTTCGGTCACTTTTTGATAGTGTTTCGTGATCATGGCTACTGAAAAGTGGCCGAAACGGTGGAAACTTACTTTTTTGGAGCTTATGTAAATTTTTAACTATTAAGGCAAATAAATAAATGGTTAACAACATATAAGAATTGGCCATGAGATCAATGAATGTAATGAATAGTAAGTATGTAGAAATCCAGGACGAGTGGCTAATTAAACCGTTGAATTTCTTTCAGGCGATTACTCTTACGATTGTGGCGGTTGCGTTGTCCCGGAGCCATGGGAGCAGTTTCCACCACCTTCGCTTCCCAACAGCCACCCCAATACCCCACGCAACGGATGTCGTCCAGGCATATGTGCCAATAACAGGGTGGCTTACCCTAACTACGCGCAGGGTAAGGCCGCCTCAAGATCTGGCAGGGGCAGGAACATGCCTTGGGCGACCGGTTATAACGAAGAACGTTTCAAAGGCCAACGATGTAGAAATGGAGGTAGTCCATACTGGTAGATATAATAAAATATTGTTTTTAGACCTTCAATGTGGGTATGTTATATATGTCCACTTTTTTATGATCGAGCATTTTGTCTGAGAGTTAGGTATAGGTGTTAGGATACAGTATCATTGGAAGACGTTGAATCGTTGACCCACGCAACGGATTCCATTCAGGCGTATGTATCAATAACAGGATGGTTTACCCTAACTCCATACGGGGTAAAGCAGCCTGGATACTTAGCAGAAATGAAATTGTGCCTTTTGCGTCAAGGTAAAGTGAATAACGTTTTTAAAGGCCAACAATGTCAAAATGGTGGTATTCCGTATTGGTAGATATAATAAAAAAAATGCGTGCGTCTCGGGACGCCCGACAGAAGTGATAACTTGCGTGAGAGAAAGGGAGCCAGACAGACTGGCGCCGTAACGCGTTACGTAACGAAGCGGTTTACCCTCCCATAAGAAGTTATCACTTCAATAAAATCATATGCGTCTCGGGACGCCTGACAGAGGTGAGAACTTGTGTGAGAGAAAGGGAAGCCAGACAAACTGGCGCCGTAACGCGTTACGTAACGAAGCGGTTTACCCTCCCATAAGAAGTTATCACTTCGAAAATTTAGGTGTCTAGAGTTAACACGAAATTTTAACTATGTCCACATTTTTATGATTGAAGATTTTGTGAGTTAGGTGTAGGTGTTAGGGTGTAGTATCATTGGAAGACATTGAATCGGTTATTCACGCAACGGATGCCATTCAGGCGTATATGTCAATAACAGAGTGACTTACCCCAACTAGATATGGGGTAAGGCAGCCTGGATACTTAGCGGAAAAAGGAATTATGCCTTCTGCGTCAGTAGTGAAGTACGTTTCAAGTCCAATGATGTAATAATGGAGGTAGTCTGCATTGGTAGATTTAATAAAAAATAGTTTTTAGATGTTTAGAGTTAATGTGGGTATTATTCGTATGTCTACGTTTTCATTATTCAGAATTTTGTCTGGAAGTAACGTAACGTAAGATGTGATGTTGCAGTTATAATACTGCAAGGCGTCGTTCATTTGAGAAAAATAGGGTATTTTGAAAAAAAAATTGGGATGTGGATTTTGTCTCTTACTAACTAATAAAAAACCATTAGAATTTTTATGAAACCGTTATGTACCCTAAAATGGTATTTACATTTTACATTATATATTTACGCGCGTAAATGTTAACCCTAAAGACGTCATTAGATAGCAAATAACCTGTCAACAGTAAACAATCGAGTTCGATGTTATTTAGATATACGAAGTACAGAGATTATTCGATGGGAAAATCGCTAATAAGTTAATTAAGGCAGTATAAACTCAAATAGAAATCTACTATGTCTATCACAGTTTCGTATGTTTGTGGAACAAACAAAAGAATATTGAATATCTAAAATTAAATTTGCACATTATTTTGTATTTTTATTACTTAAAACCTATTCCTGTAACCTATAGGGTTATTCTAAAACACAGTAAAATATCCTATTAGATATAGCTTACGATATAGGGTAAAACCATAAATTATTGCATAGAAGTCCGACTCGAGAACAAAATTTTAGATCAGTTGTACACAAGAATAACAGAGGCGGTGTTACATCGTCTGGGTATGTCTCGATCAGTAATACCCTAATAAATTACATACCGCTTTATCTAAAGCAGCATTACTCAAACTGGGTCGCTAACAAATATTGAGTGGGTCCTGAAAGTAATGATAAAATTACATAAATAAATATACAATTCTCATTGAAATACCGGTAACTAACTAACTGCGTTGGCTGAGCGATCCAAAATGTGTCTCCTCCGAAACTAGAACACGCCACCTATTCCTGTCCTGTGCGATTTCTTGCCAGTTAAAGCCGCGGTTTCACACTAAGAGTTGGCTCGGACCGAGTGCACTCGGATGTCTACTTGGACAATACTCGTATTATGTAAACACCTAATCCGAGCGTACCGACGTCCGAGTACGGTGTTTACACAATACGAGTATCGTCCGAGTAGACATCCGAGTGCACTCGGTCCGAACCAACTCTTATTGTGATAACGCGGCTTAAGGACTTGAAGCTCACACACTGATCGTCCACCGTTACTTGGGGCGACCGACCGATCTTCCCAAATAGGCCCTCTTCACACTTCGATCCTCCTCCATCCGTTCCACATGACCGAGCCAGCGGAGGCGGTGAGATTTTATTTCTCCTAGTATGTTTGGCTCAGCCACGAGGTTTTCAACTTCGACGTTGGTTCGTATCCTCCAGCTGCCACCGTCTCTCCTCGTTGGACCCAAAATCTTACGGAGAACCTTTCGTTCAGCCACTGACAGCTGGTTCCCTTTCTATTCTTGAAATAACGGTCCTTATATTTAACGACATATTAAGATTTTTATATTCTGTTTATTTTTCATATTTGAACAGTCCTTCCTTGATATAGACAGCTAAACTGGTGAGTTCCGATTTGGGAGTTTTAAGTGGTTCACAATCCAGACAACTTTGGGAACCAGTGATCTAAAGTTTAAATCTATATTTATTAAAAAGTTCCCTTTTTAAAAATGTTAATTATTTATTTAGGTTTATGGCTTGGCAGTTAGGCCTTTAAGCCAGATCTTAGTTTACAATATAGTTTCTTCATTTTCTTAAGCCTACGTGTAGCACACCTGAACTGCTATTATATTAGGTTATCAGCTGGTACTATCCAACGGAGTTCTTGTGACGATTCAAAAGGCCACATTTGACTATACAGTCACATTTCTCACAAAACACATACTTACTAATCAAAAACTATCAATATCCCACAACTATTCTTCATTTAAGAGTAATTTTACACATTTTTAGAAATTAAAACTGCATAGCACACCATCTCCTTTCAGTTTCCGCCAAAAACTCTTAAAAACTACCAATATTTGTTTGATGCGTAGTGACGGGCAATAAGTTATCGACAAGATTAGCGGTACAGCTTTTGTATATTGTCCGCGATGAATACTTGCATAAAGAAGCCTGCCTTGAGACGCTGCTCTGCTGCGTCCTTTTTTAATTGTACATATTGTAACTTATACTTTTTTGTGTAACATAATAATAAAGAAGTTTGGTGTGGATGAATTGTGTTTTAAACACGTTTTGTTTGTTTAAACGTAGGATTTTATTTTCTTTTTATTTTGCTTATTTACTTTGTAGCATTTATGTAGGTCACGTTTCTAAATGTTGTTAGCTGTTAATTTCCTTATCCGGTATCATAGCGATACATTACAGTCCGATCTTTTACGACCCTATTATAATTAATATGTTTGATAATGTATATATACATCGATTGAATAGAATACAATTGATATATATACAATGGATTCTATTATTCTATTCATGTTGGTAATGGCTCCAACGCCTTTGGCATTGATTTTACCAATGTCAGAGTAAAAGCGACACGTGTTAAATATATATACATACATACCCGCCGGCTCCCTTTGGAATTATCGATATACCAAAAGTCGCAAGACTAATATCAGTATCTCATAGTATACCAAGAATATATACCCATTTCATACAAATCCCAGCCGGCGTAGCGTGGGTGTAGACCGCCCTGGGCGGAAGACAATTTTGCCGCCCTTTTAATTAGGTATTTCAATTTAATGCATACTATATCTATACTAGTATTATAAAGAGGTAAAGTTTGTGTGTTTGTGGTGTTGTAGGTGTAGGGGGTAATCTCTGGATGTACTGAACCGATTTTGAAAATTCTTTTCTTTTGTGTTGCCAGCAATCGCCACAAAATATCATTCAAAGAAAGGGGATTCCCGAAATTCGTCACAGAATAAGCAATGAAATATTCCGTGCTTCAATCGATCCGAATTTGTAGTTGCGATAAAAATATGAAATGGTTCAAATATTTATATTATTTATTGTGAGATTTTGCCGCCCCCACTACGCTACGCCACTGACAGATTCATATAAACAGTGAGATATCAACAAAAAACAATCACTGCGCAAGCGCAAACAGCGGACATATATGTGCTTGAAGTATGCGGGGGAGGTAAGCGTTAACAATCTAGATAGGATATATACATATTTCCTAATACAATGGATTTAAAATATGAAAATAATGTGTGTTTCCTATCGGTCCCTGATGGCAGCTAACAGTATTTACATAGTAAAAAAAGTGTAAGCGCAACAATTTTAATATAATTTGTTTGCAAGAATGGTATTGTGTTTAGTTTGGATTTGTGTGGGCTACTTTTCATTTAATATGTGAAGTGTTTAATTTTATGTATTATTAAATCTTTAACAAACAATACATGAACTTGTAAATTTTTTTTTTTATTTGCGTTTGTAATTATTATTTTTATTTCCGGATAAGTTCTTGTATTTTACAAATAAAAGTGTCTAAGTGGAGTTTTGTTTTATTTTTAGTTATATTTTTTCGAATTCGTAGGCAGGGGACTGGCAGTATTTGTAATTACTTTTATTTTCTAATTAATAAACACCGGATAAGGAACAAGACTAATGCTGGTGTGCATCGACATTTAACCAACGGTAAAAATAAAATAATCACTGTTGTAATCATTTGTTGTAATAATTTAGTGAATATTTCATTTTAACCATCGGTTAAAAGTCGGTGCACACCAGCCTTAGTATGAGAAAATAGATCATGATATAATATCATCTTGATATAATTATAAAAATGAATGTTCGTGTGTATGTCCTTTATAGAATCGTAAACTGACATCCGATTTTGATCAAAACTTTTGTGTATGTGTGTTTGAGTGGGTCCCGGGATGGTTTACAGCGACAATTGGAACCGGTAGGTGGCGTTGAGATCGGGTTCTAGCATCATCCTAATCACCTGGACCGATTTTGGTGATTTTGTTTTTGTGGGTTCCCGGATGGTTTAGGTTACAGTTAGAACCGGTAGGTGGCGCTGGGGTCGGATCCTAGATTTTTAATTTTTTCAGAATAGGATAACGTCTGCCGGGGCCGCTAGTTGGATACAAAATATGTTTTAAATAATAAAACATTAAAAAGCGATATGCCATTTACACATGATGTAGGAGCTTAATGTCAAGTTTTAAGTTGGCGATTGTAATTTCTAGTATTCTGTTTCCACGTCTTGTAAGATGGTCTAGCAGAAAATATTTTCATGGAGAACAACACATAGCTTATTTTATAACTAAAAATCTTTAAAAAAGTCGTTATTGTGGTTCAAATGTGTAATTTTGTTCTTGTTTTGATGCCTACAGTCAGACTAACCTTTTATAAACGAACATAAAGAGTTAAAAACGTGTTCAAAGAGAGGATAAAAAGAAAAAAAAATAGAGAATTAAGTCTTTATTTTCTTAAATAGGCACAAGTTACGTATTTTACATTTGAGGTGCATCGTTTAAAATAATATGAATTTTAGATATCATCTAATCTCAATATTAAATGCTCAATTATTATATTAACGTCCGATTTGATACAGTTTTTATAAAAAATTATAATTTCATATATGTATGTATGTTCATATATGTTATTGGAGGAAACTAAAAATTGAAATATGTTTTGTAACATTATATAAATATACATCAGTAAAAAAATATATATTATCAACTAAGGCTATTTTTCAGAAGGGACTCACAACGACCACATTTACGACTGTGATTTTTCCCGTTCCACTTGCTTGCCGGCGTCACAGTCGTAAACTCCCAATCACAAGCCAGGCATTTGTCCGACTGGATAGCTACCACCCCTGGTCTAAAGTATGTCGCCATAATAACCTTGAATTGTGTTCCGGCATTAGTGACTAGGTTCCAGACTCCCTTAAGAGAGCACCAGCGCGTTTGCAGCACCTTCGGTATTGCAAATGTCCATAGGCGATGGTAACCGCTTTCCATCAAGTAGGCCTTCTGCCTGTCCGCTGAACTCCAGCAGACAGGCTGCTCCAGCAGACATAAAAAAAATTAAAAAAACGAGTGTAACGGTTATTCGACCCATCTATTGACTTGGGGTCGTTGTGAGCGCTGCGTGAGGTAAAATGATGACGTCATTAGTGACGTTTTCGCCACGACCATAACGACCGCGGTCGCCATGTGGAACGGCAGATGGAGCATTTTGGGTGTTGCGAGGTACTAAAAGAACGCGTCCATAGTCTCATTTTTTCCGTTACGCAGCATCTTTTCCGATTCGACCGTGGTAGGGGCTTATTTATTTAACCAATTTAAAGAAGTTTCACTTCTTACGTGTGTACACTAGTACACGCTCACTTGTTTTTTAAAAATGTTAGTTTAGCACCGAATGGTATTAAATACCACTTATATTAGTCATATAGGCAAGGTATTGAAATTATAGTATTTTTCGTACTATCGTTAAATATGGATTGTATATAGTACGAAGCACGAAATTGTAGGTTTTCAGTCTTTCGTACTATAATTATAGTACAAATACTATAATTATAGTAATAGTAAACCCTGGCTTGATATGATAACGCGGAATGCTAGCGGGGGCAGGGTTTTTCACAGTCGATTAGCAACCAGGATTTGATTTTTCACAATCGATTTGTTCTAACGGGGAAGGTTGAAGAGATACCTTGACAACTCAATAATCGTAAATATTGTCCTTGATCCACGGCAAGAACTTAGCGATGTCTGTAAATATCACATAATGTGTCGGATCGCATCGGAACTCGTTCTGTTTGGCGACGGACAGAGAGACCAGACCACGCAAGAACCAGTTGTTGCCTATTTGAAACACCATGCCACCGCCGCTGTCCCCGTTGCACACTGAAGTACCTGTGAACAATAAAATCCTGGTACAGTCCCCGGCACGTTACTTGGCAAGAGTCGTTAGACGCGCAAAAGTCGTTTTTTAGATCGCTTAGGTTGGCAATCGGGACGCGGAGAATGAATCTACTCAACTGTCTCCTTCACACTCGTAAGCTTGTCCGCGCGAGAGAAAGACGGAGAGAGTTTTCATAATGCGAATGCAGTGCGACGTCACACCAAGCGGTTGTTCACAGACACTAAACAAGCACAACGTTTATACGTGTGTTGAACATGCCATGCGAGAGCTTACCCCCACTACGCCAAAACGTGGTAGAGCGTGAGACTTAGAACGTAGTTACGCCCACGCTGATCCTAGCGCATCAGTGCTTGAGAATGCCCCGGAAAAGGCAAATTCACTTCGTCAACAGGGGTAAAGACTCCTCTGCTCCCTAGATGCTAGAGGGCCCCTGCAGCGGTATTACGGGAGGAGATCTTGCGCATATCTGCGCCTCCGGGATCCTGACTGACGTTGGTACCCGCGAGACGCATGCGCACCCCTCTCCCTTTCTCGTTCTGCGGCCTCCTTTTGAGACATCACTGTCTCGCAGAAATTGGACATACCCAATGATCGTCGCTATGCAACATGGCTTGCACCAGACTGCCGAGCGAGTCGATGGAACCTACGAGTGTCTCGAGTTCAAATCTCTGCGTTGTCCATGCTGCGCACTCGACCAGCGTATGAAACGCAGTGTCTCGTGCGCTACACTGGCGAGTCCGCAAAAGATCTTGTGTCAACACTAAGTATTTGTATCATAATATAAGTCAATGTAAGCTGACGTCGTAATAGTACATATAGAGCAGTGTTTTTCAACGTGTGGGTCGCGAAGCTTCTATAGCGGAGTTGCAAAAGGTTAGGAAAGCTACTGCAGCAAAGTCTGCAATATCCGCAGATTCATCAAATTGCAAGGACACAGAAGTACTTTCTTTTATTTTTTTCTATAACTTGATCACAAACATCAGTCGCCATATCGCTTATCCTGCATTGAATGGTACTGCCAGACAGAGGTATACTTTTAAGTTTTTCGACTTCTAGTTAGCCAAACGTAATCTCTGCTATATCTAAAGCTGCTGGTAAAATCAAACTTCCGACAATAGTATTAGGTTTTTCTGCTTTAGATACACGAAGAGCTACTCGATAGCAACGCTTACTCATTTATGCGGGGCGCGGGCGGGGCGGCCGGCCTTCGGACGTTGTCGTAACGTATGCGCGTAAATTGCGTAATCTATTGGCTACGCATTCAATGTAAGAAAATGTGTTTTACGTAGTTAATTATGTATTTAGTCGAAGCCTAATTATGAAAATGAATAAATATGTTATTGAATATTTGTCACGAAATAAAATACATGAAAAAAAAGCAACGGGTAGGGGGGTCGCGAAATATTTCCTCATACTAAAGGGGTCGTGTCATGAAAAAGGTTGAAAACCACTGCTATAGAGCACTGGTTCCCAAACTTATTTAGTATACTGCCACTTTGAGAATAAATTATTTTTTAGCGCCCCCATTTTTTCGGCTACTTAAAAACGACTATAACTTCAAATCAAATTAATTGATTATTGTGAGCTAAATTAGCGGAGATTAAACATTCATTAAAAACGAAACTTTTAACTATAGCTCGCAAGAGTTAACTTGAGACCTAAGCGCAGTAGGTAGTACACAACGGCGGTGAGGTCTCAAGTTAACTCTTACGGGCTACAACTGACAATGAGAATGATTATTGAAACGCAACTTTATCTTTGCTTTAATTAATATTAGTCGATGTTCACAAGTTATAAGTCGAGAGTTCAGACGGTGTCTAAGAGTAAGTAGTAAGGTGTTATTTCATCTAGCTAGCTAGATGAAATTACAAATCGGCCCGCAAGTCTCTACACAACGCCCCCGTTTTTTTTTCTGGGTCTCTTACCGCCCCCCTTTAGGCCTGCAGCGCCCAGAAGGGGGCGTTATCGCCCACTTTGGGAAATGATGCTATAGAGCATAGGTAGCCATAAGACAATGCTATACTATAAATACTGCTCCCAGTTGATTCTTACATGTTACAGCGAATCCAGAGACAAATAGTAAGGCAGGCATGACTTTGGGAAAGTGTATTGTAGATTTATCTATTTACATGCAGCATCGGAGTCATGATATTATGTAAAAAGTCGAATTATTTCATTTTACTTTTTATTTTGGGAAAATAGACAATTTTAGTACGGTAACTCATGCATGACGCAGTTAAACAAGTTAATTTTATGTAAAGTTAATTACAAAGACAGACAGATTTACTTTCGCATTTATAATATTGATACGACCGACAAAGAACAATTCACACCTATAGTTTAATACTTTTCGGCATTTAGACTTCTTTTGTTTACTTTGTGTTTAAAATTTGTGATTAGAAAAGCAGCCTATTGTGTATTGTAATCCTTCATGGTAGGCATTAGCCAGGTGAGATTCTTGGAAATTATTGTTAGGCGGTCGAGTATTTCGTCATATTGTATAGCTTAGGATAAAGGAAAGCCCGAACGGAGGGCTGAGGCAGTCAAGCGATAACCACGAACAAGGCAAGGCGTGTGTACATTCGATAAGCTATATAGTGACGGACTTTGTGCGTGTTAATGAATCGTGTATTACGTTTGTACTGGTTGTATCCAGTTATATTTGTACCTGTATATACGTGTTTGTATAGTTGTAATAAATTCTATAGTAAAACCAACGGCATTTTATTTTGAGTCTTGTAACTCGTAAAAATATTAATAAGGGTATAACATTTTTACGAGATATGACCTTCAGACAATGTTCTTTAGTAGAGTAAGCAGTTAGCAAGCCCAGCCCAGCTAAGCCTTGAATGCTACCTTATTGGATCGCCATATTGATGTATTTTATTGCATAAATAAATAAAAAATAATTCTACCAACCGTCTCTAAAGCCAGCGCAGTAAGTGTAGCTCGATGTGAAACGTACGAAGAAGTCCGGGTAAGATCGTATGCAGGTTTCTGCGCTGACGACCGGCATTTCCAGGAGTTTCAGATCCTCTGTTGGGATGCCTGAATCGTCAAAGCCCCAACCTACCACCTGAACGACAAATACAATAATAAACATTGGATATCCAGGGCCAAATTTAGCTTAAGTGCCACCCTGGGACACCTTGAAAAATACCGCCCTATAATCTATGCACTGTAACTAGACTTCAAAACGTAATTCAATTTAATGAGAATTCGATTTTTAAGATTTGGCATGAAACCAATAACTTCCCGATTTTTGAAAATTATGATTTTTAGGTAATTTTTTTTGCTGACTCTCCAAATTTTACCGCCTTCGAAAGTTTCGCCGCACTGAGCACTTAGCCCCTACCTTAGTATAAATCCATCACTGTAGATATCAGCATTTCATCCATGAGCTCAGTCCCTTCTTGTAAATTTATTGAAGTGAAACTTATTTAGCGGCGTTGAAAAAAATATACCGTCACATTTTTCGGTTACGCGCCATCTTTTTCTTGCTCCAATAAATAAAGCCCCTCGATTCGACCGTGGTAGGGGCTTTATTTATTTAACCAATTTCTGTAAAGTTGCATATATAGTAGATCATTTTTCGAAAAATAAGGTCATAAAGAAGTTTCACTTCATACGTGTGTACACTAGTACACGGACACATTTTTTCTTGATAGCACAGGGGGATTACTTTTCGTACTATACTGGGTCCATTCAATGGGGAGAAGACTAATCCACAGCGAGAAGCGCTGTGTTGCGAGGATTGTGGTAAAACGGCCTCAATGACCCCACTAAACCTAAGCTTTCGTCCTATAACCGCGTTTATGTTGGAAAAAAAAATAAGGACTAGAACGTAGTTACGTTTCATGTTATGTGACAAACTTCACTAACAGACTGCAGCGGACCCCTGTGATGGACTCAGGGGAGGAGATTTGGCACATATCTCCAGAGGCCAGACTGACGACGGCGTCCCTTGGGAAACTCGTATATAGGTCCCGCCACGTAAAAAGGACGCTGAGCGGCAGTGGAGGGGATGTGTCTGCGAAGGTGTACAGTCATATCCTAAAGTATCACCCCGTCTCGCCTCCTTCATACCACCAATTTAATCGATAAAACGCTCACTGCGCAGGTTCAAAGCCAGCGTTCTTTTTACGTGGTGCGAACTATATATCTCTCAGTAAACTCTTCAATTTACGAGATGTGTTGCATTCCCTCAATTAAAAATATATAGGACTGTGGGACAAAATTACAGCCAGCACGACATCGTTTCTCAAGATAAAAAGTTTTGACTTAAGCCGGGACCTAGTTATAAGCTGCCTCTATGTAGAATTTCATTTAAATCCGTTCAGTAGATTTCACGTGAAGCTCTAAGAGACAGATGGAAATTGAAAAAAATGCATTTAGGAATTTTCTGGTCAGGATTAGTCTCTATGATTTTTTTGCATTTTTAGAAGCATTGTGCAATCACGAACTCTTTCAACATTTATTATATGCCGCCTCAACCAGGTCACGGCTAAGGGGAAAGCCCAAAAAATGCTGGCTGGCGAAGTGGAGAATGAAACAGCAGAAGAAAAAGAACTGGGCGTCGCGCGTCCGAGCCAACGCTCTAAACGCAACCGGGGTTGGATGATGATGATTATTTCGCAAAATACAATGACTACTCAAAAATCTTACAACTATTGTTCACTTTAGAGTAATTTACAAATATTTAGAATATAACACAGTACATTATCCCCTTTCAGTTCCCGCGAAAAACTCCCCGTAGCTGGATCTATTTACACAGACCTTATATATAAAATTCTCGTGTCGCGTGTTCCCCCTAACCCCTAAATGTTAAGGGTAGTCCACCCCTAATTTTTATTTTTAGATTATTTTTTATTTTTTTATGATAGAGCATTAAAAAATACATACGACCCTAAATTTTCAACACTCTACGATCAACCCCTATTTTTATTTGTTAATTATAAACTTTAATGCTGTCGGCATATCGATTGAAGTTTTTCCGGGCAGAGCGACGTCTGCCGGGACAGTCTTCTATGTAAATTTATAGACAACACATAAAAAAAACATAGTCAAGGAACTTACAGATCCTTTCTGCGCAATGACGTGTCTCAGATCGAGTTTGCTCTCGGGCCAAAGGCACACCGGATGCACCCAGTCGGTGTCCGTAACTCGTTCTTGCAGTTCCAATATCGCCAAATCCTTTGCGAAGGTTGATACGTTATACTGTGGATGGATTACTATATTGTTTACCTGAAATCAAACAGTAGGTGGTTGTATAGTACAGATCTTAATCAACTA
The DNA here is from genome assembly GCA_012273795.1 of Dendrolimus punctatus. Lineage (NCBI taxonomy): Eukaryota > Metazoa > Arthropoda > Insecta > Lepidoptera > Lasiocampidae > Dendrolimus > Dendrolimus punctatus. The sequence goes on from CM022548.1 coordinate 13,825,645, forward strand.
TTAAGAAATGGACCTGGGCCATGAGCCTATAGAGCGTGTTTCATTTCAAATGACAATAAATCATAACTTTAACGTATGTACTCCATACAAATTTTTTGGTACTATTAAATCAACCGTAATGTCAAAATTAAAATTTTGAAATTTCCGAACAAATTAATTACGATAAAATGGGAATAAAAAACAGAACATCTTGTAACTATTGGTTCGCGAGCGAGAGCGTAAGAATGAACAACTTCCGCGTTTGATGTGATGAAGAAGATGAAGTGATGAAGAGACGAGCTGGAAACATGATACATTGGTCACTAACCTACCCATTTTGACACAATAACTGATATATGTTGTTGTAATATTCTGAAATGAAAAATGAGGTCCTGTGGCTAAACCAAAGAAGTTACCTTGATTCATTTTTATATTTGGGCAGAATACGTCATGAAGATAACGTGGTCTGATTTATTGTCGTAAGGTCTGAAACACGCTGTATATCTATAAGGACGACTCATCAATGATTCGGGTGATCAGAAAGCAATTTCCTATCTCTGAACAGTACGGCGATCCAGCGAGATAGCATAGTATGCCTTAGAACTAGAGGGAACCTTACAGATTGACTTCGATGACCAAGGTTCAGTAGTCTACATATAGTCTTAGATGATGGATTACAATATAACTTAATTTTCGTCCGTGTGATTGTGCCGCGACGATGGCAAACGACCGGATGGAATGCAGTTGGTACCTTGGAAGATGGGCCGCCCCTTAGTATGGGACGCAACGTCTGTGGATACGTTGGTGGCTTCCCATCTTCCAAATATAGCCGTCACTGCCGGAGGAGCTGGCACTCTTCAAGAAACCTGAATCGCCGCAAATATGCATCCATCGGTGACGAATACATATTTGTGGCTTTCGGGGTTGATTTTGGGGCCATGGGGACGTGAGGCTTATCAACTTTATCGAGACCTTTCAAGGCGATTGAAAGAAGGGCTGGCCTATATTTAGGGCAACGAATAAGCGTTGCCATACAACGAGGGAATGTGGCCAGCATTTTGGGAACGCTCCCCACCGACAGCGATTTTGACTACATCTTTTACTTGTAAATATGTTTATAGTAGTATTTAATTTTATAGTTTAGTTTAATTTTTAAAATAATTTTAGTTTATTCTATAATCTAGAAGCTGATGATGAAAATACAAAGCTTAAATTTACTCATAAAAATAGCATTGCAAGTATTAGTTTATAACCCCCGATTTTGAAACATTCTTCATTGATGCTCCGCTCCTATTGGTCTTAGCGTGATGATATATAGCCTAGGGCCTTCCTTAAAAAATGAGCTATCTAAAACCGAAATATTTTTTCAAATCAGACCAGTAGTTCCTGAGATTAGCGCGTTCAAACAAACAAGCTCTTTAGCTTGATATGTTAGTATAAGATAAGATGTAATTTTCAATTAAAAAAGTTTTTGCTTAATTAATCTGTACATATAATAAATTGTAGATGTCGAATCTCTGTACAATGAAAAAAAAAATGTTTTGTTTGAATGAAAAAAACTTTAATCACTTAAACAGCTTATTATACAACTTATGCACGTAATTAAGTATTGATTTTGCCGGTATCATCATATAACAAAACATCATCATGCTAAAACCAATAGGAGCGGAACAACAATGAAGAATGTTTTAAAATCGGAAGGGTTTTTTAACTTACTTTTTTTAACTATTCCATGCGGACGAAGTCGCTTGCAGAAGCTAGTACAACATATTATAGCGGTGCCACATTATGCTGCGTGTGTTAGTAAGTTCTTTTATTAGTCTTTTAAAACAGAACAGATAGATAGATAACACTTTATTGTACACCATTACAAAAAAAACACAGATGACTATGCTACACCTAAAAATATTCTAAATGGGCGGTCTTATCGCTAAGAAGCGATTTCTTCCAGACAACCCGTGGCAGGAGTAAAACATATTATTTTTGTAAAAGGTGGTATACATAAATATTAGGGGATATGCGGCTACTTACATTTATACTTAATTGCATACATTAAATATTTTATACTTAATAGACATTTATAAATACACTTATTGATATTAGATAAATAAACATATACATACATATATATTAACATACATAAAACTAAGTAGAAATATCAAACATCGCTATGTTGCAGGTAGTGCTTTTTTGTCAATTAGATACTTACAAATTTAATCTGAACGCCCTCTATGGAGGTCCTTAAGTTATGTTTCCCCAAGTAGACGGTGAGGGTGTTTAGATTAACGACGCGTTTTGAGCTTCTCCGCGTGACGCAGTGGGCTGCCGTGATCACATGCCTGTGCGTCACCAGAGTGCCCCCGCAAATGTACTTGTTATCTACTGTCTGCAAGCAAGTAAGCATCAATCAGCGTGTTGTGTAGATGAAGATGGTGCAATAAAACCAATGAGAGTTTATATCTGTATCCTGTAGGCTTCCTAGGCCATGCTCACCGTATAAACTGGATTCCTAAATTAAAGTAATTGTCTTCGCACGAGAGAGGTACACATTGGTCCGGTCGTGCGTGAAAGCAGTACACTCGCGTCGATGTGTACGCGCAAAATCAACATGACGATCGTTAATTATAATAGTCTATGGCTAACCGCCTAAATTCAAAATTCGAATCCACTAAAGTAGAATACAGAACCCAACCGAAACATTATACGCGCAACTAAATATTACTGTACTGTATAATAGTTAGTACGTGCGAGCGGGGGTACGCACTTATGGATTGGAAGAAAACACCAGTTTTTAATTTAAAAGCTTTTATTGACTTACACAGCCGCACGTAATGCCCCTCTGCAGGGTTGCCCTTATACGCACGACCAACGATGCACAGTCCCGATGATAAGTTGACACAATCACAATACCGTCGCCAATATTGCGTAGATTACCTCCGATATTACCGCGTGTAGCTCGCTTCTGGTTCCTCTTTCGAACTACGCTACACACCTCCGTCACGTAACTTTCCACTAAACTCGTCACTAAGTTCACCACTTTACTCGTCACTGTCTTCTATTAAACCTCTCTTCCAATTCTTCCGTATCGCTCTTGTCACTTCACCGTCTTGAACTGAACTCTAAAGACTGCCTGGTAGGTGCGCCTTACGCTGTTTATATACCCGGAAGAATTTTCTAGAACCCATCTATCTGTCTCTGTCTCTTCCTTCCCGAACCTTCTGTTCGGGAACTTTTGTTTATACATCTACCCCTTTCTAATAGCTATCTATCTCTTTCTTTCGTTCATCGTCTATCCTTTTCTAAATATATCCCTCCTTGTCTTTTCCTTTTAGAATGTTCTAGTTTTTTCCTAAAAGTTCTAAAACTAACTAGATGGTTCCACCATCATTCGCCACAGGATTAAAACGTATGCGTTATTTCGAGGAAAAGGTGCAACGTTGAGAACATCCTACGCTTGAGTAGTGTAGCGAGTGTCAAAGCTTAAGAAATCGTGCTAAAACACAAACTGATTAACAACTTTTTTACAAGTGACAGTGAAAGAAAAGAAAGTCGTACATTTCTATTATTTCCAAGTGAGTCACAAGTACAAAGCGAGTTCGAGAGCGTTAGAGTAATTTATTGTAAAGTAATTAATTATTTCCAAATTCGATAAGTGACCGAAGAAGATATATAAATAGGTAAGTGTGCCACTACAAATGTTTATTTATATTTTCTATAATATTGTTACATGCAGGCGAAGGTGAAGGCACACGTGCCTGTCAAAAAACGCAGTTTATTACCTTTCCCCGCATCCGGAGTTCTTTTGTTTACTTCGTGTTTAAAATTTGCAATTAGACAATAGCCTATTGTTATTGTACTTGTTTACCTGTCACAAATGTGCAGATTACTGTTTCTCGGAAACCCCAGTGCACGCGGTCGATTTTTTGTATTGTATAGTTAGTATAAAACAATGCCCGAACGGAGGGGTGGGACAGTCAAGCAATGATTATGATCAAAACAAGACGAGTATATTATACATTCGATAAGCGATATAGTGACGGACTTTGCGCGTGTTATTGAATCGTGCAGGTTGTACTAGTAGTGTCTAGTTATATTTGTACCTATGTTATACGTGTTTGTATAGTTCTAATAAATTCTATAGTAATTCCAACGGCATTTTAATTCGAGTCCTATGTGGATCGTGACAATGATTATATGCTACTGTTTTTCTATCCGGAAAATTGATCGGAAATGCCTTACTAAAATTGATTTACATTTTTTCACTTTTATATTCTTGCTGAGGAAGATTATAAAAGCTTTTCTAACTCGTAAAAGGAGACGGGGATTTTTGGGGCTTAAGAAATGTAACAAGTTGAGATATGGCTTAAAAACCGTCGTATGTTTCTATTACAAAATGGAAAACATCTGCCTTAAATTCTATCTTGGATACAACAATACTTGTACAAGGTACAAATAAAATAAGTTGTCCATTACTATAATCGGCTTATTTGAATTAATTTCAACAACATGAAAAGTTAAATTGTTTTAATTTGTTTCAAAAGGGCGAAAATAAGTTATTTCTTTCGGACACTTGTGATTTGATGGAGGCTGGTACTGAAAATCAGCGATGTTTCAGTTTTTGACACAGCATAATGCTGAGTTACCAGCCATATTGCCGTGAGTGCTATGTACATTTATATTTTGAAGTTGTATATCTTATAAAATTCTAATAACTTTGTGTTTTGTGTGTAAGTACGTAGATTCTGTTAATATATTTTATTTTTATGTACATTCATTCGCGACAATAATAATATTATTCTTTCTTTCTTCTTTCAAAAAGACTACACGGTTGATTCTTTCGAAATGCTTAAACCCACTAAAATAAAAAGATTTTTTTTTATTGCAGGAGATCAGCAGACAGGCAGACGGCCCACTTGATGGACAGCGGTTACCATCGCCTATGGACATTTGCAACACCAAAGGTGCTACGAATGCGCTGCTGCTCTCTTTAGGGAGCCTGGAACCTGGTCACTAATGCCGGAACACAACACATGGTTGTTATGGCGACATACTCTAGACCAGGGGTGGTAGCCATCCAGTCGGGCAAATGCCCTACCACCTGGCTGTGGGTTGTTTTGTCGCCTCTTACGACAGGCCACCGGGCCGCAGGAAATTGTATTCTTTCTCCGTTCCTGCACGGATAAAATAATAGCAACATAATAAATGAAATCTTAAAATCACTTTCAAATTTTACAATCTGGGCCCAAGAATGAACGAAAGCGTATCCTTCTCCTTCTGTACTGATACGTAGTTTTATTTTAATTTTACCTGGGTCTGATATAGGGCGATATGCCAGGGCCATTGACCGGCCATTGTTTGTCCTCCATTCACGATTAGAGGGTTTGGGTTGAGTTTTACCTGACCGCACTGAAAAATCAACATAATTGTTATTTCGAAAATATTGTAGTGAAACAATTACATAACTAAGAGAAGGCGCAGTAAAAAAAATATCTAAATGTGTGTTGGGACACATATTAGAAGTGAAACTTCAACGGACAAGTGGAAAAACGAATGGCAACTGATAAGTGGAAAAACGATTCGCAATGAACAAGTGGAAAACCTTCACTCTTCTCTTCACAAGTGGAAATTGGCAAGTGACAAAATAAATCGCAATAAAATTTTAACTTGTAATATTTTACACCAGCGGTTTCTCCGCGGCTACGCTGCCGTATTCATGGTTACTAGCTCTGTATTACTTACATGAAAATAAAAATAGGTTTTTATACATATCAAGCTATTAACATGTATTAGACCTAAAACTTTAGCGTTTCATGTAAAATTTACTACAATAAGAAAGAAACTAAGTCCATATTGACTGAACAACTGCCCAGCAAAACATAGGTATGGGTCGAAGCCAACCTGATTTGAAGTAATACAATTAACTACTTTCTTCCTATGACAAAATTGAATTGAAATGAATTTTTTATTGCAGGAGTTTAGCAGACAGGCGGACGGCCCACTAGATGGAAAGCTGTTACCATTGCCTATGGACATTTGCAACCCCAAATGGGCTGCTCCTCTCTTAAGGAAGAGTGGAACCTGGCCACTAATGCCGGAACACAACTTAAGGTTGTTATGGCGACATACTTTACACCAGGGGTAGTGGCCATCCAGTCCGGCAAATGCCCTACCACCTGGCTAAGCTATCGGCTGGTATTTAGACGGAATACGCCAATTTCAGTTTAACCTCCAACACTTTTGGCCACAGAACACTAGTACTCTCTAACGAGACTTTAGCAGGGATGAAAGGTACATCGCTGACATAGAAAGAAGAGTAAATTTGGGGAATAGTGTGAATGGAGCGTTAGAAAAACTTCTAGGCGCTAAGAACCTCAGCCAGAATGCCCAGCTTACCATACACAACGCGGTTCTGGTACCTATGCTCACGTATGGAAGCGAGAGTTGGGTATGGAATAGAGAGCATGAAAGTAGAGTAAACGTGGTCGAGATGCGAGCACTGCGCAAAATCTGCGGAGTAACGCTCGCGGACCGCGTTCGTAATACCGAAGTAAGAAAGAGAGTTGGTCTGAAAGAGAGTGTTGGGGTGAAGTTAAGGAAAGGAATGCTCCGGTGGTTCGGGCATGTGGAAAGAATGTGTGATGAAAGAATGACTAAACAGATATACAATGCAAAAGTGGATGGATGCAGAAGTCGCGGAAGGTCACGACACACCTTCCATGATCAAATTGATCATGTGTTAGCAGAAGGTGATGTTAGGAGCCTTAAGAATAGACGAGCGTGC